>CP137677.1:19779157-19881657 GCA_037976565.1 Mesocentrotus franciscanus
CAAATCCGTAGTTCGGTCAGGGGATTGTGACGTAGGACGTGGATAACTCTCCCATGCGCTGTGTACAAAAATATCATTACATTCTGTTTTTCTCATAAGTTCCTTCTCCCTTGGGGCACTACTCAAAATATATTATACTATATAGATAGCATATTATTATAGGTCCTCTAAAAAGAATAGACCCTCCTGAGCAATGAATTTTTGAAAAATTTAAATTTTAGTCATTTAATATGTTGGAACAGATGGGAAAGTAGTCTGGCACTACATCACATTGACATTACCGCTTCAGCCAATTTGAAGTGCCCATACGTATAGTGATTACAACTTTCAAAAATTCCTAACTTCCTTATATTTAGTCAGATTTAATTGAAACTATCATCAGTTTGCTTCTTCTCTGATTTTTCTGCTTTCATTTAGAGTAGTTGTCTATTTGGTTTGGATTTCCCTTTAAAGAAACTGTTGCACTGACATTGTCTGACAGAAATACGCAAGCACGTAATATTTGCCTTCTAGGGACGTAGCCAGGCAATCTACCAAATCTAGAAGCTCTATACAATACTGACAAAACTTAATTAGATTTCATGTTTGCTTGCATGACGATCAACGCGCCGAGACTAATTAGCAATTTATTCCCAGACCAAACCACAATGGAGATGTCATCTATAAAGATTATCTACATAAGCAAGAGAAAGCAAGAGAGAGTGAGAGAGAGAGAGAGAGATGGAAAAATAAATTTGCCCCTTTAGTGATGAGATAGCCTAGCGTTTATGCAAAAAATCATCTTCTCTCTCAATACAAAGCTGATAGCTTTGATTAGCCCAACCCCCCTCCCCTGATTGTCAGATTTCCTTTTTTTGTATTAGCTTTTTTTGTATTAGCTAGACTTTTATATTGCTCTTTCAGAGTTCTTTTCTTTTAGAAGCAAGAATTATCTTTCAATCAACTGATTGGCATCCAATCCCCCTTGTTTCATGTCCAAATGACATTCAAAACATTCAATGCCTAGAAACCTTTCAGAAACATGTTAAAAAGGTTTTATTTAATCAGAGTTACTAATGATATTATGTTGTTAAAATTCTGGAGAGAGATTTGTGTATTTTGTTTTGTATAGTGCCTTGAGTAAGTTATTAGATAAGTGCACTTTATAAGTATTTATTATTATATTATATTATTATAAATTCAGATATAATCTCCAGACTATTTAAGTCAAGTTCATCATCCTTAAGAGTGGGGGGCTCAGCCAAGCTAACTACTTGGGAAATAATGCAGAACATTTACAACGGTTGGTTAAACATTTTCTTGACAGTGAAGTATTGCCTATCCTCCTTGTGGAAATTGGCAACATGCATCAGATCCTCGGCTGGAGTTGCTCTTTCAGGTATGGATGTTGAAAGGAAGATGTTCCACTCCAAAATGGGAGTCAAGTTTAAGAGGGGTGCTGAGCACTCGCAATGCTCAAGGAAATTAAATCTGTCTGCAACTGGTGGCATGCTTGAATTCCAGCTCTACAATATATTCTTCTCCTTTTGTATCCCATTGTTTTTAAAGAGCCAGTCCCATTTGACAAATAATGATGACAATACCAATAACTCTAAATCCTTCCCAAATCAGTCTCTTGAATGTTATGTGCAAAGAATTGGTTATCGGCATTGAAGTCCCATCTCACAAGCTTGCCATAATGAGTCTTCAGCACCAATTTTCTCACATCAGCAACATCGCAACTTAAATTGACAAATATGTGTTGAATTATTAAAAAAAACATGTGGCATCTACTCCTTTTCGACTAACAATGAACAATATATATATATATAACTACTCCTTTTCGACTAACAATGAACAATATATATATATATATATATATATATATATATTGTTCATTGTTAGTCGAAAAGGAGTAGATGCCACATTTTAATTTGAATAGTTAATACTGCTAACAATAAAAGAAATGAGCATCTATGAATGTACACTCCCAGCTATCAAAATTAACTTGCACAAGGGAATAAAACAAATCCACCATTGTGCACTTCGGGAAGAATCACTCATGAAATTCACATTCATATGTAGATTTAAACTTACAGTCTTCATTCATACATCACATATTTTCCCCTTCAATATAAAAACCCTTTAGACATTTAACATTTTGCAAAGGATGAGATATAAATTCTTCCAATCAACATTATTCTGGGGGGTGTTTCACAAAAACTGAGATCGACTTTAAATTGTACTTAACTATAGCAGTTATATGATCTTTAGATAATAATTTTTCCTTCAATAATGAATTATAAAAAAATGTAAATTCTGTAGATTTGTGATCATGATTTGTACCTTCCTTGAGAGACCAATGCCAGTAAATGTTGAGAGCAAACAGCGGCATGAACGGCCTGCCATAGTTAAGTTCAACTTAAAGTCGATCTTAGTCTTTGTGAAACACTCCCCTGAAAGCATTATCTCTTTAATTCTACCCCTCTTCTTGCTGGTGAGATATAGAAATATAACCCCTTCAAATCGAAATAGGAAGAAAGAACTATCTGCTCCTATAATTTACCAGCTGAGCCAGATAACATGAAGTAGTATCTATCCTTGGAGTCATATATCAGTGCATCCTTCACAATGAATGGTGGCGATAATTTTAATGGTGTCGGGATGATAGAGGGGGTATTTTTTTCTATCGTAGTTTTCTGGGTGGTGTATGGAAGTGAAAGGTCATTTGTCATACTTTGAGTGATAGTGCAATGTCACTGAGGTGGCATAAAAGTACAGAGCATACCCTGACGGACGATTGATGGATCGGAATATGCCGGGCATCTGAGAGAGTGGGTGGGAGATAGGCAGAGGATGGAGAGACGGAAAAGGAGGCAGAAAAGTGAGAGGGGGAAAAGAAGAAGAGAGAGAGAATACAGAGAAAAGAGGAGGAAGAAAGAGAAAATAGGAGGAAAAAGTGAACAGAAGAGAGAGTGAGAGAGATGGAGGGAAGGGCAGTAGAAGGAAGAATGATAGAGAATATAAAAGTGTTGATATAGAATGAGATGGGGAGAGGGTGAGAAGATAAGTTCAGTTCAGTTCAATCTATTCATTCTTCTCAAGCATAAAAACAATATTATGATATATACAAATGACAAATATACATAGTAAGAGAAAAAACAGAAAATACAAAAAGTTTATAAAAACTTGTGCAGAGTAGTTCATAGTAAAGGGAAAAATACATGGTATAAGGAATGAATATAGAGATAAAGAGCAAAGTAAAGATTGGAAGATAAAAATTAAGGTAGACAAATAAAGAGAGAGATCAAATGGAGAAATGATTTAATAAACTTCAACATGACCCAAAGTAGCTTTCAACAGTAAAATCCAATGCAAACCTTGGTAGTTTCATTTTCTTTCTAATAAATTTCTATATTCTCTTCATTCACTAATTCTTCATCAATAACTCCTCCACCTTAATTTTTTAAAAACAAAACTCCCTTCTATCACACACAGGATACAAAAGAGACTCTCCGTCCCTTGCCGTTACACCTTAGTCTCATCAGGGAGACTGATGCCAGACCAACCTCAGATTTTGATTATTATCAGACGGTGCTAGTCTTTTCTTTGGTGTGAATTGGGTGTTACACCACACAGACTCGTTGTTTTATCAGCCTCATTCAGCATACTCCCGTCAGAGAGACAAAATACCTTAACCCCCTCATGACTATTCCAATGTTATTTTAGCCACCCAACTGTACATATGTGAGGTGGGAATTGGATTTAGGCATGTAAAGGGTTAAGAGTGATTCCTCTGTGATTCTCACAGGCAGGTGTCATCGTGCTTTGGAATCTCATCGGGAAGATACTCATTCAGAAAGTCTTGCATGACATGAATATTTGACTCTCATATCACGGCCCAATAAAGTGAAACATCCAAACAGTAATCAGGGAAAACTAGGGTTAACTATATACAAAAAAAGAGTACAAAAATTAAAATATTGTGAACATGAACTCCAAAATGATGTAGTCCCACCCCTGCAAAAAAAAATTATGTAGCTAATCCTCCCCCATCCCTCAGGGTTTCACATGTAGGTGTCAGCATGCTATGGAAACTCACCAAGAAGATACATGTTCAGAAAAGCCTTGCATGACATGAATATTAACACTCACATCACTCATAAAGCCAGACATTCTTAATAGTGGACAAACTAAAGGAAATCACACTGGGTAAACTATTAAACAAAACAGTACAAACTAAAATGTTATGAACACCATGCACCCCAAATAATGTACTCCCAACCCCCCCCCCCTGCAAAAAATACAATGTAGCCCCTCCTCCCTCGCCCCTCCTCCCTCACCCCTCCTGGGTCTCACATGTAGGTGTCAGCCTGCTATCATCTCACCAAGAAGATACACATACCACTCACTTTGCTCAGTGACTAGGCAGCTATCTGGTAAATCTTAACATTGGGCAAACAAACAGTGATCACCTGGGATAAACTCATGATCAAAGTTAAAACTAATATTTTGTGATCACATTCCCCCAAAATATGTTTTTCCCAAAGATTAGCCCATCTGATCATAAAAAATGGTCTTCTTAATATTTTCATTTTGATCAACAGAATGTACATGCATAAAGTTATTAGGAAAACAGTTTAAAAGGTCACATTCAAACTACTTGCATACTTTAAAACTTTATTTTATTGTTATAAAAAAATCTTGTTTAAAAAAAAGAAATGATGAGAACCCATTTGTGAAGGGTTCGGCAGGAACCACAAACAAGCTTTTCTCTATTTTTTTTCAAAGATGAACTTTGTATAATGTTGTAATCACCAATGAAAAAAAAAGTATGGTATTCAAATTGGTATGTAAGGTAATAAGGCTGTAAGTTCTATCTATGGCAAAATAGTCCATAATTCAGCTGCTCTGAACCAGAATTATTTGAAGTATATCATACAAGACACGGGGTTCAAATCCCACCGCGGCACTAATGTCCTTTGGCAAGACGTTCATCTACATTTGCCACTCTCCACCCAGGTGTAAATGGGTACCTGGTATGCTTGAGCGTTAGTTACTTTGGCAGCTCGGCTACAGCCAGGGTAATATGTGTTAAGGGCCATGAGCATCAGAGCCTGGCAGATACCGGGACTGTATAAATATCCATATTATTATTTGCCTCTCATCAGATGAAACACAAATTATCAAAATGGGTTATTGAAACCTTTGGCTCTACATACCCTACAGATGACTGATCTGATCTGGAACATAAGACGATTAAATCTTCAAATTTTCATAATTCCTATCCGTCCCCGACTCTCTAAAAGGTTCTATTATATATCAAATTAGTATTCATGGAGGGCTGTTGGGTATTTATGACATTTTAATGATCCACAAAACGACAACTGGGACACTATGACATAAGTGCACCGTTATAGGCTTGCAGCTTGTTCTAAATTAAAGGGGGCTCCGAGAGGGAAGAGATACCGGATAGCTAATTTGATGTCATCAATGATTCTCTTTTAATATGACAGAAAGAGTGAGTATGATCATGCACATAGCATTTCATGAATCCATCTTTCTGATTACAATGTCCTTGGCCATAGATGATTTATGTACAAGTCAAACAGAGACAAGGTGCAGGTGTAGAGTTGTGGTCATTTCATGTTGAAGTATGTGATATTAATTACATTTCCAAGACTATAATACTAGTTTAGACAAATTAAGTGGAGGTAGATGAAAGTGTATGATAAGTATGGGATCTTATATTTTGAAACGGGCTGATTTAATATGACAGTGTACATTTATTCTGAACTGGAAAAATGATAAAAATGACAACATTACATTGATACTGAATAAGTGTATAATTATAATTATGTCAAGGCATAAAATTGTTGAAATATAATACGCTACTAATATGTTGAGGTATATGACATCAATTTGTGTTCTAAAATGTGATACGATTCAAACTTTGAAATATAAATCTAGATCCAATGTGTGTGTGTGTGTGTGTATATTAATGTTGTAGAAATGATGACGAATGATACTATGCTGTCTGCTAGATGTTGCTTCCAGTTCCCCTATATCATGGCACACATTTTCCTTAAACCCTTCCACAAACAGGTTGTTGGAACACCAAGTTCTACAACTATACTGTTGTCGTGTGAACATGTCTGTTTCTGCCCTATTGCTATTGCAATGAGGCAGCCAAGACTGGCGTAGTGTGGAAGTAGGGGGCGACAAGAGCGTCACCTTTAAAGTGGAAAGAAGATGGATGTGGAGTTCCCGTTTCTAAAGTCGAGAGGGAGATTGCCGCACGCACGCACAAGGGAGAAGTGGAGAAAGAGTAATGGTTCTAGATTATGTGTGACACCTTGAAATCTTGTGTAGGCGAATCATGATTACATTGTATTTGTAGAGAGGGGGTGATGTATATGCATATCACCTGCTGTATTAAGAAAGCAAAGTTTATGAATGATCTGAAACAGAGAAAGAGGAAGAGAGAAAGAGGAAGAGGGAGAGAGAGAGAGAGAGAGAGAGAGAATGATGTGAGATACATTAAAGATAAAGACCAGTTCTGGTCATGCGATTGCATTGTGAAAGAAACGTTGTGGAATCGATCAGAAAAGGTTGATCATCTAGCATATAAGTATTGGTGTGTACTGCAAGGTTCTGGAATCATCAAAATGATAAG
Source organism: Mesocentrotus franciscanus (assembly GCA_037976565.1). Classification (NCBI taxonomy): domain Eukaryota; kingdom Metazoa; phylum Echinodermata; class Echinoidea; order Camarodonta; family Strongylocentrotidae; genus Mesocentrotus; species Mesocentrotus franciscanus. Next base: position 19,785,813 of record CP137677.1, read on the forward strand.
AAATTGGCCCATTCTTGGTAAAGTTATAAGCACTGTACACAGAAAGATGTATATGGGACTACGCGACCACATGCGCGATATCTATTTGGTCCCAATAGATATAATAATTTACCAAATATATCAATTAGTAGGAGGTTTCCCGACTTTCCCGGCAAAATTTGTATCATCACGTATTAGTCAAAACATATTCTTTCACATGATTGGTAATGAGAGCTTCCAATTCATTTTTTTTGACAGAGGACGTTTCCAAAACTGGTCTTTACCTTTAAGAAATCAAATTTTATGAAGGATCTCAAACATAGAAAGAGAGAGAGAGAGGGGGAGGGGAGAGAGAGGAGTGAGAGAGGGAATGATGTGAGATACATTTAGAAAGCAAAGTTTATGAATGATCTCAAACAGATAAAGAGGGAGAGAGAGAGAGAGAGAGAGAGAGAGGGGTGCGGGAGGGAATGATGTGAGAAAAATTTAGAAAGCAAAGTTTATGAATGATCTCAAACAGAGAGAGAGAGAGAGAGAGAGAGAGAGAGAGGGGTGAGAGAGGGAATGATGTGAGATACATTTAGAAAGCAAAGTTTATGAATGATCTCAAACAGAGAAAGAGGGAGAGAGAGAGAGAGAGAGAGAGAGAGAACGATGTGAGATACATTAAAGAAAGCAAAGTTTATGAAGGATCTCAAACAGAGAAAGATGGAGAATGAGGAATGAGAGAGGGAGAGAGAGTGAATAGATGTGATCATGAAATAATAGTGAAAAATAAAAGAAAGTATGATATAGAGATAGGAAGAGTAGATACAGAGATAAATAAATTGTCTTGTTGGAGCCACAAGGGTGTTCATTCTGTGTCAAAGTGATAATGAGTTAACACCCTTCTGGCTCTCAATATACAGAATAGAGAATGAGAAAGTAAAAAAGGGTAGTGACATCGTGGAATACTGGAGAGATGGATGAAGACAGGCTCACGTAAAGAGATGTATAATGAGATATGACGAAGAACCGACAAATAGATAGTGATGGGCAAATAGAGATAGAATAATTATAGAAAAAAGATTGACATGCCTAAGTGGATGGACAAAATATATACATGATTCTTCAAATATCACATTAATTAAACTGATTCAAGGAGATATCAAAACTGAAAAAAATCAACATCAATAAAACAAGACTATATTTCTGATAGAGACATTTAAAAAGTGTGGAATTTTTATCTTGCTCAAATGCCAAAATAATATATAAAAGAAAAGAATTATACTTTTAAATACAAGAACCTCTTGCAATTTTCCAGACTTAAGCTAACTTCTAGTAAATTTAATAGAAATTAAAATTGCAGTAGGGGGGGGGGTGTAGTTTTCTAACAACCATGAACTTTCTCTAAAAGTGGAAAAGTTTACAGGTATATTCCAGCCAGAATATCTTTCCAGCCAGAATCAATTTTGGTAAAATTAGCAAACATTGGTTTATAAACTTGAAAATTTATCATTATGATCTCAGGATGTTGTGCAGCTTTATCTTAGATATCAATAAATTAGAACAATGCATTAATATTCACAAATACTCATGATATGCCATCTGAAAATAAACTTCCAAGACACATAGCATCACAGTGAACTTGAAGATGGTTTGCTGACGGGTTTAATTCTATTTTATCTGAAAAAATGTGAACCGTGCACACAAATATTCACCATATACTTTCTTAACTTTTTAAACTAATTTCCAGCAGATAGCAAATCTTCTGGACGAACTCGACATAGTTTCTCTGACGAGTGTAACCCTAGATAACCGAGCAAAGCTGATCAGTTAAACCTGGTGTCAATTTACATTGCATTAAATGTTTAATGATATATATACAGTGACCTTCAAGCTTGGGTGAGTTGACTTAGAGACCGAGGACGGCGACAACGTTAGTCAGATGATCACTGGGGATGTTAAATGATGAAGGATGTGTAGGTGTGATGTTCGCTAGGGTGTGATATGTTACGGTAAAAGGTGAAAGGATGTGTGCAAAAGAACATTGTAAGGTTAATGCTTCCCTGCGAACTTTCACGGAAAACATTTTGAAAGATGATTCTAAAGCAAGAAATATGTAAAAATTGATCTGAAATATGCTTGTTGTTGTTGTTGTTGTTTTTGTTGATAGTGTTGTTAATATGTGTTAAGGGTTTCATGAGATGTCATGTTTCCACACCAATCAATGATTCTTAAAATATTAAGCATTAATGAATTATATGCGAGTAATAATCATTGCTTAACCTCTAGTTTTGAATTCTAAGTTGTATATAAACCTTTGTATTAATATTAACATTTCTATTATTGTGTGAATGTTTATTTTATTCTTTTATAATTAATATGTTGTACATTTCTGTGGCATGTATTATATATCATTCATGCTGAGCTCTTGCAAGTGGAGGATTAAGAACTATTAAATTCATAAAGAATAAGGCTTAGCAATACTTGTTTTGGCTATAACAGTTTGAATAAAAAGCACAATATGTAAATGGAGAATACTGGAGAATATAACTGCATGTTAAAAAGAGTGAATTAAGCATGATACAAACACATAATGTAAACAAGTGGTGTTCTTGTATTCTTGACATGTTGTATTAGCCAAATTGAAATTATAATGCAATCATAGGCATACAAAATTAGTAAATAAAACATATAAGCCTCAGGAACAAACAAAAAACACTTATGGTTGAAGAAATATACCATTGAATAATATCAAAACTATTAGAGCTATCGGATTTGAAAGGACTAGACAAATGGATAATGACAAATTAAAGGGATGTGAACACACCCCAATCACATCCAGAATTGTGTCATACCGCCCTCTAGTGGTCAACTCTGATTACTTCAGGCATTACATTGAATTACTTGAGATATGAATATGAACAGATGCATTCACTGTCACCACAAGTAATAGGGAAAAATCCATAAAAGCTACGACTTGTACAGGGCTTGATGCTTACAGTGCATGTGTGTTGATGCACTGGTCTATGTCCATTACTGTATTTAAAGAGAGGTAATTTTTATTGATTTCGGAAATGTTGATGAGAGGGACTAGATTACACTGATGAACAGATTGACTAAATGTCTGGTTCTGGCCTTGTTTTAGAATGAGAGATAAGTGGAGAGGAATAGGAGAATAGCGTTATGAGGTAAAAGTGTTTGTAGGACTCTGAAGGTTGTGCCAGCAGCATTAATGGGTCAAATTCATAACAGAATAGAGCACTACTACTTAACCAAGTCATTAACATTTTAAAATTAAATGCACTTTAAAGGTTACTATGTCCCATTTGCACGCCAAAAAAATGAAAAGGTTAAATTCCAACGGCATTTGAAAGATAATACTAATTTAAAACATCCCTCAAAACAAAAGGGCTTGAAAATGTCTTTTAGTGGGAAAATAACGACGGTTAATTGCGCTCATTTAATGAAATAGTCTGATTTTCAGACCCTTGTACTAAATGGTCATACATTTTGTACTGCGCAAAGATTCAATCAGTTTAATTTTGGCCATTACCAAAAGTGGGTTATTGATGTGGACACATGCTTATGTACCCTTTACAGCTCATTTTCTGTATGTTATTACCAAAGAAAAAAAGAAGTCAGTCAGTCACTCAATAGTGTCTGACAGTGAAGTCTAGAAAGTAAACAGGTTTTCCTGCATAATTTGAATACTAGGACACTGCTAACGTTTAAATTTTACAGATAGGACATATGTGACATATCCATAATTCCTGCAAAGTTCTACAGAATTTGATGTTGGCTGCAAAAGGGACACAGTATCTTTAACACAGAATGCACACTGTTCTGGCTCTCAACATGTTATCAGGTTTATTATCCTTATAAACCTCTACGCATTTTGCACTTCTATTTTTAGTCCTCCACAAACAAGACGACATGAATGAGAAATTGGACAGCAACTCCCCAGGGGATCAGCTGCTTGTCTCAAGAGGGCGTCGACACGTGAAACATTGTCCGTAACAAATGTCTGAATATAATCAGGTCGTGTATTATGACCTGTCAATTTGGCAAGCTGAGAGAATGGCAAGGGAGCACGGATATGGAGTGGGTGGGGGTGGGGGTGGGGTGGGGGGTCAATGTGCTATGTAATTTATGACTTATGTCTTATTCACATTGAGTATCTTGAGAATTCTATTGATTCTTCCTGAATGTTTTGAACAATTTGAATTTACATATTTCATTTGAATTCTCAAATTATTTGGTGATAATTATTCAATAAGCTAAAAACTCTCAGATTCATTAAATGAATTTTATCCTACAAGAGTATAACAACATGATATAAAATTATAAAAGTGATGAGCAATTTGGCATGGTTAAAGTGATTTTATTATTCATATATAATATGGTAGTATGTTTCCCCTCTGATTGTCTCATTTTTCATCCGCAGAAAAATGAAGGAAAATAAAGTGAAAGTAGGGGTCATTGAGAAGAGAAAAGAAATGATATACAAGTTGTATGGAGACCAAAAAAGGTGAGGAAAAGAGCAAGAAAGGTGGATGAAGGGAAGAAAGAGACTGAATGTAAGAAGCTTATCATATTAATGACAGCTTACTTGTCTTTTCCTTGCCCTCTGGAACCTGCTAAATACTAAACCGCCCCAAACAAAAATAGAATCAAACCCAAATGAAATGCATGTTAATCAAAATAAAACTTACAACAGGTTGATTTTGTCGCTCATTCTGTTTTCTCCATCCGTTCCTCTTTCATTCTTCCTTATTAATCTAGTCTGTCTATACCACTTTCTTTTCTTGTTCCCTTCTCTCATAATTTAAAGAGTATATAGTATGTAGAGCTTCTTTGCATTCCAATTATCTCAAATAGAAATTATCGTAATCAGTCTTCACCCCCAAAAAAAAAAAAACAAGTGAAACGCTCTCGGCGGTCTCGCCTGCATTACGCAATTCGGCATTACGCAATTCGATATGATAAAAAATTGAGGTTGGGACATTATTTTTATAGGCAGGGTGGCCCATTTGCAGACCCCCGAAAATGAAATCCTCTGAATATTGATTAGTGAATATTGATCATGAATCATCAGAATAATTATTTACTGTATCATAAGAATACAATATAATGAGATTTAGTGTATGGGTAAGACTATAAATGTTTCAATGCTTGTCAGTAATTTACAAATAAAGTTATCTAATAAACTTTTTAAGAAAAGAGGATTTTTCAGCATTTTGTGTAAAAACAATTGGAAGGAAGAGCCCATCTACATCACATCACGTCTCATTAGCATAATGAGAACATTATTATGAGATATACTCCAATATATATTATTGAAACATCAATATTGTCACCTAGCTGTAACTGATCATGTACATACTAGGCCTGGGATCAAATACTAAAATTATTATTAGAATATTCATGGGAAAGTACTCGAATGATTAGAATATTTACTTTCATGAAATATGAACAAATAACAACAATTTATTTATTAATTCTCATATTAAATTTTGAGAACATAATCCAAGTCTACTGACCTAAAATGACCTTTGACCTTGACTTTGTGACCTGGAATTTGTGTCACATGATTTGTGATACTTGATAGCCCTTGGGTACAAGTTTCATGGAATTTGAACAAACACTTTTGAAATTATGCTAAAATTTCAAAATCTTGATGTTGATGCCACAACAAAGTCTAAGTTTCCAGACCTGAAATGACATTTGACCTTTACTTTGTCACCTAAAAGACTAATAACATGATTGGTGATACTTGATAACCCTTATGTTCAAGTTTCATGGAATAGGAATGTATACTTTCAAAATTATGATAACAATTACAAAAATCTTAGCCTGATGCCACAACATAGTTAAGTTTGTTGACCTGAAATGACCTTTGACCTTGACCTAGTGGGCTGAAATTCTACTCACATGATTGGGGATACTTGATAACCCTTTAGTCTAAGTTTCATTGAATAAGAACTTATACTTTCAAAATTATATTACAAATTCAAAAACTTAACCTCAGGTTAAGTTTTTGATGATGATGCCACAACATAGTCTAAGTTTGTTGACCTGAAATGACCTTTGACCTTGACTTTGTGACCTGAAATTTTCCTCACATGATTGGGGATACTTGATAACCCTTTAGTCCAAGTTTCATTTAATAGGACCTTATACTTTCAAAATTATATTAACAATTCAAAAACTTAACCTTAGGTTAAGTTTTGATGTTGACGCCGTTGCCGTCGCCGCCGCCGCCGCCGGCTATGTCTCGCTTTTTGCTACGCAGGCGAGACAAAAAATGAATTGATTTAAATATATGAATAAAATTGCTGATGTGCAGTATAAGTCAAATAAAATTCAGGAACATTCTTACATTGGAAGTGGATACAGGCTTTCTGTAACTGAATTTAGAGGTAACTAACTATTCCCTGTCAAATTCAATTAGTCAATAAAATTAACAATCTGGGGTTAATAAGCCGTGTTCCATAATTACATTATCCCGCCTGCCAGCTCAGCCTCCTACATTACTCAAGTGTAATACCCTGCTATTCCACCGGTAAAACATCATGTTCAAGTGGTTCAAACAATTGCCTGGAGATGAAAAGGTCATGGGATCAAGCACTGGCATGGCACTTAAAGATAATGTTCGAGTTCTGGTCATGCAATTGCATTGTGAAAGAAACATTGAAAGAAAGGTTGGTCATCTAGCATATAAGTATTGGTGTGTACTGCAAGGTCCTGGAATCATCAAAATGATAAGAAATTTGGCCCAGTCTTGGTAAAGTTACAAGCACTGTACACAGAAAGATGTATATGGGACTACACGAACATGTGGCATAAAAATCTGTCCCGATTTCTATGATGTTACATGCCATATTTAGAATATTAAGGCATTTGAAGAGCCATGCTTTTCAGGGAACTTTTCTCTGATGTTCTTCCACACTTGCATACTACAATGATAACGCTCACAAATTATTTTTCACCTCTTCCCAGAACTCAACCTTCTCTTTAAAGCAAGGTATTTTTTCTACAATGCTTCTCTCCAAATTGGTGCCTTGTGGGATGTGAACATAATTTTGGTACCTGGCTGGATTGCTCCCCCAAGGACCAGAGTGGAGAAGGTGCACACATTGTGTGCAGACAAATATCAATCTAATGACCAAGGTAATGATATATCTGTTAACTTTTTGTCTATGGGGAGTGGGTGCTAACTGTGTTTAGCTTATAGGAAATGATGGGGTTCATATTAAAGTCAAGACTCAGACCATGCATTAATTGCTATATCAATCTAAAAAATATGTTATTATGTATCTTTATAGTCCATAATCCCAGATAAAAATGTATTCAAATATTGTTTATAAACTTCAACAGAAATGTTATGAGGGTTACTTTACAAAGCAGCACACAGTAATTGATTAACAATACCGTAATTAACGGTGTATTAACCGCACTTTTTTTACCGTCGGTAAACATCAAAAGTCGGGGTGCGGTTTATACACCCATACAGACATGCATCATGCTGAAAATTCCAGGTATGTTACAATCTCCGCGTTCAGCAGCGGTCAAATTGTGTCACAGAGAGTGCTCGCGCTTAGGAGAGGATGGGGGGATGTCCCCCGAAATGCAGATTTTTCATTGGTTATCGCAGGAAATTCCTTACTACGTCATATTTTTATGTAGAGGAAAATATAATCTTCAAAATGATGTGCAACAAATATCCTGAAGTTCCTGGTTTAGTTAGAAACCATCGTCCTGAAAGTGACACTCGTTTTCAACGCTTTTCAAATCATCCATTGGAAGTTCTAACATCAGAAAAAATATATCTAATGTGAATGTTATATTTTAATCTTGATCTGATAATTTTCATGTAATTCCTATGATGCGAAATGTGAAATTTGGGGCCCATAATTGTGCTCTGTCACTACCGAGTCGATCATAATTGTGTTGGAGTGTTGACGTACGTGCGGTGGATAAGAATGTGCGTTGCCCCATGTGTAATAATATGTGTAGTGGTATGAAGAAATGATGTGACGATGGAAAAATTGTTCGTCTTTCTAGCGAGATTTTGTATATAAATACTTGTCATCAACCTACAAATATGCAATATTTTATTTTGTGAACTATTATTATTGTAATATTTCTGGTTGATTGATGATTTTAACTATCCTGAAGAGAGATGTTTGTCGATTCTTAATAAATGTCGGGTGGTGGGCGTTGGGATTTCGAGTGTATTTCGGTACGGTTACATGATACATAGTCTCGTCTTCAGAGCTCTTTCAATAATTGAATAAAATTATAATCATGAATCAACCTCCTTTCTTAAAAAATTAAAGGGGAAAATGTTTTTTTAATTTAAAGAGATAGATTTGATGATTTATAAATAACATTTTATTCAGAGACTTCTCGAAAAGGGGGATTATGTTGTATAATTTTTAAATACTATTATTAATTCAATGATTCGTATTGATGTGAGCCTAGGTCATTCTTACGATTTTTTTGTGTAACATAGACTAATCATAGTCATAGACTCTAGATCTAGTGCAAATTGTGTGAATTCCGTCTATTCTAATGTTGTTTTACTTATTCCACCGGTGTTATTATTATTATTATTTAATAAGTAAACTAAATTTAATGAGAAATATCAGTGGAATGACGACACATTCTGGTCGAGAAGCCACGCTTTCTAGAGCGGGTATTTGGCAGCCCATCGCACACCGTAGCCACCCCTAGCCGTCGGGCGTGCCTAGACAAGTCCGATCTCCTCTTAATCCGTAACCAACTGGAGAGAAGGACAAAAGAGACAACGTGTACTAGACATAGACTGACGCTATCCCAGTCAAAAGGTTCCCTATGTTTTGTCCGAGATCTCATTGTTTCATGTTAAACATCGCTAAGACTCACCAACCTTTTGTGTTGAGTTAATCTCCCAATAACATTGATCAAGCTACGGTAATACAATAGCAGGCTCTTTCACAGCCGAATAAAATTCTTGTTGGGCTGGCGCATGCTAGTCGTTAGTCGTTACTGCTTTTAGATTGTGATTTTTGTCACAAGACGTCTTTGTTTCCTGGCGCGATGTGCCGTACTAATTTGTATCAGTGATAACTTTGAATCTTACTTTTAGTTTTCATATTTTATTTCTTTCCGTCGGCTTATTTTTTGTTATAAAATTAAAAGCCTAATTATTAAATATCAGCGATTGTTTTCGCTTCTCTCCCGCGATGTCTGTTTTTTCTCAAACGCTGGTGGTATCGGCAATTATTTTCTTCATTCATTTCTTGCTTTCCGATCGGCATGCCTTTTGTCCCCTCTCCTTCTCCCTCGATCTGTCTCTTATGTTGTTCCTCAAATGCTGCCATGGTGGTGTCGGCAATCATTTTCTTCATTCATTTCTTTCTTTTCGTCGGCTTACTTTGTGTCGTAAAAGCCGGTAAAATCATAGATTTAAAAAATGAAAAAAAATTCTTCCCGCGGACGAAAAAAAAAAAAAAAAAGAGGGGTGCGGTTTATACACGAGGGCGGTTTATACAACGTTAATTACGGTACTTTTCAACTTATTATATAATGTAATTAATCAATTAAAACTGCTTTGGGCTTTATATACGCAAGATTATGGCACAGACAAGTGTAAAAGTCATTAAAATGTACCAATCATCCAAAAATATTATGTTCTGTATGTTAGGGGTTCCATTTTGCTATACTATATTCAAAATATGAGCTTCAAGTACTACTTCTATCTTAGTATAAAGAGATACTGCAAGTTTCAATACACTCTCATTTAACATCAAAGCAACTTGTGAGTAGTCTACTAGACGCATTCGTACATGCTTGCATGGAATAGGGCCTGCATGGTTTTATGTTATTCTTTATCTTCTTCATACACCTTTCTGTGGGGTAATAGAACTTTTAGTTTGTTGAGAACCCTTGTGCATACTATCATGAAGGGGATATTATGTAATATCTTGAACTTACCTGCTGGTTGGGGAAAATATATGATTGGTATCCAGAGCACGTAGAGAACATCAAGAAATGGTGGAGAGAGGTGATGCATTGTCATGACGATGTTATAGATGTGATGAAAGGAGAGAGGAGAAAGAGGGGAGAGACAAAAAAGAGAATATTGGTTAAAAATTGTCCAAGCAACTTTTGGTTTAATTGAGTTTTTTAAAGAAAAAAAATATATGTATTCTTTCCTTTACTTTCTATCCATATTATTTGATTTCGCTTTCTGTTCATTCTGGCAGTTAACTCTGACGAGAGCAAGATAAAAAAGCTCTATTGATTATTTTTTCAAAGAAATTGAAAAATAGAATCTTCGTATTGACTTTATTAGATTGGATAAACATTAAATGCAAAAGGGAAAATATACAAGTTAAGGATCTATACACACTCATTATTTAATTGGATTAGAAGAAAAAAAATATTATGTAAATCATCAATCAAAAGCAGGTTTTATTATTTTAAAAAATGAACCATAAACTGCTAGTGTATTAAAAAGATGTTTTTTTTTAATTAATAGCAGCTCAAAATTGAAAACTCATATCAACATTTCAAAATATGAAAACAAGCATATCTACTTCACATAGTACATGAGACTGGTGTAGAAATGTACGAAGGGGCACAAATGAGCAATTTAAAGATCAAATGTACTGTCTCTAAAAACAATGACAAAACATTGCTCAGAGTTAATGACAATATCAAGGGTATTAACTCTAAAACAAAGCATCAACACACAAAATCACCCCTCCCCCATGCCAATTTTTATGTTCAATAGGTAATCATATCACGTATTAAGATTTAGGGACATCATAATAGATAAGCCATTGAAATTGCCCAATAAACGAGCCTTTGTTGTCTTTGATCATGTTCCATCATGTGCCTTGATGTGTTGCAAAATAAATTCAGTTCCAAGCCATCAAATGCTGTTGACTGTCTCTATATACACAAATATACCTACACTGCCCAAAGTATGATTTGTATGTTTACAGGCGAGAGGGCATTAACTCATATACTGTAACACACAAATAATGCCCTTGCGGATCAAGATGATATCATAATGTATAATAAAATATGCCCAAATACAAAACATATAACATGGATATATTGTCTGTTTGGAGTCTTAAGGCATTAACTCATATACTTTTACACAGAGTTAATGCCCACTGGCTCTGAATAGAGGAAAGCATTTCATTCAACTACTGTCTTCTTAAGATGTGAACTCATTGTCTTTTCTTTTGACCTCTTTTTGAACTCACCATGGTTTTTTTAAAATTATTTTGTTTAATCTTTCATTGCTAAGTACAGTGAAACCTGTCTATAAAGACCAACCAAGGGAGACAAGAAAAGTGGTCTTTATAGGCAGGTGGTCTCTGTAGACAGGTGGTCTTTCTATATAGGTGGTCGCTAAAGCAAGTTTGACTGTACTATGAGTGTTGTTATTCGAGTTGAACTTCAACTATTATCAGTGCTGCCACTAGGGTATTTCAACAATGCGAGATTGTCCATACTATATTATCCATTTTACATACTTGTCAGTTAAGAAGGACAAGTACATATCTTGACAAACATTATTTCTTACAGATGAATCTATGATTTCTTGATCCAGAGCACAACATTTTGACATCATCCAAACTAAGCCTCAGATGTAAATGATTTTGATTTGACTGACAAATCCCTTTATCTTTGTTCTTATCTAATTCTAACTTCCTGATTCATGCTAATGACACCCTCAATTTAATAGCAACATGGAATTTACAAATAATCTTCCAAACAGCATTTTAGATCTTCCTATTTCTTTAATATCTTAATAACATTACCATCTACAAAATAATGATAATAATAGTAGTACTATGGTGGTAGTAGTAGTAGTGGTAGTAGTAGTGGTAGTAGTAGTGGTAGTAGTAGTAGTGGTAGTAGTAGTAGTAGTAGTAATAATAGCAGCAGCAGTAGCAGTGATACTAATAGAACTAATCATAACAATAATGATAATAATAATAATAATAATAATAATAATAATAACAAAAACAATGATAATAATATTAATGCAAACAAAATATAATGATGATAATAATAAAATGTTATCATTATTATTATCATTTTTAGTATTGTTAACATTATTATATAACAACAATAATAGCAATACTCATCAGCAATGAAAGAGCATTCTCACAGAAGAGCAAGGTCATTACTGCAATTAAACGTGGACAGAAATCAATACAAGATGGTACACTGATCGTTTAATACCAATGATATACACAATGTTATTAATGCTTGCTAGACTCAGTAACCAGTCACTTCAATGATAATAAACATTTCTTATCGTGCACAACACTAACAAGTTGAAATATATAATAATGAGAATTATTCAGTTGTAGAAAAATCCACATTAATCAAATGAAACGTTATATTTGCTTACTATAAAGGAGTTAATAATGCTGGTTTTTTATCCTTTAAGGAAATAAAATAAATATGAGCCACAAATTTTTCTTCTTCATGTAACAAGCTTGTAAATATGGTGCACTGTTGCTGTTCATCTTGATGTCTTGATGTAAGCAATGACACAACTCTATCATTCTATCGACATAATTTGTTTCAATTTACTAATTATGATCTTCCAAACGTTTCAATTAAAATGAATGATTTAGGCAATATTTGCAATTTGAGCACTTAAGATGTTTAGAAGAGATGACGCTGGATGTGGGCTGAGAAAATCAATGTATTGTCTGTCACATCAAAAACCCATTACTTATGTCAGCTGATTCAAGGGCAGACAATAGTCATTACAATTACAGCTCATTGAAATCAATTTTGTAAGTTTTGTACCATTTTTCCTAAAGCACTGGTGCTTTGCTTGAACATGATAGAGAACAATATATTTAGTCATTAGGAGATATTGATTTTTCTCTTATGTTTCTAATGTGACTTTTTTTTCATTTAAAAAATATTGTCTTAAAGCACTGCTATTTGTATTAGACATAATTATGCCAAATTAATATTAGATAAAGAACATTTATTGCCTTTTCTATAATCATTCTTATGCATTCTGCTTTGCTCGAACATCACATGGAATAAAATGCCTCTAATCAATAGCAAATAATGAATGAATATTAATCTTTCTGTAAGCTTCCTAATGATTTCTAAAAACCTTTCTTTACATATGACAAACATAAAATGCTTATAAATTTTGGAAAGTAGAATACTCATTTGATACTCATTTTCTTGGTAGCTTTTCCTATAGACAAAAGGTCTTAGTATCATCTTTCCCTTATTTGCTATCACTTGGTAAAGGCATTCTTTTGAAATGGAATACATAGTATTATACGGCAAATCACCAATATATAGATTTAGAAAATGACTTTTTGTACTCAAGCGTCTGACAGAAATTTTGTTTTGTGACTGTTGCAACAAAGATTTAAAGAATGGTCTTTGGAAGTCATGGTAAATTCATATCAGTAAAAAGGATCAGTGATTTCATTTTATCATATAATTTGAATTCTTATGTCATAAAATTTGTAAAACTACCATGTGTGTGCACAAATTCATCATTATCAGCAGCCAACCTGTTAATGTTGTGTTTCTAATGATAAGTGAAAATGTCAGACAATTGATCTAGATTTCCTTGTGACCAATGACAACATTTTGATTTAGAAAATGGAAAGTGGTACTCTTCATTATACATGTTCGAAGGATTCCCTAAAAAAAAAAAGAATCCTGGCAATTGATCTAGATTTGTCTGTCACTAGTCCCATATGCACACTTTTTCTGTTAGCAATGCTGGGGGCTCTAATCTATTTTATTGCCTTTATGAGGGTTAGATAAAAGGTCACTCTCAACGTGTTTCATCTATCTCTGACCATAATCTTAATTAATGGTCGTCCGATGGATCTGCGAATTGATCCTCACATACTGGTATAACCAGGGCAAACACAGCATCATGCAGGAGGATCATTGATGCCAATACTGTGTAGAGATTGACTAGGAAAGATAAATACAGTTTGGGGAAACACGACTATGGTTTTGCATGTTACTGTTGTAAGAAGAGTTTGTAGTTCAGGTTGTCATCACCAAATAGTGTGTTAAGGAGCCAGGAGCGGGGTATCTGATATCATTTAACACAGAGTTAATGCCCTTCTGGCTCCTTATCATACTATTTAGTGATGACAACCTTAACTACAAACTCTTCTTAAAAACTACAGCTCTACTCAATGATGTTAGTTTATCTAGAATATTTACTAAAGGACACCAGTCAGAATAACACACAATAGACCAAAAACATTCAACCTCTTGATATCAAATCTTTCTCAAGGATTGAAGCATTATTTGGACACAGAAGGTCTTTTCTTCCAGCAGTATAACATCATGTAGCTTTAATCAATAGAAAATATCATATGCCAAATTTATCAACGACATAAACTTCAATAACTTCAATTATCTCTTGAAAGATCATTTTTCCTAATTGTTTGAAACCTGATGGCCCAGAAACACTTGAAAAACTTAGGTGTTAAATCATCATTCAAAAGGGCTGAGGAGGGACCACTTTCTCAAAATGGTAGATTTTACTTTGAACATGTGGGATCTTACACTATAAAGGTTAAATATAGCATGTTAAAAGTGTTTATCTGACATTTTGAAAATGTGGTGAATCCTCTGCCCTTTGAATGATGATTTAACATTTTAGTTTTTTTAGTGTTTCTGGACCATCAGTTTTCATGCAGTTATGAAAAATTGAACTTTCAAGAGTTAAATGGTAATTTAAAATTAGTTAGAGTGAAGGGATAAAATAATCATCATGAAAAATCAGAAAATTACGAATGATAATGTAATGATGAGGGGGATAAAGCAGGGGAGATCAACAGTGCCTATTCCTTTAAGATAATGAGAGTACGGAGCTGCTCCCGTTTGATAAATTACCATGGAGACCCTGTTTGCTTGGCAAACACTCATGAAGTGTTTCTTGCATGCTCCTCTTCACTCAAACTAACGGTGTGTCTTTACTAAGTTTTGTTCCAGTCAAAAGATCAGTCTTTGGTTGCTGAGCAAAATATAGTAGCACATAGAGACATGCCCATAGAGCAAATGAATAACAAATGGTAATGTCAGTCAATTAAAAGTTGAAACTTTATAAAGTTTTGTTTCAGTCAAAAGATCAGTCTTTAGTTGCTGAGCAAATATAGTAGCACATTGAGACATGCCCATAAGGCAAAGGAATAAAAAATGGTAATGTCAGTCGATTAAAATTTGAAACTTGACAAATCTGAATGACTATATGAAGCCTAATCATAGCAGTACAGGTATTTACCAGTTCCGTATCCTAATGATATGATTATATAATACCTTTATGCCACAAAATGACAAGTTCAATAATGATTTAAATTCTAGACATGTCTTTTGATGCCACCACATTTCACCTTCCTTAGGCAACTCTGTGAAATAATTCACCTGGTAATGTGAAAGGCACAATCATTAATTTCAGACAGGCAGAACTAACAATATTACAATCTAGTGGTAGTAGCATATGGAACTACTACCTAAATTGGGTTAAATCATATGAAAAATGGAATTCAAATATTAAAGTCATAATACACTTTAAAATGCCTTGATATCATGGGCAATTATGCCTTTTGCTTTCCAGACATATCTTCCTAAGAGCTGCTAGCACAGGAAATCAAAGAGCTGCCAATGTGTGTTTGACCAATCACAGGATTAAAACTATAACTTTCTCACTCCTTCGCAATCACTGATGTGTTTCTCTCACCATTCTACTATTACTCCCTATGTGGACCTTCTATTATCAAATACTTTTTTCTACATGAAATTAAAAAAAATGTCTTGGTCAAATCAGGATTAAAAAAAACTTTGTATGGATACACTGTGCGACAGAGCCAGCGTCTCTCTCTAAGTGTGACCATCCAGTATTGAATGCACAGTGAGGCGAGATATCCGAGTCTGTATTCATTGTAATATCATAATTTTAATGATTAATGTGGTTCCTGAAGTTTACCCTGTATGATTCATGTGTTTCTTATACTTAGCTTTGTCAAGTTATCATGGATTCAAATGACTGACAATCATGTTTCAATTCATATACTTATGTTGATTAATCATGGAGCATTATTCCATTTACAAAATTCATAATTTCTAAGTTCTCCTTTTATCCATTTTTTTTTACTATTCAGAAGTCAAATTCATATGATGAGCATACATATACAATTTTATAAAATTCCTCTACAAATGCCATCCTCTGCAGTATTCTAAAGTTCATTTTCTCTTTCAATAGAATAAATAATGAAAACAAATCCTTTACACCTGCAGAGTATTTTCTTTTCTCAAAAAGCTATTAGCATAATACCCAAAGTTTATTGACTGCCCTAAAGAAGGCCTATATTGCCTTTGACAATTTTATATATAGCACTTATGACCTCCTTCTGGGCAGCCAAAGGCTTAATAGCTCACTCAACATTACATGGACATCCATAAGCTAAAGCGGTTCATTCAATAAATGTGCATAAATCATTTAGCATCCCACTGCGATGATTTCTTTTTTCTTAGTGTAGCGAAGGCGATCATTTCCCTTCTGAGAACGTAGACTAGAATGCACTCTTGAGACTCCTTGAAATGGTCATCATACTCCACTTGTAAGATGGATTTCCATAAATTCATGATGGTCCTTTTGCATGAATAAAACCTTCTTAGAAAGTCATCAAGGCACCCTATAACAGCCGAGTATAAAACCCAGTTTGGATATTGGTCATACTAAGTTGTACTCACTTGTACCTGCTGTTACAAAATCAATATTCTGCTCTTATTAATCTAGTCAATATTATAAATGTTTTATAAAGTCTAAATGGTATACTGAGTATGAATGTTTTATGAAGTATGAATAGAATTGAATTTGAATATTCAGCTGACTTTCAACATGCAGAAACCAATTCTCTATTAATCTCACTATTTGGAAATGCTATTAAAAATAATTCTATCCATAATTGATATTCAGTTTGGTTGATTGGTTGGATGGTTGGTGGGTTATAGTGTTTATTTTACCCAACTGCTAAGAAGCATGTGTATGCTTAAAAGTAAGCAACCACGTAAGTTTTAAACCATCAAATTCATTGAAGAGATTATTGGTTTAGGAACATTGACCTTATCAAAATGGAAAACTCTTTTACATTTACAGATGGCATCATATCAAACTATAACTATGAGCCAAAAGTACATATAGGTAATCTAAGAATGTCTGCATATTACATGTACAATGTGACACCTGATAGTTCTGAACTTCAGTTTGATTGCATGTGCAAACATTGTGTTGATTTATGTTTGGAAGGGAAAATGAAAGTTTTACTCTCTATCTCTCTTCCTAAGTCTCATCTTTTGATGAAAGGAATATATTATTGACTTTAGATGCATTAACGTGAGCCATGACCTTTTAAAAGTGACTTAATAGAAATTCTAGAAAGAACCCAAGAATTCATCTTATAGAATCCATATAATACTTGATTCCACAGGTCTTTGCTGACATGGGGTACTTGAAAGGGCAATGTAATAAAATGATACCCATTACAGTTGAAAGACTTGCCATTGCACTCTTCATCCACTCCCCTTCAATTTTAATGTACATTTGTTTTATTTGATTGATACCCATTGTTTACCATACAGGCAAAAATAAAAAGAATATCCAGTTGATCAGCTTAAAGGCATTGTTTAACATTGCCAAATCTAAGATGCATGGCCCTACGTGTTATCAGTGTCTGTGATAATGGTGTAATATTGAAGCCCTAACAAAATTGCGCTTCAAAATGATCATGAAGTGCCTCAAAAAAGTAAAAAATCTTTGAGTGACCGGTTTGACCATACTCATTTTCCCCAATAGACTGCAGTGTTATAAAAACCGTTGTGAAAACGGTTTTTGAAATTTTGAATTCCAATCATAAATATCTCGATAATCAGACGGGCGATCGGCTTGTAATCGTCATGGGATTTCTGACTGACCTTAAGGTTTATAATTATGATTACAGCATAAGCTAAATCCAGGATTTTGTTTAAAATCTCAGCCAAACAAGGCTTCCCTTTAAAAGCTAAACAAAGTTCTCACAAGACATAATTCGATTGAAATCTAAACTTCTGTAAATGCTAAGATTCACGGAGCCCTGCTCCAGTGGCGTCGCCATTAGTATACTACGGGCCATGAATTTCTGGTCTCGTAGCTTTGCATAAACAAGACAGATCACCAATTATTTCTACTGATGTAATCAAAGGGTCGTTCAAAGAGAAAGAGTCCCCAATAGCTCATCAGCTGCCCCCAATTTTGCTAATCTTCCCAGTTATTTTCTTAACATGCAACCTTATTTTTCCCCAATATGAAATATGGATGCATTTTCTGCCTTCCATTACATCAAACTAATACACGTGGGAGGGTACTAGGATTATTCAATGCATACTTAGTACATAAGAATACAAATATCTATATTTCAAAGGGCAGAAAATGTCATATTTCAGATTCTATATACACACATATTTCATGGTGATGGGCTAGAACAGAAATGAAATTAGCAAGCTGGAAAAAAAACTCTTTTGAACTTCTAACATAAGCAGTAGAAAATACTAGTATGGCATTCCTTTAGAAACATTCTTTTTTAATTGTGAAATTTAGAGCCTAATGTTGTGTAAAAACATCACTATTTTGGTTTCTTTTAAACATAGTTTGTGTAAAAACTCTAGTGTGTGAAGTTAGCTGACCATTGAAAGGCATAATGTTACATCTTTTCATATGGACTTAATATCTTATTGGCTCTCGACAGATGATTGATGTATATTATAATAGGAAGGTGATGAAAGTCTTATCCACCCTAATCGCATTGTAAGGTGATTGACCCCTTGCAATCATTATCACCTTGCATTCACTGTAGGTCTGTCCTCATCAGCCCGAGTTGGCCAAATAGCCCGCTATTTTGTGATCCGGGAAATTAGCCCGAAGTTACAAATCGCGTCTTCTGTTTCGAGCTCAAGAAATTTGCTCAGTGTTCGCGCATAGTGCAAGTCTTCGGGCTGGTGGAGACGGACCACAAATAGTGGGCTGTTTTGCAAACTAGCCCAAGATATCTTGGGAAGTCCGCTATTTGAGCGTCTTCACCTGCCAAATAGCCCGCTATTTCATGATCTGGTTAATTTCCCCGATCAGAAATAGCGGGCTATTTGGCCAACTCGGGCTGATAAGGAGAGGCCTTGTTTGATCTAGTTTGACAGTCATACTTCTCTCCTTTCACAGATGGTAAGCTACTTCAACAAAACAGCCATAGCAAATAATAAAGTGATGTAAACATAGCATCATGGCAATTTCTGAACCTTATAATAAACACACAGACAAGTGATTATGCTTAGGTACCTTGGCTGGGTGCAGCTAGGTTACTTTTTCATCACCAATTGCATTTCATTTAAAAGTACAATATTTTTGTTTTGCCAGGGTGGTTTTTTGAGGCAGTTTGTGAACAAGGCTTTAAAGATTAACAGATCTAGATGCGGGATGAATGCAAAAAAAGAGATATCATCATCTGTTTTATGTGCCTAGAATGCTCTAGTTTACAGGCTTGAATTTGACTTTGAGCGGAAAAAAAAAGTAACAAAACAATATCATTTTTGTTGGTTAACATAAAAATATCCTTTTTTATGCACTTTGCCCTCTTGTCATTAACAAACAAGTTTTTTTTGACCCATTAGAAATTTGCAAGAAAAGTATCAAATAAAAATTTTAAAAACACAGCAACAACCAAATCTAGACAAAACAAATTATTCAGAACCTTCTACCCTTTTTCCGACTTATAATATTCAATTAAATTTTTAAAATGTAATGTTTGGAAGTAAAAAGTGTTTAACTAAAAGGTAAGTAGGTTTTTAGCTCATTCCATTAATTTCTCCATGTTGTAAGCTATTCTAATGAATAGCCATACTGCAATAATTATTATAAACTTTATTTCTGACCCTAGTCGTACCAACGAGACCGACACAAGACCGTCAACAGATCAAATGAAAAAAATTACAGTACCCCTTAATGCCCAATATTTTGTTGGTTTGGGCTTAGACTCACAATGTGACTTGGGGATAACAATGACCATAATATCTATATCATCATTTCTTCAAGCAAATTGAACCACACTTACAGATAATAATAATTAGTTTTGATAGGACAAATATCCCCTCAAGCTCTAGAAAGCGCAGGTGAAATGGTGTTATATATATTGATTCTACAGCCAAGAAGATACATTTATCTCCTATAAGAACAACAGCCATTATGGTTTATTTTCTTTGCATTGAAGCTAATACCGAAGTATAAGAAACAGGTGGATTGACAACTTGAAATGTCTCTGCATAAAAGCAACACGATTGAAAGTAAGTTAAGCAGGAATTGTACTAGTTGATGGGGAAGAGGAAATGGTTTTGTAAAAGCTGAATAACAATGTTTTGTTTTCCCTTGTAGTCCAGCAAGGATGATAATACAATGATCTAATGATCAAGTTTCTGTGTGTTAGACAAAATTAACCAATTGAATATTAATATTCAGATAACTGTTAAGGAAATCCAAGTCGAGATGTGGGCAAACTCAAAATGAAATCATAACAAACTGGATACCCATTTGTTGAAAGCAAAAAAAAGTTGCATATTCAACAGGTCTATAAAAAGGTTATGAACAGTGAAATGGTCCAATTACCCATTTTCATATCTGCTATAAATCATATATAAATGCTTTTGTAATTCATTTTGCCAAACACTGATCAATCACTCTAAAAGAAGTGGTAAGCAACCAAAACAAGGCAAAACCTGCACAGAAAGACCAACTGTAATAAAAGACCATTTTGTTGGTTTCCTTGGAAGATTCTCTCTCACTGAAGCCCGTCTTCAAGCAACCTGTACTTAAAAACCACCTGTTTATTAAGACATTTCTTGTCTCTCTTGAGTGGTGTTTATACACAGGTTTCAATGACAAAATGCCTATTCACTTTAAAATGCCTATATATTAGCTTTAATATAATTTAATTGCTCTTTAAAAACAGTTTGTCTGTTAAAGATAAAGTTGAGTTCCGGTCATGCGATTGCATTGTGAAAGAAACGGTGTGGAATCGATCAGAAAAAGTTGATCATGTATCATATAAGTATTGGTGTGTACTGCAAGGTTCTGGACTAATCAAAATGATAAGAAATTTGGCCCAGTCTTGGTAAAGTAACAAGCACTGTATGCGCAGAAAGATGTATATGGGACTACACAAACATGTGGCATAAAATTCAGGCCTCATTTTTAAACTGTTACTTGTTGTATTTAGAATATGAAGGCATTTGAAGAGCCATGCTTTTCAGAGAACATTTTTTCTTCTGATGTTCTTCCACACTTGCATAATAACAATGATAACGCTCACAAATTATTTTTCACCTCTCCCCAGAACTCAACCTTCTCTTTACTGAAGAGCCAGAAGGGAATTAAGTCTGTGTTAAAGTAGAGGAGTTAACGCCCTTCTGCTTCCATGCAAACAGATGAGCGACTTTGCTGCATGTCATCAATATGATTTGTAATCAAATTATTTATTGGACAAAATCAAGACACAAAAGAGAATCCTTGAAATCCACAAAGGAGTCACATTTCCAATCTAATGCTCGCAAATAAGTATGACTCACATATAGTCAACAGTATGATTAGTCATGATGTAGGGCCTCAAATGCTGACTGGATGTTCGCTATCTATTGGTGATAAAAGAATGTCTTCTGCTTTTAGGTACTTCACCTCTCAATTAAGAATGTTACAGATCAGCATATGAACAGAATAACATTGTATAATTTTAGTTCATTTCTCTTGCAATACATTATGTGAAATGTTATTTATTCACAACAAATAAAGCAATATGAATTCTTCAAATTGCCAGCACAATAGTAAATACCTGACAATTCTCCTCATAATAATTGCCAATCTGCTTGCTGCATTGTAAAGTAAAGTTTTCTTTTGGGTATATGATGTTTTGGTATAAGGGCATTATGTGCGAAATATCGATAAATTTGCCAATCTATAAAGGGGAAAATTTATTTGTGAAACCCTTAAATGAAGTACAAATTCATCTTCAAGAAATTTTTCTCTCTGAAATAATTTCAAAACCCCATTGCACTGTAGATGTAATGATCAAATTGTGATAGAGGTTATTATGATATATGCATGCTAGTCTCAAAAGGCAATTTACTAGGTCGTTGTCCCTTTTTTTAGATATTTATTTATATATATTTATAGATATGTTGATGATTGATATTATCATCCATTAATGGAATGGTAATAGGAATAATGAGTAACTCGCCCTACATTATCATCTTATTGTACTTCTTTCTCTTGCATTGTGTGTAATATCCATTGTATCACATATTCTCCTGTTATTAGCATTTTAACAACAATCGATTTAGACTATATAAAAATTCATAGTTTTCTTGCCCTGCAGTTCATTTCATCTCTCCCCCGACTTCCTTTAGCATCATTGCGCTTATCCTTGTTTTGACATGGATTAAAGAACAACCCTACATATCTAGACAAATAATAAATTGTTCATAAGGAGCAGTTTTTAACCCGTTTGATTTTCCTCAGGGCAAAGACAAATTAAATTTCAGCAAGAAAACTTGGAATCAACCCTATAATACTTTGTATGTGATGAGGCAATCTCTACAAACAATTAATCCTTGTCACTTAAAAAATTATCTTGACAACAAACTTATTTTGTCTCCCTTGGACTAACAATTGTGTTTTTAAAGCAATAGTTGAGTTTTGTTGCAGAGGGCGCTACACAAAATAATTTTTTGTGAGATAATCAATGAAAAACTGAGTGTCAAATCTGAAAGAATATACAATTTAAATGACAAAATCTTCTTTGTTTGATCGAAATTGTTTCAGAGACTTTTTTAGAGCAATTTTAGGTTCTAAAAGGACACTAGAAATGTCATAAATAAGAATAAGAGCAATAACCATGCACTTTGAAGGCATTTGCGGTCTTAAACAAGAACTCAACTAACCCTTTAAACTGTTGGCTCTTAATGGGCACAATGTGATATACAGTAATGGCTACAATCAAAATGCACATATTTTGTTGTATATTCTCTCTCCGTAATGTAATGCATTTTATGGCACATACAGCCTACAGATTTTTTTTTTTAATGCTATCTTCATCTTTCTATTAATCAATCACATCTTTCCAGACTGTTTGCAATCATCCTAAAACAAATACGAAAATAAATGCTGACACCTTCCAGATATAGTCATCACTTAGTGCCCTTCGAATAAAAAGACTATTATTAAAGTGATGGAAAGTTCATTGATTGAACTTTTACAAGGTTGTTTGCTAGAGCTACACAGATGGTGAATAAATTCATGAATTTTCATGTTACTTTTCAAAATTGAAATGCACTAGGTGGACAAGTGCTGGATAAATTTCTTCCAGGAAATTGGGTTTATTGCGTAGGGTAGACTGGCATATGAAGCAAATGCATTATACAAAGGATCTTTGTCTCTAAAACGTGAATTTGATAAAAATCTAAACCTTTTTGAGATTTGTACATATACCGGTAAGTACACTGCAATGACATCTATCAATTATGCATCACCAGAAATGAAAACAAAATCAAGTAGCTCTCCTTTGTCATTCCATTTCGTAAGTATAATTGATTACAAATACTGCTTGGAGAAACACAATGTCAGATTGTCTTGTGTCTTAAATCATGATTATAAAGGTAATTCCTTTTTTCTTTATTACTGAATGATCTTCTGTGTTTATCAGAGATGATTAATATTTGAAACTAATTGAGGATAAATTTTGACATAAACTATGACAATATACATGTAATTATGATGTCGATACTTTAGAGCAGGGGACGTACTTCTTTCTATTAAAAGACTTATGCAAACTATCATAACTCATCCCATTATCAGTATCATAAAAAATGATGAAAGGCTAGCTGGTATAATGACACTGTCAAGGACTAATTCTCTATAAAGATGTGCTGAAGATTTTTTTCAGCACTTATCAGAGTAAATGTTTTTATTTAAAGTCATTCTTCAATTTTGTAGTACCAATCGTGTCTATAGCATGAATCATCACTGCTATATGTTATCATAACAATGTGTATATTGTGAATATTCTTTGAGGTTCTTTTTTACTTTAACACCATTAACATTCTTGAAGTTGACAGAAATACATGTTTTTACAATGAAACACACAAATGGGCATTTACACTGTTTTCTCCAAAAGAATGGATTTGAGTAATCTCATCAGAGGTATTACACTTTATGATTGTTGTGGTATAAAAGTACCATAAATAAATACAGTGAAACCTGTATATAAAGATCACTTAAAGGAGACAAAAAATGTGATCTTTATAGGCAGGTGGTCTTTATTTATGGGTTAATTTAATACACATTTCAATGTAAATTTCTTCAGGTTTAATAACAGATGTGGTCTTTGCAGACAGTTGGACTTTCTGTAGGCCTACAGGTGGTGGCTAAAGCGAGTTTGACTTATCACTACCACAGTCATTATCACAGACAGGATAGGATGTATTTCAAGTATTCTCTGGGTCTTGCTCTACTGGAAAACAGTCAAACTCTTTTGAAGTAGTAAGTGATATATACAACCAAATACAATAGCGAACAATCTAGGAAGGTATATTTGCATTAATGCATTATTCCTCAGTATATTGAATTACTGAAATCTGACAGAGATTCAATGACAAGCAAATCTCCTTTAAAAATGTCAAGGTATATACCACAGAGTGTATATCCACAGGCTACGTCCTTCGGCAAATGAAATCGCTGACCTGACAAGAAATCAATTATTTAGGAAAGTCAGGGGAAAAATTCATTAGTATGATTGAATATCAGCTCTCCTTGACCAAGAAATGATGTCTTATATGATGCTGGATCAACATCAAGTACAGGACAAAAGAGCATACTGAAGAACTGTTTTTGTGCTTTATAAATTTTGTATTGTACTTACATTATACTTGTTAATGTAAAATATAAATATCAAAACAGTGTCAATTATTTTTGTTGAAGAATCTAGTGTACTAGATTAATTTCTTAATCTGGCTAAGGATATGTAAATCCTCACCATATTTACCCCCTAATTCTACCTACTGCATCACTAAATTGAGATGGTTACTGTAAAGCAGTTATTTGGGCATACAAAGATATTGGGGGAGATGGAGGGGCACAGACATCATTGTAATTCTTGTTTTTGCAATGCGCTGGCTACTAACAAAAGACGTTTGCACATGTTAGATTTGTAACCCTACAACAATTTGCAAATTTCATGAAAAGTGCAACTAAATAGAGCAGCTTGTCTTTTCAAACAGGGCAATAATCGTACAGTATGCGAATCTGTGGTCTAAACGCCACTTTCATCATGCTAGTAAGTCCTGCAACGTATGTATATCTTCGTAAGCCATCGTCACTGGATACATCTAACCGCTAACCATCATTGATGAGGCGTCTTCTCCTGTTTCAAATGGCGACCGGTCACGATTGGAACCTGTAAAGACTGCCTCGACCACGGACCTGACAGATATGATTTTTCGTAATGCTTGGATCAACTTTAATATGAAGTAATCCCTACCCTGCTTTTGCTATTTCAGGCAATATGTCGGTCAAAGAAAGGTCCTGTCCACACATTGAAAATATCCTCCAAAATTTTAAGTTCATAATATCTGCATGATTTTTTCTTATGAAAGTATGGGTGAGGGACCATTCAATCGAATTTTTCCCACAAGTATGGATAATATTTTATGCTTGAGTGAGCACTAGCTAATTTTGAAAGACTCATAAAAATTGGTTTGCGTACAAATGTTTCAGCCTTGGACTGGATCAGTGTGGAAATCAAGCAGTTATTGCATGTGTTTTGTTAACTTTCAATAACTGATTTGAAATATCTTTTGATTTTAATCCCCAGTGGTGTATCCAGAAATTGATAAAAGAGAGAGGTGGCATCCTCCAAAGACACAGGTTCAGTAAATGTATCTGGGCAGCTCCTTTCTTGTACCCCCATTGCAAGTTTCACCTGGCCCTTCAAGAAGAAGCTACACTAGCTTCACACAATGCTGGATACGCCACTGCCCCATCACCACCACCACCTCCATCATTGCATGTGATGTCTTTCCAGCACAGATCATCTGCATCAGTACCGGTACTCATTTTTGTCGGGATAATGTTGGAATGATTGAATGCAGGGACAGGTAGAGCAGAATGTATACATGTTTTATTTTTTTGATTTATAATAACCATAAGACTCAAGAAACAAGGTATTGCATGGTGAATCAGAAATTTAGGTCCTGTACACCACTTGCAATAGGCTAACACAAAATTTATATATTTTGTGTTATGCACTGTTAAAGGTTAGGGTTGGGAAAATGATGTCGCTTTCCAAAGGGGATGTGTGTGTCTATGATCCAGTGTTGTAGTCAAGGACCAGATCCTCAAGTCCAAGGACAAGTCTAAGGCATGAAAAAACAAGCCTTAAGGTGCCCTGAGGCTAAGGCCAAGCATCAAGTCAAGCATCAAGGCACTACAATACTGCTATGATCGATCCATAGCTCTTGTCTAAAATACATGTTTTAAATTGCTTCAGCATCTTTATTATCTATCAGGTATGGCTAAATTAGAAAATAATTTGTTAACAGCCTACTGGATTTTTATCATCAGGTCATCATTGATCTGTTTTTCAAAAAGAAATACCTACAATATATAACGTTCTTGTTCCTAACTAATTACTTTGAAAATATTAACATTCAGAATGATTAAAGATTCAGAAACTGTGAGTTTATGATGAACATTATACAGGAATATTTGTTGATGTTTCCATGTTGGCCAAGATAATCTGCGATGGCACCGAAGAAACAAGAGCAGAGACAAATAAAACCCACACTCATTCTGGCAAAATACTTTGACCCATTTACAGCTGGCTTGTAAATGCCATTGTAAAAGCAATACTTCACTGTCACAGCGGCAGATGTGTTATCGACTGGCCGCCCAGTAATATGGGGGACAATTAGTCATCGTCTTTCAACAAAGTGCCAGAAATGAATGACACGCGTATCATTATCCGGACGAGGTGAGTATATACCAAGGGAGATGTCAAATTGTTATGCTCATGGTGGAAGCTATAGCTAGAGGTTATGTGTAATTGATACAACAAAAATTCTAGTTCTTTAAAACATAAACGCAATCCTCTTCATCTCCTTTCCTCCTTTCCTCTCTATTTCTTCTTTGACTCAGTTTCTTCCTCTACATACCATATCTCTCTCTCCTCCCCTTTCTCTTTCTTTGTATTCCCTATCTTTCTCTCTCTCTCCCTTTTTCTCTTGCCCTTTTCTTTCTCCTCCTAATTTCTCTCTTTCTCTCTCTCTCTCCCTCTCCTTCTCCCTCTCCCTTTCCTATTTCTATCTCTCGCTGACTTCAAATCACCCTTCCTGATCAATATCCCGATAAAACAACTCATCATTCACCAAAGAGAAGGTATTTTTATAGACTCGCTAAACCCAAAAGACTTCTGAAATCGATCCCTATCCCTTGGAGGCCTGCTTTCAAAACGTGAGGGTGAGAAAGACAACTACACATCACAGATGCCGTGAATGAATTAAAGATAACATAGCCAGGTGCACTTCACAATGGACATGTACAGCTCATACCGCCAAGCATGGTGTCGATCCTATCACGCCATAACAAATCGCTTTCCAACGACACTTCCTATCTGTTTCCCTCTCCCAAGTTTATCTTTTTCTCCTCGATCATAACATTCAAACAGGAAGATTACAAGTGCTGGAAGCTATATCATTGAGCAGTGTGTCAATGTGCAGAGAGCACCAGAAAGTAGAATCACCTTCATCAAGATATGTATAAGTTGGCCAACAGTCTCCCCCATCTCGTCTTGCCACTTCTCTTACATCCGATTTAAGGTGTTTAAGTGAGGATCTGAGGCAGCCAGGGGATTTCATTGTGTTACTTGATTGGATTATCTGTGAACAATCTAACTCTCTGATCTGTTACTCTACTTGTGAAGAAAATGCATTTCTCTCTTTACTTTGACTGTAGAACTAACTTATAACCCATTTAGGGAGAGAGGAATAGCTCTCTAGCTCTCTCTCTCTCTCTCTCCCTCCTCTCTCTCTCTCTCTCTCTCTCTCTCAGCTTGACATGTCACTGTAGATCCTCTGCACCCATTTCATAAAAGTTATGATATAAAACATAGTTGCACCTGCCAAATACAAGATCATTTGATAAAAAGGAATGAACCTTAAACTAATCTTATACAAATTAGTATCTAAGGTACAACCTGACAAAGTTTTAACAAACACAAACAAGTGTTCCCTTGTTCCCTTGACATGACTTTCAGAATACAAATGTGGACAAATGCCAAGGGGCGGGACTTAACAGGAGAATTTTTAAAAATAGTTTTCAGAATAGCACCACAGATAGGCACATGTTAAAATATCATTTTTTTACAAATTCATAATTCCGATAGACATGCAAAATCTCCAGGAATAAAAACGCTTTATAAATATTTAGCATTTTTTGAAAGCCAAAGATGATTATGTAACCTGGTAACAACTGAATTCTCTCATTTCCACAGGCTTACATGCAAGGGCCACCCGATTCCTTTATACAATAGATTAATACAAAATTGCAAATATGTAATGATTTGAGTACACTAACATATTAGATACTTCAGTATTATGAAACCCAAAATGATTGAATAGATCTGTCACATGTATAAAATAATGTTTACCATTTTAAGAGCATGTCAAATAACTGTCAAATGTTGGAGGATTTGATTGATTGTTATACTTACAGTCACCCAGATATCCACAAGCAGTAAATCTGACAATAACCATAACCCATACTTCAATGTCACAAAACAAATTTAGTCTTGACCTTTGAAACCTTTCCACATCATGTTCTGATGTGACTCACTTTTCATTTCAATTTAATTACATGTGAAATTATGCAGATCCATCGCTACCTTGCAAGGCCCCATGCTTTCTGAAGCCTTTCCCCACAATCCATCAAATTAAATTCCCTTGAAACATAGCTTAGAGTACCCAGAACCACCACTACTGGATGTAGGCCCAATACTGATCAAACTACTGTGCTAGCTTGCACTAAAAGCTGAATAATGGCATGCCCTAAACATGCACCTCATGTACTAGATATGTGTTTCTCAAATGTTTCTTGATATATCATGGCCTTTACAGAATCCCTGTTGAAATATTAATATTTATACGACTTTACCTTTTGATGTAGTTTTCATATGAAGATGGATAAATAAATGAATTAAATTGAATTAAATTGAATAATCAAATGATTATTGACAATTATTTTGGTCATGTTATGGCAGAAATTCAAAATACTATTTTTATATTTAAACAAAATATTTCCAAATTCCAGTCTGACATGAATTCATTACACTTTCATTTTCCAATTGACACTTCCTTAGTTCATTACAAACATATTTCTTGTCACATCCACACTTCTCATCTAGCCATCAACAATCTATTAATAAAACTTGATAGTCTTGACAAACCTTTACACCCCATTCAATCATTCCAATTTTATCAATTCGCTTTCCTTTTCACCCTATCATGCACTGTACCTTACCTGTAGACAATCTATCACTTACACATTGCTGCCTTTAAAAAGCTCAGCTTATTCCTCACTCACATTTAATTTGACTTTAATCAAGCCGGCAAACATAGGCTGTGCAATCAACCCCGGCATTTATACCCGTGACAGGTAACCCGACTCCTATCCAAAGATATATCCACTACTCGCAGTGGTTACATTTTTTTTTACAACACCGCTGGGAACGATACAAATTGGATGTTACCACATTCGTGTTGCCTTTCAGTGAGGTTGACACCGCTCTTTTACAAGAGATTTTTAAGAAGGCATCCACAGTTTTACCATTTAAATGATAAATGGGTGCTATTCTCTCTGTTTGGTGATTCCCGATTTCCTTCTTCTTAAGTTACATGAGTAGCTAAATAGATACATTGTACCTCAGTGTAGTCTTCTCTAAAAGTCACAAAACACTAGCATATAGTAAAAGAATTGTGCTTATGATGTTATGGAATATGGAATATAGTAAAAGAATTGTGCTTATGATGTTATGGAATATGGAGTATAGTAAAAGAATTGTGCTTATGATGGTATACAATATACTTTGGGAAGATTGGGATATTATCATATGATTGACCAAGGAAGTAAAAAATTGAATTAAGAAGCAGCATAAGGTTTTAAATAGTTACGTGATTGCCATTAGAAATATTAATGGTAATATATTACCGATACTTCAGTTATTGAATAACCATTTACCAGCAGAGTACACAGCCAGGGTTACATGGTCATGAACTAATAAATAATAGAAATATACCAAAAAAATTCACCATCACCACCACCAACAACGATAACATGACTTCACATGAATCCCCCACCCTAGCCCAACCCATCCTGCTCATTCCCAAAGACAACCTCTCAATATTTTCTTGGGATATGCACCCATGCCACCCAACTTGTCTAGAAATCTGGATAAATAAAGTCATGGTTGGGTGCATGCGTTGCAATATGTTCATATCTAATAGGGATTACTTTACCTATGTATACATTTATATAAACACTGCGCTATTAGTTGTAACAGAGCAAATATTCATGGAATTCTAATGGCAAATGATCCTATAAAATTTCAACGTGATGCATATTTTTTTCCCAAACATAAAATCTACATCATCAGGGAAATTGGTATTCTGTTTTACTGTTGTTGCTGCAAGAATGTGGTTTTATCAGGCTGTGTTCAATATAAGTTTATAAATGATCACAATTTAATCACCGCTCTGTTTCTATATGCCTTCATATGCAATACTATTAGGTTCTTAGTAGATGATAATTTGCCTGCTTAGACCCAGAAGTGCATGGGCTTTCAAAAGACACCGTGTTAACATCTACTTTAGATCAATTTATACAACTTTTTTTGTACTGTGCTAACGTATCTTTTCATATTGATTTTATCTCAAAGCCTATGTGTACACACATAATTCTTAAAAACTCATTAAAATAAATTCAAAATGCAGAAATGTGTTAATGGAAGTGCAAAAGGCGAAAATAATAATGATATTTAAGGAAGAGAACAAAGTAGAAAACTTGAGTGTCGCTTTTCTATTTCACTCAAATAAAGATTTGCACAGTACTGCAAAACAGGTTGAAATATAGAACAATTATGGAATATGCAGGCCAACAATGTACTTGCACATCTCTAAAGTACCAAATATCCCCCAGGCACGGGGCCAGAAAGCTTTCGTCCTTGAAGCCTACTTTGCATAAAGTAAACAACTTGTTTACGCTTAACCGCTACAAAAGAGTCTCGGCTAAACTGTAATATCTCGCTTTAAAAACCACCAAATGAAATTAAAGCGTCAAATTGAAGAAGAAGAGTTTTTCTAACTCATAAATATTGCAGTTAGTTGTCAAATCCTATTTTTAAAAGGGAAAACTGTGCGAAACGAAGCGCCATTTTTGTGTTTTTTTCACTGAAAATATTGCAGTATTTTTCATATTTTCCATCATTGCTCAAGATCGTGACTGTTGGAGCTGATAAATCAAAGTATATTAAAGCTCTCCTCCGAATATCTTTTCATGATTTTACGTCACTCGGTTATGTCTGGAAATAATCGAAGGCAATGTCATCAACGAACCCAGGGCAAAACGTTCGCGGAAGCGTAGGACTAGTCCCATCTATAAGGGTTCGTGCTGGTGAATTGTAGTCACACGTACTGTAGATATGTGCAGAACTGCACTGTGTGCTCTGGACTCGGGTGTGTTTGTATGAATCTCATGATCGAAGCATCGACAGTTTGGTCTTTGTAATGATGCGAGTAAAACATGCTGATGCATGCGAAATTTAGCAAAACAATGACTTATAAATAAATAAGTATCTGTACTAGCTGTGAAAATATGGTGGAGTTCTTTGCTGTAATTGTAACTCAGCTCAATCGACTTTACTAGATCTAGACTTAGCCACAGCGTAAATACAGCTGATCGATGACGCATTTTCCATATATGGTATGCATGCATGGCCTGTGAGCGCGGTGAAGCAAACAGCGCATGCGTACACTTCCGATATAGTTGTAGTTTCCAGTCTTTTCATGAATCTTCCCCTAGTTTTGAAAGCATTTTTACACAAAACTACTAACTGCTCAAACACGAAACTTCGCTGAGAGTGAGACTGGAGTTGAAAGTCTAGTAAAATGTTAATTGTTTGCATATTCATATTGTCGCTCGGTTATGTCTGGAAAACGAAGCCTCTTTTCACAGACCTCTGAAACTGAAAAGTACCTATATCTTTAATAATACCAAACAGTTTTGAATGAAAATTTATTTGAATAATAATATTATCATTATGTTGGTGCTCTAAAAAATCACGATCTTTGGTGGTAAAAAAGGGAGATACGCGGTGCATTTTGGACGAATTTTGCTCCTCTCTCCAAACAGGGCCTCGATAGCCGTTACGAATTCAAAAGCTTTTACGACTTTTCGGGGTTTTAATTGTACACTGGCCCTGCGCCTGTCCCCCACTATAATTTTATGATACATGATGTCCCTGATGTGCAAATTAGTTTATTGATACAATTTTTCCGAGGGTGATACGGGATCGTCTGACAGTCGAGTATAATTGATTTGTCTTTTTTGAGCTCCCTGGGAGCTTTCAGATCTCTGGGTTATGGGACACCACTTGGCAAAGTAAGAAAGGAGCATACATTAGGGTGAGAGGGGTTGGGCAAGTTTCCATATAGGGGTGGGGTGGGGTTTAGAGATCATACAGGAGCAGAGAACAGGTGCGATGAGATAACATAAGCACTTGATAGTGGTTCGGTTGTTCAAAAAAGAGGTTTGCAAACGGATCTATAAGCCCTGGGTTTAATACAAACTAAAACAGGCTTCACTTCAAAGATATTTTGTGCACTTGTACTAATAAGACAATTGGGAGTGGCTTAAAAGCTCAAGAGAGCATACAAACTGGGTCAACAGTACTCTTGGGGGGGGGGGCTAGTATCTAATGTTGGGGAGTGAGAGGGGGCATTTTCGAACACATACAGCTGTCACTTTCTGAGGATCACCAGTAGGGGGGATGGTAGGGAGGGGTGGGAGCTAGAAAGGGTATCCAAGCACAGGGTTATTGGCACTCTGTGGGGATCACATCTGACTGAGTTGGTGAGATGTAATTTTCTTAACAGCATGGGAGATTGGGGTCCAGCTATGGCCACAGGCGTCCCAACTGGTATCAAATAGCAGTACATCCAACATCTTCAGGTAAACACACAAACACACTCGCATGATCATGTGTAATATCCTCACCTCACCTATCACATACAGCAAGAGTACTGGTAGCATAAAGTGCTAATATGCTATGTGATAGTAATTACAAGTCAAATGTCTTATTGGGTCTCAACTAAAAAGCAAATTTGTTGTAGTGAGTTAAAAAGATAATACATAAACACTGAAACACAAATAATGTGGAGAAATTAGATAGGGAAAGAGAGTTCTGTATACTCTGAATGTGGATTCAACTGAATAGCAACAATAATACTCATTATAGAGACTCTTTATCTTGCTGTACAAGGATAGTGCTCTTATCATGTTTGATAATGACCACATTTTAGATTAAATTTGATATCAAGAATAATTTGATAGTATTAGTAGTACAGCAAAAATATATATATTGAAATAGCAGCTGTTATAGATGAAAACATATATATTACTTTCATATTTAGTACACATTTTCACAGAGACAAACAAAATTAATTAAATGCACTTAAAAGAACACCCAATATTTTGTGATTAGTAAAACTCTGGGAGCACTAGATACACTTTCTATAACAATTTCCTCTATAAATGTCAATGTATGAGCATTCCTCCACAAAGTCTCACAAATGTAAATTGGAGTGGCCTGCATCTGCACAACCCTTGGGCTGTAATACAGATGTTGCTTTTTATTGAGGTTGTTCTGATCTGAGATTAAAATGCAAATAAAAACATCCAGGCAACAGACTGAAGATAAAAAAGGACAAGTATGAGAGAGTGAAAGGGGGAGGGGAGAGAGAGAAAAATAAAGAGGTGGAAAGACAGAAGGTATGCAGGATAGAAAAAGGAGATAGATAGAAAGAGAAAGTGGAGACAAGAATAAGAGAGAGGCAAGTGGGGAAAAGAAAGAGAAAGACAGACTAGAGACCAAGAGAGAGAGAAGAAAGATGGATAGAGTGAAAAATCAGCACCAAAATTCTGGATGGTGACAAGTGGACTGCCTCGATATAAAAAATAGATCAATATTTGTAGAACCCAACTTGTTAGGGTTTGCTAGACTCATTGGCCAATATCCCAGAAATTTAATGCCGTCTTTTGAACTTAATCTATTGTTCAGATATTATCTCTCATAATATATTGATTGGGTCTACTTTAGAGAACACATGAAGCATGAAATAAAGGAGATGGCTCTGTAACATCAAATATTGAGATAAGAAAGGTCTACATTAATATCACAATTAAATTACTTGCAAATGCATAGTTATTGACATTCAAAGGAAAAATACATTCACTGTAAAATTGATTTTATGAAAAAGTGAAATCATTTGGGGATTTCCCGTTTCTCGTTTAATATCACAATCGTTTAACTTGCAAATGCATAGTTATTGACATTCAAAGCAAAAATACATTCACTATAAAAAGGTTTTGATGAAAAAGTTAAATCATTTGGGGATTTCCCCTCCCCCCCCCCTTCTTGAGGGAATATATTACTTTTCACATGGCTGAAATTATTTGATATGAAACCATTGTAGCTGACATCACAATAAAGTTAATACATTTTTGACTTTCAATGTTGCATTTCCCATTAAATTTTTCAATCTCTAGACTGCAGAGAGTTCTACACAACGCTGCAAGAGTTCTGGCATGTGTGAAGAGGAGTGAACACATCACTCCAATCCTAAGACATTACCACTGGCTCCCAGTTCAAAAACAGATTGAATACAAAATCCTAATGCTTGTCTTTAAGGCACTCCACAATACTGCACCTGAGTACCTGGAAGATCTTCTCACCATAAAGCAATCCCATTACTCACTCCGTTCTTCTGTCTCTACCACCCCAGAAGTCCCTAGAACCCGAACCACCCATTATGGGGATTTTGCATTTGTGCATGTTGCATCATCAGTCCTCTGGAACAAGATGCCAAGTGACATTCAAAACATTCAATGCCTAGAAACCTTTCAGAAACATGTTAAAAAGGTTTTATTTACTCAGAGTTACTAATGATTTTATGCTGTTAAAATTCTTGAGAGAGTTTTGTTATGTATAGCGCCTTGAGTAAGTTATTAGATAAGTGCACTTTAAAAGTATTTATTATTATTATTATTATTAATATTAAATCAAATTATACAAATACTTATTTGGGCAATGAAATGTATATAAATTTGATTTATGCTCCCTATTACACATTCTACTTGCTTTGACCTAAAAACTTCTATAACCCTTTTACACACCTCATATATTTCTCAACTCTGTTCTGTTTTACTTCCCAATGAGGGATTCCTTTGAGTGGAATTAACGTCTATTGTGAACATTAAAACCCAAATGGACTTGGGTAGGGAAGAAATAATTAATGATGCTTGGTATTGATGAGATTTAGAAATGAGGTTACATACACACGAGAGAGGGAAACAGAGATATAAAGTGCAGTGAGTAATGTAGCATGATGTACACCATTGTATGAGGTAGATATGCCCTCCAGAAGAGAAGATATGACTAAAATAATGAAATACTTTGATTTTAATTATTACACTACTTTTATCGGACTTAATTCTGATAATGAATCTGATATTTTTGGACCTTGAAAAGGTGTTCTCTTGTCTTGAAATTTCAAACAGTTTGATCCCATAACACTGCTTCTATCAAGATAAACAATGATAATAAGAACCATGATTTTAAAAAAAAATGTCTTATGAAATTTAAATTGCGACGTTATTGTAAATGTAATGGCATTGTGAGGTGCTTTTTTGATAAGTAGAAGGAGTTCAAAGAGTCATTCTTTATTGACACTATTGGACATTAGCTCAACACTCCTTGCAGCTCAACCTCTCTAAACAGTCCATCCTTATCCCATAGCCCCCCTCCTTTACCTTACAATATCTGTCCCCTTACCCCCTCAATATCTGTTCCCTTACCCCCACAATATCTGTCCCCTTACCCCCTCAATATCTGTCCCCTTACCCCCTCAATATCTGTCCCTTACCCCTCAATATCTGTTCCCTTACCCCTCAATATCTGTCCCTTACCCCTCAATATCTGTCCCCTTACCCCTCAATATCTGTTCCCTTACCCCCTCAATATCTGTCCCCTTACCCCTCAATATCTGTCCCTTACCCCTCAATATCTGTCCCTTACCCCTCAATATCTGTTCCTTACCCCTCAATATCTGTCCCTTCCCCTCAATATCTGTCCCTTACCCCTCAATATCTGTTCCCTTATCCCCTCAATATCTGTCCCTTACCCCTCAATATCTGTCCCTTACCCCTCAATATCTGTCCCTTACCCCTCAATATCTGTTCCCTTACCCCTCAATATCTGTTCCTTACCCCTCAATATCTGTCCCTTTACCCCTCAATATCTGTTCCCTTACCCCACAATATCTGTCCCCTTACCCCTCAATATCTGTCCCTTACCCCTCAATATCTGTCCCTTACCCCTCAATATCTGTTCCCTTACCCCTCAATATCTGTTCCCTTACCCCTCAATATCTGTCCCTTTACCCCTCAATATCTGTTCCCTTACCCCACAATATCTGTCCCTTTACCCCTCAATATCTGTTCCCTTACCCCACAATATCTGTCCCTTTACCCCTCAATATCTGTTCCCTTACCCCTCAATATCTGTTCCCTTACCCCCACAATATCTGTTCCCTTATCCCTCAATATCTGTCCCCTTCCCCCTCAATATCTGTCCCTTACCCCTCAATATCTGTTCCCTTACCCCACAATATCTGTCCCTTTACCCCTCAATATCTGTTCCCTTACCCCCACAATATCTGTCCCTTTACCCCTCAATATCTGTTCCTTACCCCTCAATATCTGTTCCCTTACCCCACAATATCTGTCCTTTACCCCTCAATATCTGTCCCCTTACCCCCTCAATATCTGTTCCCTTACCCCACAATATCTGTCCCCTTACCCCCTCAATATCTGTCCCTTTACCCCTCAATATCTGTTCCCTTACCCCTCAATATCTGTCCCTTACCCCTCAATATCTGTTCCCTTACCCCACAATATCTGTTCCCTTATCCCTCAATATCTGTCCCTTCCCCTCAATATCTGTCCCTTACCCCTCAATATCTGTTCCCTTACCCCACAATATCTGTCCCTTTACCCCTCAATATCTGTTCCCTTACCCCTCAATATCTGTCCCTTTACCCCTCAATATCTGTTCCTTACCCCTCAATATCTGTTCCTTACCCCTCAATATCTGTCCCTTACCCCACAATATCTGTCCTTTACCCCTCAATATCTGTTCCTTACCCCTCAATATCTGTCCCTTACCCCCACAATATCTGTCCCTTTACCCCTCAATATCTGTTCCTTACCCCTCAATATCTGTTCCCTTACCCCCACAATATCTGTCCCTTACCCCACAATATCTGTCCCTTACCCCTCAATATCTGTTCCTTACCCCTCAATATCTGTCCCTTACCCCCACAATATCTGTCCCTTTACCCCTCAATATCTGTTCCCTTACCCCTCAATATCTGTCCCTTACCCCTCAATATCTGTTCCTTACCCCTCAATATCTGTTCCCTTACCCCTCAATATCTGTTCCCTTACCCCTCAATATCTGTCCCTTACCCCTCAATATCTGTCCCTTTACCCCTCAATATCTGTTCCTTACCCCACAATATCTGTCCCTTTACCCCTCAATATCTGTTCCCTTACCCCCACAATATCTGTCCCTTTACCCCTCAATATCTGTTCCTTACCCCTCAATATCTGTCCCTTACCCCACAATATCTGTCCCTTTACCCCTCAATATCTGTTCCCTTACCCTCAATATCTGTCCCTTACCCCTCAATATCTGTTCCCTTACCCCTCAATATCTGTCCCTTACCCCTCAATATCTGTTCCTTACCCCTCAATATCTGTCCCTTACCCCACAATATCTGTCCCTTTACCCCTCAATATCTGTTCCTTACCCCTCAATATCTGTCCCTTACCCCTCAATATCTGTTCCCTTACCCCTCAATATCTGTCCCTTACCCCTCAATATCTGTCCCTTTACCCCTCAATATCTGTTCCTTACCCCACAATATCTGTTCCCTTACCCCCACAATATCTGTCCCTTTACCCCTCAATATCTGTTCCTTACCCCTCAATATCTGTCCCTTACCCCTCAATATCTGTTCCTTACCCCTCAATATCTGTTCCCTTACCCCTCAATATCTGTCCCTTACCCCTCAATATCTGTCCCTTTACCCCTCAATATCTGTTCCTTACCCCACAATATCTGTTCCTTTACCCCTCAATATCTGTTCCCTTACCCCCACAATATCTGTTCCTTACCCCACAATATCTGTTCCCTTACCCCCACAATATCTGTTCCCTTACCCCACAATATCTGTCCCTTTACCCCTCAATATCTGTTCCCTTACCCCTCAATATCTGTCCCTTACCCCACAATATCTGTCCCTTTACCCCTCAATATCTGTTCCCTTACCCCTCAATATCTGTCCCTTCCCCTCAATATCTGTCCCTTACCCCTCAATATCTGTTCCCTTACCCCCACAATATCTGTCCCCTTACCCCCTCAATATCTGTCCCCTTACCCCTCAATATCTGTCCCTTTACCCCTCAATATCTGTTCCCTTACCCCACAATATCTGTTCCCTTACCCCCACAATATCTGTCCCTTTACCCCTCAATATCTGTTCCTTACCCCTCAATATCTGTTCCTTACCCCACAATATCTGTCCTTTACCCCTCAATATCTGTTCCCTTACCCCACAATATCTGTCCCTTTACCCCTCAATATCTGTTCCTTACCCCTCAATATCTGTTCCCTTACCCCACAATATCTGTTCCTTATCCCCTCAATATCTGTCCCTTCCCCCTCAATATCTGTCCCTTACCCCTCAATATCTGTTCCCTTACCCCACAATATCTGTCCCTTTACCCCTCAATATCTGTTCCTTACCCCCACAATATCTGTCCCTTTACCCCTCAATATCTGTTCCCTTACCCCTCAATATCTGTTCCCTTACCCCCACAATATCTGTCCCTTACCCCTCAATATCTGTCCCTTTACCCCTCAATATCTGTCCCTTACCCCACAATATCTGTCCCTTTACCCCTCAATATCTGTTTCCTTACCCCTCAATATCTGTCCCTTACCCCTCAATATCTGTTCCCTTACCCCTCAATATCTGTTCCCTTACCCCTCAATATCTGTCCCTTACCCCTCAATATCTGTCCCTTTACCCCTCAATATCTGTTCCTTACCCCACAATATCTGTTCCCTTACCCCACAATATCTGTCCCTTTACCCCTCAATATCTGTTCCCTTACCCCCACAATATCTGTCCCTTACCCCTCAATATCTGTTCCTTACCCCTCAATATCTGTTCCCTTACCCCTCAATATCTGTTCCTTACCCCTCAATATCTGTCCCTTTACCCCTCAATATCTGTTCCTTACCCCCACAATATCTGTTCCCTTACCCCCACAATATCTGTCCCCTTACCCCCTCAATATCTGTTCCCTTACCCCCTCAATATCTGTCCCTTTACCCCTCAATATCTGTTCCCTTACCCCTCAATATCTGTCCCTTACCCCACAATATCTG
This sequence comes from Mesocentrotus franciscanus, assembly GCA_037976565.1. Taxonomy (NCBI): domain Eukaryota; kingdom Metazoa; phylum Echinodermata; class Echinoidea; order Camarodonta; family Strongylocentrotidae; genus Mesocentrotus; species Mesocentrotus franciscanus. Next base: position 19,825,709 of record CP137677.1, read on the forward strand.
TCCCTTTACCCCTCAATATCTGTTCCCTTACCCCTCAATATCTGTCCCTTACCCCTCAATATCTGTTCCTTACCCCTCAATATCTGTCCCTTACCCCTCAATATCTGTTCCTTACCCCTCAATATCTGTCCCTTACCCCACAATATCTGTCCCTTTACCCCTCAATATCTGTTTCCTTACCCCTCAATATCTGTCCCTTACCCCTCAATATCTGTTCCTTACCCCTCAATATCTGTTCCCTTACCCCTCAATATCTGTCCCTTACCCCTCAATATCTGTCCCTTTACCCCTCAATATCTGTTCCTTACCCCACAATATCTGTTCCCTTACCCCCACAATATCTGTCCTTTACCCCTCAATATCTGTTCCTTACCCCCACAATATCTGTTCCCTTACCCCCACAATATCTGTTCCCTTACCCCTCAATATCTGTCCCTTACCCCTCAATATCTGTTCCTTACCCCCACAATATCTGTCCCTTACCCCTCAATATCTGTTCCTTACCCCTCAATATCTGTCCCCTACCCCTCAATATCTGTTCCTTACCCCTCAATATCTGTCCCTTTACCCCTCAATATCTGTCCCCTTACCCCCTCAATATCTGTCCCTTAACCCCTCAATATCTGTTCCCTTACCCCCACAATATCTGTCCCTTTACCCTCTCTCCTCTTTTTTTCCCCTATGACTTTAGACCTGTACATTCCACTGTAGCATTAAGTCCGCTTTCCAAACAATCTATCATTTAACGGTTTACAAATCAGTCTCCAAGCTTTTCCACTGTTTATTTTTTATAGTAGTGTGGCATTCAATTTGTCAGCAAATGGGGCATTGATTTGAAGTGCTTTTTGAACTACCTCTAACCTGTTGCTTGGTGGGTATGTGGGGGTTAGAAGCTATAAAGGTTGGATATATCAGCTCTGGAGTTTAGCAAGGATGATGACATTTAGATTTTCGCATTGCTTTATGTTGTGCAGTAGTTCTGTTACTATGCACACAGGTACTATTGATGGCATAGGTTCATATCCTACTGCTGCCACCATTTCATGCTTTGTGATCCTACACAAAAGAGTCAATTAGTGATAAATCTGGAGACAATAGATCAGACAACATTGGATTGTCCATTATTGAGCGGCCTTATCAACGCACGTCCTTATACACATCTCATATGCAGGATGATGCCACAGAGACATGTATGCATGTACATTATATATAGTTATCACCCAAAGTCATAATCATTACATGGAATACTACTCACACAATTTTCTTCAAACCCTGACATGTTGCCTCAAGCTTGCCTGGCACACCAACAACTATTAAATGAATTCACAGTAAATTCTATCGGGAGAGATGTTATTGTACATATTTTACATTTGCCTACGATTTGGGGAATCGATAGATAAGTAAAATGTATTGTTGAATGAGCTTGCAAAGATTTGCTGATATTATTACTGCTTTTGATATTAAAGATGCATATTTCTAAATAATATTCAGACTAATCATCATAAGTTGTATTAGAGGAAGTAAACATTGGGAAATGGTATGACACAAATTCAATGATTTTCTATTGCTCAAATTTTTAATCAAATAAACTCTTTTAGTATTATTCTGCCTTCATCTACATTATCACCCATTTAAGTTAAAACAACTTGAACAGTCTCTTGACCTTTACAAAGCCCTTTACAGAATCTCCAAGAGTTTTTCATCCAGATGGCACATCAGATATACTCTATAAACACATTGATACTTCCCCATAATGTTCCCATAACGGTAACCTATTACAGGATATCACCAAATTGTTGGTCCCTCTCATTTTGACATCCTCTTCCCATAAATACAAGTCTTCTTACAACAAAGTAATTGCATTCTTTCCCCAAAGATATCATAATGATGACATTTCAAAAACCATAAATAAAGATTAAGAAGAGTAACTGGAGCAATGTTTGGAGTAATGGCCAACTGCTATGGAGTCAAAATTAAGTCAGAGCTTTTCTATGCCTTTTGGAATGCCTTATTTCACATTTATCATGTCACTTGGATATGATGTGAATTTGTGGTTCTTGAAGGTGTAATAACTCAGAATTGTCTGATCATTGTCTGACCTAACTGAAAGGTACTATTTAACATTCATATATGCTGCACAATCATGTCATTTCATCAATGAGGGGTGGGGCAAAATCCCAAATGGAGTGAATACCCATTTCTTTGAAAATTCAGAATTTGTATACAATTATCGGTAGTGCTCTTTTTGGAAATAGAAAAAGCATGAAAGATTGTTTTTACCATATTTGAACTTATCCCAAAATAACGAAAATGTCCTAATCGCTTTTCAACCATGTATACTCTTATTTTCTCATTTCAATTATACTTAAAACGCTTCCATATACTTCGTGAATTTGGAAACCCTGTTCATCTAATACTCAACTAGATGGAGAAAAAAAGGCAAATACTCCTCTGAAATAGCACTCAAAATGTCATGTTCAACTAAGATGTTTTGTCCCCAATATACTGGTCATGAAGAAGTTTACTCTTCTTCAAAGAAAGTAGAGTCTACTTCTAATTCCATGTTTTACTCCAAAAGAAAGCCGGTCATCTTTACTCTCTATTCATCAGTCATCTCACAGACGGCTTGGAAAAATGCCGCCGACTTCCAGCAAGGATGACGACTCTGAGATGAAATCAACTATAATTGTGTCACGTCTTGCTCCCGTCTTTAATTCTTACGTGAGATGGTGCGGCTTGCTTCCTCTTTCTTTCTTTCTTTCTTTCATCCTCTTCTCTCTCTCTTTCACTCTGTCAATGTCCTTGGCACACATGTCGTTGCACAAAGTCGCGAAGAAATACAATACCACCCTAACGAGATATAGATTAGAATCCCCATTTGTGCTGAGCCGGGGCCAAATGATTTTATTTCACTTACGGTCATGTGTGAGCCTACGCGGAGAAGAATTTTCCTTTTTGAAATGCCCGGCACGGCATTTGCAGCTTTTAAAGTGTTGCCGATTGACCACTTGGTGGGTAATCACCGAAGAACTGATGATTCATAACAAAGTTTAAAGATACTTATCTACCGATTAGCCTATATTGGAAATGGTTATAACAGATGTAGACGTAATTGGGTTTAATAATGCGATCGGTTCTCATATCTTTCTACAAGATCTGCTATTTCATGGTGTAACCCTGAAAATTCAACCTACATTTTAGTTTCTCCACCATGAAAATAATTGCTGATACTCGACTCATCTTCTCCCTTTGCACAATTATTATAAAACTTAATTGTGTTACTGATGCAGGGGATGTGTTTGCCAAACTACACTAATAGCTTCGTATTTGGTATTAATAAACCTCAAGTACTAGATTTGATATTCTATACTTCATTATTCATAATCCCTTCTAAACTCCAAAGCACCAATTGTTTTAAATGAAGAGTCACAAATGAACTTTCAAGAGTTAAATTTACTTGCAATACTTTTTTAAAAAGTTTTTAAAAAGTTTGAATGTCAAGTTTAATGTCAAGTTTAAATTTGACATAAAATATCTGCAATTAATAAAAATAACTGATTCTGATTCAGGGAAAAAAACTATTCAAACTATCTTATCAAAACGTATCATTAAAAACTCAAATTTTGAGGTAGAATTTGACACCCACGACACAGAAAGGATTAATCTCATCTGTAATACACACACTAAATCACACCACTGAAATTATCAATTTTAAAACAGTAAAATACAGCCCCACTTTGGCACTTAAAGAGCTCTCCAAACACTGATGAAATGCATGTATGCATCTAAATGTACAATGGTGTCTTCATTACATGCCATAGTGAAGCTACATCTGATTCCTTTATTATTTTTCAAACGCTGCATTTTTCATCAAAATAAAAACATGTCTGAAATGTAGAGTGAGGCAACAGATCAAACAGTTAGAATAGCACTGGTGAAGTAAGGGAAATGAGTTAAGAGGAGACGACGAGACAAGCTCTAAAAACGTGTGTATTGTTATGGGACATCGTCTGCTTATACGAATTTGGTCCCTTGAGTGACGTCTAAAATCCCGGCAGTGTTTGGAGAGCTCTTCAAGTGCGAAAGTGGGGCTGCATTTTACCGTTTTAAAATTGATAATAATCGTTACTTTGAATGTTTCCAAACGGGAAATTTCGATAACCTTGTTTGATTTAACCTTCCTTTATGCAATGATACAAATTAAATCAATATTTAAAATCAATGAATGTCCACTTTAAGAATGCCTGTCCTTGATGTTTTAAAGTTTTGAGAGCAATCTATACTTCTTCCTCCAAAGAAATCTAAAAAGTTTAACAGCCAGAGATAGTTTCTTCACATCGGCATAATCTACTTTCACCTATGAAATTGACTGTATCCATGCATCAGCCTGTGAGAAACTCTGACATATAGCTTACTTATGTAAAAAGGAGCCAACATAATCATTTTCTCTCCCATTTACTTGCAAAAAACTCCTACCTACGACCTATTTATGTAAAAAGGAGCCAACATAATCATTTTCTCTCCCATTAACTTGCAAAAAACTCCTACCTACGACCTATTTATGTTAAAAGGAGCTAACATAATCACTTTCTCTCCCTTTTCTCTTCTAAACGAAGATATAGCACTGCCAGTTAACAATAACAGTGTTGTGTACCTGGCAGGAAGGCAGGATCAAAGTATTTGGTCAGTTAATTTTTTACAAAAAACAAAACTTTCTTGGATTTTAACCCCAGCACAGAGAAGGCTAATATTCTGAGACATTTACACATGCCAGTTCGGTCATTAGTTCCTTGTGTAGTACTAGTTTCTTGCTGTACTAATGAAAAAGCCTTGAGACCTGATGAGGACAATTGGTCACAATCAGACCAAATACAGGAAGACTGGATATTGGAAAGCACAATATTAATATATTTTAATGTTTAATATCTACTGCAGATGCTGGCATACTTAACCCCATTCAAGACTTAGCCAAGGTAACTTGTGATAAAACTCACTTGCCAAAGCAGGTGCAGTATTCTGAGGAGATTTATTTTTTCTCAGATAAAATCTTAGATTTAGATATCTCAGTGAGATGAAATACTCATGGAGTATGTCACTGGATGGTCAGAATACCCTCCCAGGTCTAAGGAAAATAAAAAATCTCTCTAGAGGAAGTTAATTAAAATTGTGAGTTTATAACCTGGTTGTCTAAAAAATCTTTAAAATGAGCATTTTACAGACGCTCACAATGCTGAGCGAACTACATAAACTTTCGCATCCTACCGCGTAGGACCACTTAGTGACCACTTGTAGTATAAAAGACTACATTTTTGTTTCCCTTGGAAATCCTTTCTCACTGAAACCTATACTAAAGGAACCTGTATGTAAAGACCACCTGACTACAAAGACTGCTTTCTTGTCTCTCTTGAACAGTCCTTATAAACAGGTTTAACTGTAGTTTAATTATATCTTACTTGAATGTTATCTCTTCCTTTAATCCCTGATGCAAGTCAACCAGATGACTCAATGTAAAAAAAATGTCTTCAAAGAACTTCAATTCCCACATCGTTTCTCTGATAGCAAAGGAACATGTACCCAGAGGACCCTTCTTCGATCTCCCGATCATGCATCATAATTATGCCTGCTTGGCGATGGGATTGTGAAAGACTCGTAAGAAACGCATTAATTCCACATCAGCCAGGACAGTTGAATGAGCTACAGGGCTGTTCGCATTCCCATGATCTTCTGTATCCAACATAAAGGAGGGCCATGTTTCATGACAAAATCTTGTGCTCGGAATCTGTAGGGTTGCATGCAGCCATTAAACTATAATAAATTCCAAGTATCAGCTTTTTATACTACTTCTATAAAGAGAAATTGCCATTTTAAATACAGTCTAAATCAAGGTAAAAATTTGCTTGGGAGTACAATAATTGACAACCCCATGAATGCACACACTCACATTTTGGGTTTCCTGTTTGGGAATTTGATGTCATACCTTACTTTCTTCATACTCTTTTATTGTTCATCCAAAGCACAGAATGCTGGGTAAAGTTTGTTGTTTGCTGGGGGGGGGGGTTCGCGAGGGGAAGGGGTTGATTTAATCCTACCAAACTGTACAAAAATTAGTTTTTTTAGGGGGTGTTCACCTTTAAAATGTATCGATTCTATACCATAACTTTCTACATTTCAACCTAACGCATCGATTTTTCATCAACCAAGCAGTTGAATGGAACATATACAGCCTATAGGACTGTTCACTTCTTTTTCTTTCTGCATTCTAACTCACAAAAGCATCATTTCATCATCACTGTTGAATATGACTTTCAACATGTATCTGAATGGGAACTAGGCATGTCCACATTTCTGTAACTTTCTACATTCAACATTCTAAATTCAACTTCATCTGCATCAATTCTATATCAACCATTCATTTGGATGGGCTAAAGGAGGGTCCACATTGCCATGACTTACTACATAGTGCATTGCAATATCATATCATTGATTCATAGCTGGAGTGCTCCTAAGAATCTAAAATGGCATTTTTTTTCTCAAATGACAGTCTTCTAAAGAACTACAGACACAAGCCTGAATGTTCCTCAGGGAGTGGAGACTGTCTATTATTCAACCTGATGGAAAACATAATTAGAAGGAAAGAATAGCTGTTTTCATCAGAAATGTCCTTTAAAACAGATTTACTTAAGTCCACTGAATGAAATGAATACACATACTCTCTTCTCAATTTATTTAATTGGATTGCGACAAGTTTTGTTACAACATGGCATAGATTATCATATTTATGCAGATGATATTCAACTTATGATTTCCTTCAATTCAGATCAAGCCGCTGCAGAACGAGCCGTTCATCGCCTTGAATCTTGCATGGCTGATGCTCATGATTGGATGCTCGCACGTTCCTTGAAATTAAATTTTGACAAATGCAAATTCCTTATATTTGATTCCAAAGTACAGCTTAGTAAAGTTAATATCAATTGCATTTTATTTTCTGGCCACATAATTCACTTGTCACAAACGTGTCGCAATCTCAGTGTTATGTTTGACTCACATATGACAATGTCTGACCAAGTTTCTAATATTTGCAGATCAGTAAGGTACCAATTGCGTAATATTGGTTTTATTCGTAAATATTTGTCCAAGTCTGCCACCGAAAAATTAGTACATGCTCTGATTTCCTCCCGTCTTGATTTTGGCAATGCCCTCCTAATCAATCTACCCCAGAATCTACTGTCCAAACTCCAGAAGCTTCAAAACGCTGCAGCTCGTATTGTTTCTCTGACCACCAAGCGTACCCACATTTCCCCAGTTTTGCAGTCGCTACACTGGCTCCCAGTAAAAGATCGCATTGTTTTCAAAATTTTGTTGCTTACCTTTCATTGCGTTCACGGCTCTGCTCCTCAATACCTTATCTCTCTAATCCAAAACTACACTCCTGCAAGACCTCTACGCTCATCCACTTCCAATTTTCTTGTGACCCCCAAAATTACCAAAACGTGGGGGAAAGATCATTTGCATACTCTAGTCCTAAATTATGGAATGGCCTTCCTGAAGACATCAAAAATGTTTATCTTCTGATTCTTTCAAAACTCATCTCAAAACATTCCTTTTCAAGTCTTGATCGTTTTCCTGTTTACACGCCTTGAGCACTCCACAGAGTGGATTTGGCGCGATATAAGTTACATTATTATTATTATTATTATATGACTTCAAACAAGTCAATTACGCTTTGGTTTGGAATACTAGGTTAATTTTGTATATCTCCCACAAACAGCAAATGTCAAGCAATGCATTGATCTAATTCTTTTTTATTGCCCTTGAATGGCGTTAATTCTGATTTCTCCCTCGACAACAGAGAGCTTTTACAATCGTAGGAAAGACAGGTCTGACATTCAACCGTATCTTTTCTACATGTTAAATCTACCGATGTACAACAACATGTTTCAATTGTGATGAATGCACTATAGAATGCATGTTTGAACATCATCCGCAGGGCACAATCAACCTGACGATGTAATCGCTCGACAAGTTATTGGAAATGACAGTTTAATGGACTTGCAAATAAAAAAAATATGTGATGAATGTGTGCTGGCAAAGATACTGAATTTATTTCCTTCCTTATTGTGCAGTTGAGCAAACTTGATGTTTGAATATTAAAATCAGCATTTGATATCAAACGAACTGTATAGATGATATTTGTGTACTCTATACATGTAAATGTCATCATTTACTGCTTTTCTAACCTTGTTGAAGCAAATCTATTGTCATGTTTGATATTAAAGAAAAAGAAGGATTTCAGTAAAACATAATTTATATCTAGTGCGGTAATACAAAAAGAAGGTTTTTCAATAAAGAATTGCCTATGAAGTCTCACTGGGCGTTTTCTTTGTCTTAGTGATATTACAAATGCTGCTCAAGCTCAATATTCAGGCATTCATCTCAGAGCGTGCAATTGTATCCCTTTAAAGAAAGGCAGGTATATAACCAAAGGAAGGCAGAAAATAGAAATTGGAACATGACAGAGATATTTGAGTAAGCATTATTCTCCCAGGGCACTAAGCTGCGTAGGAATAATGTTGCAGTGAGTCAGGCGGAGTTGATGGTAGAGTTTGTTTGATAAGAACATGGCTGGGCCCCCATGATTTTGATGAGACAAGCTTGTGTGACAAGATTACTTCATAAGAGTTAACCTTTGAAGAGTCGGGGGAATATCAAATATATATTCACGGGGGAGAACAGGCTTTATGAGGATGGAAGGAGAAAGGAAAGTGTGACAGACAAGAGCGAGACAAGAGAGAGTGACAGAGGGAGAGAGAGAGAGAGAGGAAGAGATAGAGAAAGAGAGAGAGAATGAGAGAGAGGAAGAGAGAGAGAGAGAGAGAGAGAGAGAGAGATGAGAGTGCTCACAGAGAATAGAATTTGGAACATGACAGTGATATCTGAGTAAGCATTATTCTCCCAGGGCACTAAGCTGAACGTAGGAATAATGACACTTGTAAGGAGAATATATTTAAGAATGGATGGAGATGGGGGGAGTTGGGAAATTGGCTTGCTCCATACAATGGATTGAGCTAGGCCACATGAGTTTAAAAGAAGTAAAGTCAATAGCATGACTGAAAGTATATTCCATGCTAGACACATGGAATGTAGACATAATATGAGGAACATATACAAAAATCTTTCAAACCAATAAATTTCCTGTTTAAAGGTATTACAAAGTTTTGGTATGGGGTCATGAATTTGGTTCAAATAGACATATTGGAAGCATATGCGATTTTACAATATTCAATGATCGTTTTTGCGGTTGAAAATCGACTCTAAAGTGATGAAATTGTAAATAATAAACTCTTTATGTTGTATAGCACCCTCTCAAGACTGATATTACTTTAGCTTTAAAACAATGTTTCTTGACTACAATCGACCAATTTGCTATTCCCGTTTGGAAGTTATATATCAGAACTGCATATTCTGAGATTTTCATGGTCGCAGCTACCATGGAATGGCCTTAGGCGCTATTTGAAATATTCAAAAATTTATCGGGAGCACCGGTAAATTTTGATTATTCAATTTGCTCGTAAGCAGAAGTGTTTCAGGGGCCAAATTTTTTAGTGCAATAATACGTCCACAGGGGCATCCAAATATATCAAAAATTTAAAGAATTACTATCCATCCAATTTCAAAATTTCCCAAAACTTTGCATTACCTTTAAATAAACTCTTATCTAAAACTTAAATTGATACCCTGAAAAAATTGCTTTCAGCTGAGACCAGTTGCCAAGCAGTTTTAAATGAGAAGAGCCTGAAAAAAAACTATAGTCAAACACTGCTCAACGAGTGAAAGAAAGATGTAAAAGTATGGAGAGAGAGAGAGAGAGAGAGAGAGAGAAATGGGCCATGTTCAGCATATGGATATCAGAATCAAAAGGATAAAGGAAGACATAGAGAGATAGAGAGAGTGATACAAACAGGCATAGAGAGTGTGAGACCAATAACAGACAGAGAGACAAATAATCAAATAATACACTGTAAAAACTCTTCGATCAGTTACTTGTAATTCGAAGAGATATACATGAAAATGTTTCTTATCACTATAAACACAGAAGCCCATATTCCAATAATCCTATTAAACTTTAATCCCGGTCTCTATGTTTTAATCCCCACTAAGGGAAAAACTTAGACTTCGTCTAACTTCCTTTGCTAAACCTGTCCCCCGACCATGCTTAAACCAAATGTCTGGTTTAAATCATATTATACAACCCAAAGAGACTATAGACACATAGTGAAAAGCAGAGAAAGAGACAGACAGACAGATGGACAAACAGAGACATAGACAGGCAAGACAAAAACACACACATTCAGATAATTAGACATAAATTGAGTAAGCAAATAGTTTTCAGTGGCCGACAGCAAAGATGTAGAATAAACCATTATCATTATCATAATAGAAATCACAAACACGCGCTTGTTTTATCTCCTAAAAATCAATTGCTGCTATGCCTTAATTTGACCATACTGACAATTTGGAAAAGCCGACTCATTTATACTCCATATGAACGGTGATGGTGATAGCAAAAATATGTAGTGATGGTGGTGTTGGTGATGGTAATTGGGGGGGTGGTGGTGGTGGTGGTGGTGGTGGTAATGAGGATGCTGGAAACAGGGAGGGGTTCCTAAATATACTGTGGACGATGATGGAGGATGATGATGGAGGATGATGATGTAATGAGGATGATGTTGATTGTGCTAATCAATGAAGATAATGATGCTTGCAATCAGAATAAGTAAAAATCAAACAAATCTATGCAGAAAGTCTCTGAACATCACGCTGGATTTATAGCTACCCACATTCTTACGAGCTCTATTATTACAATTCACTCTATACTCCAACTTTCAAATACCATTAACTAACCTACCAATCTACAAGTGAATTTCCTTACGACTGGGATCAACAATTTAACCCACACATTTCATGTTCCAGACAGCCTAATATCCAAGCAATAACTCATGGAGGATTACAAACCCCAAGATATTACCACGCTGAGCCGCTCATATTCCATTCTCCATTCGGACAATTATTCAGACAATACCCGTCAGAGACGAGTGTAACCGGAAGGAGAGGAGTGCCAACATTAAGGGGCTGTACCTGTATCATCAATGCTCCAATATGAATTACCGGCTCATCGTACAAGTTAATGGCAGAGATGAAGGAACACTTCCACTGCATAATACAGTGAATAGGAGAGATAATGATCAAAGGAAGACAGACCACATATACTTGTCTACACAGAACAAGAAGGGTGGTCACTCATATCATCTGCTGTGAGCCAAAAGGCAATTAGCTCAATGTAGAGGTGTCGTGGTCGAGTGGTTTAAGCACTTGACTTGAAATTCAAAGGTCATGGGTTCGATCCACGACACGGCACTAATGTTCTTTGGCAAGGCATTAATTGACATTTGCCACTCAAAACCCAAGAGAGAAATGGGGACCCGGTAGGATGACAAAAGCCTTTGTGTTAGTAATTGCCATATGCCCTCACGGTGACCATACGGTAAGAATTCACCCCCAGGGAGTGGAGATGGTGCACATTGTGCGTGAATGAATCCAATTACTCGGGTAATGATATCTGTAAAGCGCTTAGAGTTGGTATTCCGTATTAAGCGCTATAAAAATCCAGATTATTATTATTATCATATTAATTAACAACCTTCTGGCTCTCAACAGACAGACAGACTTGTCACTCTTCTGGATCCTTGCAGATGGATAATACATTCAGTGAGAAGTCATACATTCATACAGATGATCATATGTTTTTTAACCATACAAGAACTATAGATACGAGCTTATTCTATGTTCAGAATATGTCGGACTGTACAAAAACAAATTGCTATTTGGAGAAATCAATTTCTCCATTTTCATAGCTTAAAAAGGGGAATTCCACCCTGATATTTAATAAGTTGGTTTTAATAGAAGCATAAAAATAAGATAAACAGCTAGGTCAGTGAAAGTTTGAGCAAAAGCTGATTAAAAATATGAAATTTACAACTTCAAAAATTCCTAACTTTCCTATTTTAAAACGGATATTGCTCAAACTTTCATAAATTTCTCTCTTTTTTCTGCTTTTATTAGAACCCACTTCATTTCAGGGTGGACTCCCTTTTAAATAGTGGTTTCTTGTTTTGTTCATCCTATTAATTTGACAATATACACTTTCCTAACGCTCAAAGCTCAAGAATATGTTGCATAGGCTATGTATCATCCATCAAGGGCCAGAAGAGTATTAACTCTGTGTTAATGAAATAATATTCTATGGGTCAAACACTTATCTATCCAAATTAGCATTATGCTTAGACCTTCACTTAGTTTGGGAATAGAATTCTCAACCTTTGTATACTAATCCTAAGCTAACTTGAGATGGAACCCACTGATAATACATGTATATACATGTTGAATGAAAGTGAAAGAAAATATCTCTGAGGAGTTGAAGCTTTTATCTCTGAATTCGCCATCATCGGTCAATAAGGAAAAATGCATAATATTGAGGTCAACGAATTAAGCTAGCTAGGTCAGGTTAATTCAAGTCACTCGTAGATAGCATATCAAATGTCTGCAGGCCTCTAACCGAAATGACACGTTCCGTCTCAATGACAAAAGTTTTCACGCACACCTGTATGTGTGCTCAATTGTGCGTAACACCAGCGGAATGCTGCATACGCTGTACTGAGATGAATTGGGCTCGGAGGATAGAAAACATATCGGAAATGTCACGGTAAATTCTGATGTAAATTGGTATGGGGATAATGAATGGATACGGGATGAGAGGGGTGGGATTAGGGCGACGCGAAGATGGATGGCTCAAACCGTATTGAACTTGCATGAGAGCTAATATGAGCTGTATAATCATATCATCTCTTGTATGTGATGGATAACTAGAGGTTGTGCGTGCAAGACAGCAGAAAGTGAATTTGTAAAGAGCTTGTAACATCTGTCTTATGATAAACTACTTGCGCGTCATATTTGTACAATGAAAGTTTCACCCTTACCTACTTATGTAAAACACACACACACACAACCAAACATTCACGCACAACCAGACAATATGTATTAGCTATGCTAGTTGTCGGTGTTTTTAAAATGCTCAGAAAAAAAAAAAACAGTTTTGACACATCAATAGCATATCATCTATATATCAAACGAACACATAAAGACTACCTGCCTATGAAGATTGCTGATCTTTTTTCCCATGATTGTTCTTTTATGTACAGGTTGTTTGAAGTCATTTTGACATTTTAATCATTTTGACAGAACACATATTCAAAGAGCCTTACACAGAATATGAGTCCCTGTATTAAAGCCCAACTGTACTATTTGTAGCTACTTGCTCCCTCTATATAGAAAACAATGCCTAAGCGGTGCCCGTTGGTCCTCCATGATCCTCTTTTTCTTATGTTAATTGAGAGCTGAGTTGATGAGATAACCACCTGTCAGTGACCACACTAATCCCTCTAATCCCTCCTGGCCAAACTAGTGCAGAAGGGCTTTAATAGACAACTCTTATAAGATTGTTTTACTCTACAGCTAAATACGACAGAATTCTGGCTATTTTCTCCTGTCTAGACTCCATGCAAAAACCTTCAAATCTATCCTAAGAACCATTTGGATTTGATTTAAATTGCAGGCTTAATATCTAAAAGGTTATGCTTGTTGGAACAATTTTATTCTTACTTACATTATCAATGCGTACAGTCCCAGTTATCTTGGTTTATGCTGTAGGGTCTTCATCAGTTTAACCAGTTGTACACTGAGCCCCATAGATAACTTGAGATGAAACCCATTGAAATATTTGATCAGAATATTAAATGGCAATAAAATCATATCGAATGGGTTCAAATGGGTTACAGGAGTCGAAAATTGATCGTCAACATGAGAGAGCAAGCAATGTCAATTCCTTTCCCCCCATCACTAAAAATGCCCAAAATAATCCAGCTGAACATAAGATTAGAGGGAGGGGCAAACTCTTCTGGCAACCCCAAAGTAGTGGCAGATATACTTCTATTAAAGATCAATTTTATAAAAGGTCAAATCCTCCAATATGTATCCCGGGGTAATTACCCGAGACATTCAGCAGTGGTATACGAACCGCAGGCCAGGTGAACTTTAGGGTAAATGTGTAGTTTAAGTCATTCAACCCTAGTTTGTCAAATCATCCAGTATATAGGCTCTCTCTCTATTAAATTTAAGTCATTCAATCGTAGTTTGTCAAAAAGTGTTACGGGCTAAGATATAATGACAATTTAATGCTTCCTAAACCAAGAACCAATCAGTGTAAATGTACATTCTTGTATCGTGGGTCCGTGTTATACAATGAACTACCTCTTAAGCTCCGTCAGTTAGGCACACTAAATTTGTTCAACAAACATGTTCAAAAACACTTAAATTATTTTGATATTTGAATTTCGCAATCTCGTTGGCTTTTGCCGTGAACATAATAATGTAATAACAGACTAAATTAGATAATGTGTAGAATATTTTAAAACTAATTAAATCAATTGTTAGCAAGGTGGGTGATAAGGGTGGGGTCGTATTTGGTTACATTAGAGATGGGAGGGGATATTCGAATAGATTTTAATGATTTTTGTTTTATGGTTTAATTTAATTCAGTTTAGTACATGTACAGTGTATTTTACTATTTAGTAATATCATTACTTATTATATTATCATTATGTATATATTGGACTCCATGGAAGAACAGAGCCATTAGGTTAATGGCTCTGAAATGGACTATCCAACCGTTTTATCATTCTATCATTGTTATATAAAGTCTTTGATTTTTTTATATTGTGTTATTGTTTTTTATGATGATTTTCGGAAATAAACAAACAAACAAACAAATCCAGTTTATAGGCTTACTCTCTATTAAGTTTAAAGGTAAAGACCAGTTTTGGAAATGCCCCTCTCTCAAAAAATGAAATGGAAGCTCTCATTACCAATCATGTGAAAGAATATGTTTTGACTAATACGTGATGATACAAATTTTGCCGGGAAAACGCCTACTAATTGATATATTTGGTAAATTATTATATCTATTGGGACCAAATAGATATCACGAATGTGGTCGCGTAGTCCCATATACATCTTTCTGTGTACAGTGCTTGTAACTTTACCAAGACTGGGCCAAATTTCTTATCATTTTGATGATTCCAGAACCTTACAGTACACACCAATACTTATATGCTAGATGATCAACTTGTTCTGATCGATTCCACAACGTTTCTTTCACAATGCAATCGCATGACCAGAACTGGTCTTTATCTTTAAGTCATTCAATCCTAGTTTGTCCAATCATCCAGTATATAGGCTCTCTCTCTGTTAACCCAATGCCTACTGGAACTGGTTGGTTCCTGTATTAAGACTATGGGAATGAAAGAATTCAGTAGTGAACGGGTTAAATCTGAGTCAGAATTCTAGCATGAGCTTAGTGAATCTCACATGCACTGGTCGAGTTTACCTCGTGTTTGAAATGTTCAAAACAATTTGATTTTTTGGACTCCTCTACTGAGAGGTAATGATAAAGATAATGATGATGATAATGGTGGTGGTGGTGGTGGAAAAATGAAAATGAATACGATATGCTTGATAAAGATTGAGATGATATGTTTAAGACTTTTCAAACAAGTGGTTTATAATTACTTTAGTAGTGATGATAATGTTGATTATGATGATGATGATGTCCCCCATGTCCACCCTCTCTACCATTAGGGTACCCAATCTACCGGTTTTAAGTCCCCCTGCCTGCCCTCTCTACCAATAGTGGTTCCCAATCTACCTGTTTCAACTGGTGTGAAAGCTGTAATTAGGGTATGCATAACCTACCCGAATCCGTATCGATGGTGACACCACGGGAAGATAGTCCTCGGCTAACACCTAATTGACAGAGGAAATGATCCCACTGATGGATTGGGCAGAGAGAACTTACAAACAGTCATCTTCTCATCCATCTTCCGGCCAAACCAATGGTCGAAATTCACTCTATAATACATGAGTTATCTATGAGAGTCAAACAGGAGCTTACCGGCAGATGCATGGGTAGAAGATCCCTTCATAATACATGAGTTATGTATGGGATTCTTAGCCAGGCCTTGTTTAGATATGACACGGCAAAACCGCAGCGGATTTGTTATGATGACGTAAAGTAAAACTGTCACATTTCTGTATTTTAACACAGAGCTTGGTGAATATGCGCAGGACCTTTGTTGCTTGAAGTTACCATTCATTTTATACACGTACAATAAAAACGTTAAGTTTTTACAGCAGTTTGCCGCGTCAAATCTGAATGAGCTTGAACAAGTAGTTTATTGGTAGAGACATTGGTAGAATGTCCCTCCATAATACATGAGATATGTACGGAGTCGAACTGCCAGTGTAGCTCATGTATGAATAAATACAGCTATAGGACGTGCATTTCACAAGGGCAATTCTGAATATTGTCTAGTGAGGCCCTCATATCATTGTCAACACCATAGAGATACATGTATCTGGTGTATAGAGTCCATGGCCACATCATTCCAATGCACAAAGACAAGTAGGAATGTACATGTAGTTATCTAGAAATGTTTACTGGTCTCTATTCTTTATCTCTTGGGGGGGGGGTAGTAGCGCTGGGGGATATTCCATTGTTTTTCAGTCTAGAAACCATAAATACTATAACAGTACTTAGAATATTTTAGACCAAAATCACACAAAAGTATTCATACATAAATACGTTTGTATATATAAATGATGAGGGAACTAAATTGGGAACAGGGGTAAATAAAATAATAACACGGTTTTGTCAAGAAAACTTCCCGGATAAAATAGGATATTGTAAACATAAATGGTGTGAAACAAATATCAAGTAAAGGATATCAAACAGAATAATTGAAGAAATTGCATTCTGTACCACACAAACTCAGGATACAACTTGATAGGACAGGAAAGATCGAGGAAGGTCAGGAAAGAAGAATAAAGAAAAAAGGGAGAAAAAGAGGAGAAAGGGAACCTGATACATGTACATACATTCAGAGAGAGTCACATACAATAAAAACCTGTTAAAGTTCACACCTAAAACGTGTTATAAAAGGAAATTGGAAGTTACATCAGTTGGAAGCGAGTTCTAAATAACATGATGTCTGCAAGAACATGAAGCAAATTCTGAATCTACTTTCCATCTATTATATATATATTCTTACACCTACTATTATAATTATGTATTGCACTATTTCTTATAAACATATTGTATAATGTTTTAGGAAACTCTGTGTTAACTTCTATATAACAATAAATAGACAAGGACATCTGCATACTTGATACTACACAATGAAACTTCAATATTTCTTATTGTATAATGTATGAATGTATTGAATTTTGATATCTCTCCCCGTCGTTATTTTTCAAGCAAATGGAAATTCCAATACACTATACTAACGTCCTCCTAAAGACCAGTGGACAAGTAACCTTTACTGATCACATACAGTGCTCCTGAAATCAAATACCCTGCATGAATAATGATATCCTTGAAGGTGCCTTCAAGCTTATCATCAAACTCCTATCAAGTCACAATCACCTTGTGAGGGTGGATTCCTAAATGGAATGAAAGGCAAAGGGGTTCTCAGAAAATGCCTGAATCTAGCCTGAATTAATTTGTCTGCTGAGAACCTCTGAATGGTCCCCGTTTGGCTCTGAAGTTTGGACTATCTAAGTCCACAATACAAGGAAAAAAATGAATAAATAAGATTGGCCTTCTAAGGGTAATGTTCAAGAAGTGTATTAGCAATATATTGAAATGTAGACATGAGGAAATAAAGGTTCACATTTGTACATAAAGTAGCAGCATCCCTAGAATAGGGTACAAACTTGCACTGTGTTAAAAATGGTGTATCAATGAACCTTTACAGGTACTAATATAGACATTAATTGCATGTTGATAGAAAATGTTTCAAAGTCATTTTGATTTTTCATTCTTATCATCCTATTGCATGCAAGTCTTAATGTAAAGTGATTGTTTTATGCAAACAACAATATGACAAAATCTTGAATAGTTATGAAAAACAAAAATATATGCATTTTTTCAAACTAAGAGATGTTTGCATTAACTTTATAAAATCTTGTCCAGTGAAATCCTAATGACTAATTTTGCTTAGGAAAACTCTCTAAATATCAAAGTTGATTTGAATGAAATGTTTGTAGATGAAGTTATATGAATAATCAAAAGCTTGAGGAATCAACGTGTCCCAATTAATTTCCAAATGACAGCTCATCATAACTCAGATTTTGGTAATTTAAGCACTTAATATTATTTCTAAAAATGGGACCAGCCATACTAAATCTAAACCAAGGATAAGCATTATGAAAGTGTTTTTCAATATTTGCCATCTTGTCCTATATTCTGAAAAGGTCTTTGATTTATTTCACAAATAAGAATCTACCTCCGGCCCACTAATCTGTAATGTAGATCAAGCCATCTTATGAAGCCCACAAGTCCTGAGGATGTTGAAGCTTATATCTGGCATATTTATGATATAAGAAACCCAAAATACATGTGACTGATAATAGTTATCTGTCTGAATCAAAAAATTTCCTGGCAAATTTCATCAGGACGGTTATAATTGCCATCATCAGCAAGATATTGCACAGATATGTCAGCATTAGTGATGCATCATAAACATATTGATTTTATCTGTCTGAGCGAACTTTCATGGCAAATTTTATCAGCACGGTTATAACCACCGTCATCAGAAATATCTTTTGCAGATATGTAAACCCGACTAATATATCATAAACGTCATGACTTTTGTTGATGTTCCAAGTTCCACAATTTACATGTAATTTATGGTTTGATAGTGACACGTAGCGGTATGCTAAAACAGCTTAAATGGCGATATTGGAGCATATTCTTTTTGAACCAAAATATCATTCTGCCATTTCAAGTGAACACTTTCTATATAACTCTCAAAGTACCACAATGAGTTATGCTTCTTTAGTTTGGTTGTATGTGGTTGTATCTTCATGAATACATGACCAGATAACTCACCCACTGCATGATAAACAAGTCAACATTATTTTTTGCGACTTTCTCTCTCAAAACTGAAATTCCTTCAACAGAAGTTAACACATTGCCTATGTGAACTTGGTGATCCCTGTATTAAGCCTGTGGCAAAGAATAATTAAGCAGTCCAAGGACTAAAATTACCTTTAAACATCTCAAATAAGCAATTTTTGTATCATTTACAAAATATCACAAAAAATGACTTTATGTTGATACAGTAGATACAGCAGTAATGTTATGTACCAGGATGCAACACATCCAATAACTCATGCACCTAAGGAAGCTTTACAGAACAGGAAGGGGAAAAGGGCAATTTGATCAAGACTTCCTCTATACCTGTCAGGTCTGAAGGGGTTAAATAACGCTCACCAGACAGGACCAACTTCTTTGTCATTTTCAATATATTGCACTGAGTTTATGTTCATAACATAACAGCTTAATAGTACAGTATCTGTATAGCAGTAATGCGATATATTTCAGCACTACACATCCTATCACACAAGCACCTGAGATGCCTTCACAGAACGGTTCAGAAACAGAAAAGGGCAATTTGATCAAGACTTCTTCTACCCGACAGGACTGGAGGGGTGAAACAAAGCTCACCAGACAGGAGCAATATCGCAGCCAGGAGAGAATGGCGAGGCACCGTCTGGTCACGGCTTCATAAAACAACATTTTTGTCATCCAATTTGCTCCTGATTACCGGCTGAATAAGTCACCCCTGACCCCTTGAGGGCAGCAGATGCAGGCGAGTTGTTGAATATTTGATAAAGGATAGGATCCATTTTTCATGTAGCGACAGTGAGGGAGAGAGGTAAGGGTAAATAGATAAAGACAGAGAGAGAGAGAAAGGGATAGTACATAAAGAGCGAGAGAGAAAGGAGAGCAAAAGAGCTAGAGAGAAAGAGAGAGAGAGATAGAGACGGAAAGACAGAGCAAAAGAGAGAGATGGAGAGACGGGAGGAAAGAGAGTGAGTGATAGAGTGTGAAAGAAAGAAAGAAAATATGAGCGTAAGGTGAAAAGGAGTATAGACAAAGAAAAGTGTAGAAATTGAGACATGAGGAGATAGGTGATTGAAATAGATGGAGGAAACAATGAGAGACAGGGAAATTAGGAGAGCGAGAGAAAGAAAGAAAAAGAAATAGAGAAAACACAGACATAAAAAACCCAAAATAAATAGGACAGGAGGTGAGTGAGATGGGAAATAAGACAGAAAAAAGCAAAACAGAGATGGAGAAAGGGGGTGGGGGGAAAGAGGGAGAGCATCCGACCTGTGAAAACATCACCTGTCACACACTGCGAGAAGCGGGAAGATTAAAGACCGAATTTTACTTTTTATCAAGACCCTAGCTCTTGGGGTGGTTATAAGGCTACCAATCTGGTTTCATTATAAAACCTCATAACCTATTCTAAACTCAAGTAGATATAAATAGATTTTAATAATAAATAACAGTAGGTTATGGCTGACAGCCTATCATACATCAAATAATATCTATGCACTTATGAAATGATCACCCTAGTTCTATCCATGACACAACCCAGTAGATTTTTATGAGGTCCTTTCCTTTCTACATCATTTAGGAATAGTATCATCAAAATCATTTGAATTTTTATTTATTTCCCCTAATTATCTCTTTACAGTTTCTTCCCTTGCTGCATATATTATTCATGCATCTCCAAGAAAAATCGAATTTGCCTTGTTTGATGAAATTTATTCAAACCAAAATTCCATGATTTTCAAATACAGTTGAACCTGTCTTTTGTAGTCATCTCTCAAAGGCCAACTGTCTAAAAAGGCTACCTATATCGTTATCAATTAAATAGAAATGAATTGGTTTCTATGAAGGGCACCTGTCTACAGTGGTAATTGTTTCTGTTCCCCTGGGGTAGTGTTAATAGACAGGTTTGGCTATTTTCAATTCTACCAGATTCATATCTACCATATTCATGTCTACCATATTCATATCTACCATATTCATATCTACCATAGATAGGAGTTGATGGGAATGTCAAGTATTCACAGAGAACCAGCAACAATTGCTCAAGGGTGTATATCCTCCACTATCTGAATACCAAAACTTACGATATTCCTAAATTCCATTCTTTTAAGCAATTGATATATCATAATAGCATTTACAGTAATCTTCTCATTTTAAATGTATTTTCCCTTATGTATTGTATTTAATGTATTGTTATCTTCCTATCTGTAAATAAATTTATATTATTATATTCTGATTTGCCTTTGAATGCTTTTTTTTTTTAAATTGGACTTGAACATGAATGAATGAATGAATGAATGAATGAATGAACTTCACCACTAGATGCCATACTATACCTAACCCAACCCTAATCCTAACATTATTCCAAACCTGTAACCCTAAATCTTAAATGACGAAATAAAGTAAAGTTTGAATTTCACACCTATTTTATATCAATTGAGATATCTCAAATGTAAGGGAAAGCATTGTACACATTTTCCAGAACTTTAATCATTATTTTTTGTGATATCTAGAGGATTCAGAAGTACACAGGTATTATATGGGTCTGTAAGGGCACCTACTTTTATTAGTAATACAACAGCATTGATGAATAATCTCATACATGTACATAATGCAAATGGAAAAGTTACACAATACATGAATCCCAATACATTAAGGCTGAGTGAAAATTGAATCTATATCTCCTTCGTAAAAACATCCTGCCTGAAAAACAGCCCAGCTACGTAATCCTCTCTTAACACCGAATAAACCGTGCATGGACCACTCAATTTTCAAGCTCGCATTCCGCGTATTGATTTAATTTCTATGTCCCAACTCCAGGCTTGTCCAGAACATATGGCACTGGTGTTAGTCTGCCTTAATGCCTTGTACCATCAGCGGAAAGTATTTGACCAAACTAGATTATTGGCTGGGGGAAATTCGATAAAGGACTGCAATTCAATTAGGCTGCGACTTGCGTCGTGGCCTGGCTGGCCAATAGCATGACTGCATGTAAAAATGTAGCCTCTAACTAGCCCTGCATACACCCAGTTTTTATTTTTCTGACTCAATCGTAGCATTCTGCTCCAATTCAAACACAGTAGGAGAAGGCTGAGGGCATTGCCATCAAGAATTAGGCAAGAATCAAATTTATTGAGAAATCAAACAAAAGTACATCGTTGCTATCTCTATCAATGAATGCAGACAAACAGGATTTTGGGTTGAGCACCTGCAGGGCATTAAATGCATACAAAATGATGTGAGGAAATGCCCTTAGGGTACCATAGCTGCACAATTTCTAAGATGATTATCTTCCAGTCTTTTGGTACATGTAGTATACTGACAAATCGTAATATCAGATAACATGTAAACAAAGAAATAGTAGTAAGACAAACTACTATAGATCAATTGATTTACACCATACCAGGACTACACTACATCTATGTACTTTAGAAAGTGCAAAAATGTAGGCTAATTAATACACTTTGATATTACCTGTGAACATACAATTCATAAATCTATAAATCCTGCACCATTCTCTCTCCCATATTAGTATTACACCTAGAAACTTCAAATTCATCATATCCTCCCTTGCCCACAGCCTCCCCCTTTCCCTCCCCATAAAAAAAATCACTTGATGGGTCTTTATAATCTGCCAACACTTGATGACTGTGTCATATTTCCACCCATGGGTGGTTTGGTGGTTTGGAAACCTCAAGTTGCAAAGTGAATCAATATATTCAGCTCTCGGTAGAATCTAGAACAGATGTAAACATTCTATTTCATCAGGACACATCCAGAAGGGCTTATACCTGTGATGAAGTATATCACTTAACGCCCTTCTGGCTCTCAACCAACAATTTGATAGACGGCATTGAGTGAGCTCAATCAAGTGGAGTTGAAAAAAGAACGATTACATCTACTAGTATATAAAATTTATAAAATTATCCTCAAACCATAATGGGCTTTTTTTCTGTGGGTATATTTTGCAGCAAATATGCTGAATTTCAATGTTTGTGGTAACTACAAGTCACCTGGTAATATCACGGTTGCAAACACTTTCAAAATATTAACCTAAGGTAATTTCAATAGCCTTGTACATTACTGATTGCAATGTGACAATACAATATGGTGTTGAAATTGCTGTTTGATTTCTTCAAAGACTATGAAATCATGTTAGTATTTAAAGAAGATATCTTTATCTAAAATGATTTTAAATATATCTTTGTATATTTGAAGGTTGCTAAAAAGCAGTTCAACCAATAACAAACCTAGGACAGAACAGAAGACTTAAAAATTCTGCAGTCTTTTTGCAAATTTGGAAAAAAATGTACATCGTGTCTTGAGTAACAGATGATTGATTGAAGTGTCAATTCAGTTTTAAAATAATTAGTTTGTCAAATCAAAGGCTGGAAATATGAACACCTATATAAATCATTCTGCAACTTCTGTAAGTTTGATTTACATCATAATTGCTTTGTATGATGTCTAAGCTGTAATCTTTACTTGGGACATAACATATCCATATTGACAAATCATGCAAACATCAATATGGAATCCAATATGAAAAAAAAATAACATAATGAAAAAGAAAATAAAGTTTGCTATAAGATGTTGTGTTATGACCAATAAAATCAATACAAAAAACATGGAATCCAAAGTCACTGAAAACAGACATCCTGGAATAATAGCTCCTGCAATCCTTGAGCTAGATAACCCTTTTGAGGGAAAAATATGATTACAGGCGTCATGCAATTACCAAGGAGCCCTCAGCGATGAGCACTGTTGACCCAGTAAGGTCTTCATATTTATCCAGACTCATTTAGTTTAATGGTCCATAAATCATAAATTACAAATTGGTATATGGGGTTGTGTGTCATAAGAATTCTAGCATTTTTTTTCTTGCTATTCATGAGAGGCACAAGTAGGTTTTACTAGACGGAGTAATGAATTGCATGTTTGTTTTTTGCCCTTACCCTTTCATTTAAAACATTCTTTATCTCGTGAAAATAAGCAGTTGAACTGTCAACTGAATAATTAAAAACTGAGTTTGTTCATGGGAAGGAATGGAATAGAATGGTAAAGTACCAATTAATCTTGTCACTTAACATTCTATATTAACACATTCCTCGCTGCCTCCCCCTCTCCACCCATTAAAAACAAATGGATAACCATCAGCCTCTTTTCCATGATAAGTATGCTTTTTACAATTAAGATGTGGGGGAGAGGCCCAGGGGGAGGATATCAACAAACCAATTGATCATCACAACTACTAGATACCTGTGACAATGATATCTTTAATTGACTCAGAAAATGGGGATGTTTACTTCACAACTCTGTACATCCTAATTTTCATATAATTACACTGAAAGGAAATATACTCAAACACCGTATGTAACCACACGGCACTATTCATTCAGACACAATAACTAAAATACAATACTCGCAATACAATAGTCACAAACAATGACTTGATTAATCGATTCACAGGTATATCTAGGGGACCAGGTGACTGTAGGCTGACAATTTTCTTTCTGTCATGTTCAATACAGTGGATGTGCATCAGGAACATCATTTCTGGTCCATTGTCTTCACAGAAAATGATAATTTTAGCTGGGGCGATGTTTAAAAGGACCTTACTACAGCCTGAACATGTCTAGACTAAGAGATATATATATACACAAGCAGTAGATGTATATTAACTGAATTCTCCCATTTCCCTCAGCTGAATACAGGAACCAACCAGTTCCCATTAACAATGCGTAAAGTAACATATTGTCTGGTGAGAGCCGGAAGGGCATTGACTCTGTGTTAAAGCATGAGTTAATGCCCTTCTGGCTCTCAACAGATGACATGTAGAATGAATAGATGATGTACTAGAATTGGCAAAAATAGCCTCTTACAAAAAACAAAAAATGACAGTGAAAAATCAATTAACTGACAAATGACCTTGACATGTCCTGACACTGATCATAATGATTTATCAAAAGAGTTGGGTTTTTCCTTTTTATTTGACATCTTTTATTTGACATTCAAATCTGCACATAGCTTAAAGGCAGGTTAAGAGGCTGTTATTCAAAACAACACTGTAATGTGTTTAAAAATGTACAGTATAACATTCAGAATTTTCATCATACCTTTAAGGCTTAATTCAGAATAAAACTAAATCAATATACTTAAAATATTGAAACCGCAGGCAACATATTCAACCCTGAAATGTCACTATTTGATGCCCCTTTCTATGACTATGTCACGCTTTTGTTGAGACTCTTGCTTCCTTTAGCAAATGTGTTGCAGAATAAATAGGACAAGGTCCTCAGACAGACTCAGATACCAAGAGGAAATATTGAAAGGAACGATAAGATAAAGACAAAGAATGACGAATGGACAGAGATAGTGATAATGAAAACTAAATGAAGCAAGGCAGATAAATAAACAGCTGGCTTCTGAAACAACAAGGTTGGAGGGCATGCAGTCATTGCAGTGTATGTTAGACATGCTTCAAACAAGGCCATCGGACCTTGTTTTATAGAGATGAAACAGCATGATCGCAACAACTTTAAAACAAAATCAACCTATTAAGACAATTTCAATGGCCTTGTACTTCACATTTTGAATGACATATTACGTAATCCAAACAGGATTTCTAAGAGACATACAATAGGATATTGAAATTGCATTTGAGTGATTTTTTGAAAGTAGTTGCAACCGTGTTTAACATAAAGATGGAAGAAAGATTTGCACTGATCAGAAAGTGGACAATTACATGGATTAATAAGAAAGGGAAGAGGGAAGATTGAAAAATACAAAGAGACATTTTTCTGAATAATGGTAAAGAGGGAGCAAGGAGGGTGAAAAGATGCAAGACTTGGAATAAACAGGATGGGAAACTGTAAGGGATAAGATGGTTGAGGTTGAAACGTCATCTAATCTATTGGGTTTGTCCACAGACTCTAACCAACCTATCTCATGCTTTGTATGAAACAGGTTAACATTAATAAACTTTAACACAATGAAGATGAATGAAAAGAGAGTTATTGCCAGGATTTAGGAAACAATGACTAATTTAGGCATGGTTTAACAAGTTATGATGCTCTGAAATGATGTATTCAACTAAGTATAGCCAACCAAAGGGCAGATAACCAAATAAAATTGACTGCCTCCTGAAATAGCAAAGTGGCCATCAATTTAGTCATAAAAATACAGCTTATTAGAGAGAATAAAGGATTAAAACGTCTGCTGAAAGCCAGAAGGGCATTGACTATATCACTACAAAATATATGAGCCATAATTCTTCTGAGTCTAAGAAGAGAAAAAAGTCTTGGTTAAAAAAAATAGAAACACTATGACAAGAGAAAAAAGTCCTTAGTAAAAAAAAAAAATTTTTTTAAAGAAAAAAAAGTAGAAACACCATGAAAGCATCTGTAAAGCAATATATTTTAAAGCATTCTGTGACCTTTATGTAACTTGATCAAGCCTGACTTGAAAGTTAATGATTTGCCTAGCAATAACAGTAATTCATGTCTTGTACTTACATTTGCCTCTATTCCTTTTATGTTCTTAACATTTGAAATTTGAAATTTGAAAAAGGCAATAGACAAAAAAATGCTTCAAGTAAAGGGTGCGAGCTGATCCAACTTTATTGAATCTCCGACCAATTTTGAGACTGACAGGTATACATGATGTATAAAACCATGCATAGCATAGCATGAGGGAGTCATTTGAGAGCTGAATCGCTAGTGAAGTGCAATTTATGATAAATTGCATGGCTGGGACATTAAGGGTTATGAGAAATACCATGTCAATGTCGGTGTTCAAAGTCTGTTCACATTGTAAGGGTTACTGGGAGTATCATACAAATGAAACTGCATACTGCAAGAATTGTTTGTTTGATTGTGTGTTTATTTGTTTGTTGTTTGTTTGCTTATTCTTTCTTTTTTAAATAACAGTGGTATGTTCATGAAGTTTATGATGAATAAAATTCTTAATGATGTGTTCACACTCCAAGAATTTGTATGAATAATGTTGGCATGTTCATGCTGTCAAGTATGATGTGTTCACATCACCAAGGTTTTTGAGGAATAACAATGCTATGTTCACATTGTAAATTCTTTAAGATATAACAGGATAATTTAGCGTTCACATCTTCGGGGTTATGAAAAACATCATTCCAATGATGTGTTCACATTGTGCAGTTTACAAATCAACTTATTACGGCCGGGGTATTCATACTGTAAGGTTTATGAAGAATAAACTGCCAATAGAGTGTAAATATTGTTATTGGTTCAGTAGGAACACAGCTCTACTTCATTACTGATAAAGCTATTACATTTAGGTTGGAGACAGATGGGCAACCAGTATGTGACTTTCCAATGTAATTTGTGTTCAAATTAGAGAACAGCTATTTTATCCACAATGTTTACAAGAAGACCAGGTACAGGTCCTCGTAACATGAGAACATAGATAAGTTAGTAATTAATTGCTATTTTGCAATTAACATGATTTACAATCAATGATCGATTAATCAATTGTTAAGCAATGTGTTTCCACCATAACTATACTCAGATAGCAGTGTACATGATATTTTATAAATCTCTTAGAACATGTGATGGCCTGTCTTAAGTACAAGGTATTTCTTGTGATAATATTTCCACAACTGTTTAGAACTGTTTCAAAAGTAATTCTTGCAAAGTTAGAAATATCAACACCGATGTAGGCATGTTGCTGATGATATTCAAAGAAAATTGTATGCTTTCTAAAATGATATATTTATTGAACATTCTCATGAATTTTGTGTCATTACAAACATCAAGACATACTCACATGAGCCATGAATTTGTAATTTTAGTCAAATTTCATAAACATAGCGAGAGACAATAAAAAACATTTGAACACGTCATGCATGAAGCTAAATGTCTGTACAGTAATGTGATGCATAGAATACCGCATACCCAGGCTGAAACTCAGTAGGGGGATGATTCAATATCCCTTAAAAGCCTGCTATGGAATTATACATGATCACATCAATTATTAGCATAGCAACAGAGTCCGAACTTGAAGCCTTGTGCGGCTATTGTGCCCGGTACACGGTACTGCATTGACTAGAATGTATGAGGTATCGCTCTACCGGCCATGTATGCATGTGCTTGCAGAGGTAGATATGAGAACACAGCATATCCCCCAAAGACGACAGTTTGAAGTGACTCATACATGCTCAATTTGGAGTGTGATTTGGCTATCAGTGAAAGTAGCATGGTACAAATACTTTGAGAGTAGGAAGATCAAAACAACTTAACTTCATTATTTTCATTACAATTTTATGAACTTCTCTCCATACCCCATCACATAACATAAAGACCTTCAAAATACAATTATTTATGAAAATACCCTAGTGATTACAGCGCACACAACAAATAACGGCTTACAACTACTTTACAATGTTTACTCTCTGTTTAGAGCCAAAATGGCGGTAACTCCTTTAACACAGATTTAAGCCCTGCTGGCTCTGAATAGACGATATGAAAAATGATCTGGCACCATTTTAGCTCTCATCACATCATATATTCCATACATTCTGACATTGGATATAACGTACATGAATACATTTAACAGTGGCACTGTTTACAAGAGCACAAAAGATTATGATGTAAAACATGTATATTAGAGACAACATTCGTACAAAAACATGACCTCCCTATCATTGGAACACATTGGTTATAACTAACTTGTTACAGCATGAGCCAGGAATACAGATTACTAGAGGATAATATGCCTTACCTTTCTTGGGACTCTTATGCATAGCTTTGTTCGTGGATTTGAGAGCAGATTTTAAGATCTGATGAGGGCTTTTCCTCTCCTCACTCCTTGGGGAAGACAAGGGCAGGGCTGCATCAACATCAGACCCGGAATCACCCTGCGACGAAAGAGTAATATTCATGGCCGACTGTTTACGCCTCTTCAGGAGTGGGGTGACCGAGCGGGCCCGGTTCATGGAGCCTGAGGAACCGGTGTTCCTGCGGAGCGGGGCATGGGTGCAACTGGTACCTGGGCGGTCATCGTTGGACCCTGAACCTTGGGAGTTGCACTGGGAGGTCTTCATGGAGTAGTCACCAGAAAGACCACTACTAGAGGACAAAAGAGAGCTCTCGCCTCGTCCATCACTGTTGGCGTCCATACTCCAGTTCTCAACACCAAGGGTGTTATGAGAATCCACCTTGACTTCTACCAGGTCCCCGTGACCCATGATGACCCTTTTGGTGGTACCGTTGACCTGGGGATGGGGGGAAGATTCTGATATAGGGTTAATACGGTTCTCTGCAAGGGATTCCACACTGGAGTGACAACTGGTGTCCTTGGACTCGGAGGTAAAGTCACAGGTGTCAAACTCCCAGATATCCTCCCCGAACTCATGCGAGAAATCTGTAGAGGTAATGGTGACGGGGTAAGAATGAAAGTCTGAGGAATGATAACCTTGAGGTTGGATTATTGGATGGGCTGTTGCATCTGTAGAACAGGTGGGTTCTTCAAGACCCATACTACTATTGTATGTGGAAGCCTGATTAGGAGCCCAGCAATAGAGGGAGCTGTTTCCGCTCTCACTGTTTACTTCTCCCCTGGCGGGTTGGTCTCCATTGAAGAGTTTGTTGAGTTGCGAATTGATCTCCTGCATTTCCGAGCTGGAAGACAAGACATCGATCGTTTCCGAGAGCGGGTTTTCATAACCGGTAGGCTCCGACATGACGCGATGGGCCCAGCCTGGTCTCTTAGGCTTGATCCTAGAGCTGGTAGCTGTATCAGTTGTCACCACTTCTTCCCTCATCGGTACAAATCCGCTCTCTGTGGCTCCTGCTGAGTCAATATGACTTCCTAAATGTCTCTCATTGACTGCATGTGCCTCATTAACACCCTGAGAAATGCAATAAAAGCTTGGCATGGGAGAGGCCGCTCGGGGTTCCACCTCATTATTGTTGGGGTACTCCGAGCATAGCCTGAGCAGAGCTGGTTGATGACATTTGCCTCGTCTAATTCACTCGATGCATGTAGCTCTTTTAATTTCTCTTCCAATATTGCAAGCTGTTTCTGGAGCTCTGAGACCTTGGCAAGGGAGATAGCCTGTTGGGTGGCAAGGGTAGCTCTAATGGAGTTGCCCCCTCCCCTACGCGGTGGTTTCTCTTGAGGCCACGTGTTCTGCCACTTGTTTGATGGGTCGTTGTCATCTGATTGGATGGTTGCTATTGACACGTGGGGGCCAGGCGGGGGCTGCCGATGATGGAATGTGACCGTTCGGGGGATACAACTCGACGCCATTGCTTCCCTTTGACTTGCCATCTCATCTCTGCATGTTAGTGATGGATGCTTCCTTGTGTGCAAGGCGTCAAGACCGACACCTCCGTCGGCTCCTCGCTGGACCTCATGAGCCATGCTCTCCTCTTTAACTACTTCCACTGCACTCTGTGCTATGCTCCATGCTTATTACAACCAGACAGACAGCCAAAAACCCATTTAGCATACAATGCAGCATTATAGTACACTCTCCACTGCACAGCGAACATCCACTTTGAGATGAGAATGAAATGAGCCTTATCCACAACGCATGTATAAAATCCCAATATTATCCAAGGTTACAGCAAACACACGGCGCTTCCGTAAGCCGCTGAATGTGTCAGTCCGCTCTCCTCCTCAATCGGTGTACAATGTACAGGCCCGTCTCAATTTTCTGTGTAATAGATTAGCCAGACTTTGGGAAAATGAAGCTAAAAAGCTCCGTCTCCAGCCAGCAGCAGAGGCAGGTATAACGATCGTCTAACCAACGGAGCATTACTGGTGTCTCTCTCTCTTCTTCTCTCTCTCTCCCAGCACTGCACCGACCTGACTCTCCAGTCCCTTTTGTATGCCACTTAGCAACTACCTCAGCACGGAGCAAACTTAAAACCACTGCTGAGCTTTTTAAAGAGTATCTCATGCCTGCATTGGTGGGTTAATTGAGGCTCACAAACGCCTTTCTGTCAGAAGAGCTCAAGTCTGACAGCCAGATTTCATGTATTAGTCATGGGAGACAGGCAGAGTATGACGGTGAGGTAAAATAAAAATAAAAAAATCCAATGTTGCCATGAAGTTACCCCCAGGCTGTGATCTAATTATTGCCACCAAAAATCAATCTCAAACAACTGCCGACTCGTAACTGAATATGCCTCCCAAATCCTTATCAGTCAGTGTTTCTTAGGTGAGACTTTAACTCCTGGAGAGATCCTCTTACCCTCCATGGCAACATTTGTGACAATTTGATTATGATAAAAGCACAAATGTTCTCCCATATCTGTCACATGCACGTAGCTTTAGAAATTAACCAGCAAAGGCAACAGAGGATTACATTTGCCAATTTAGTTACAGGATAAATATACATATTCCATCCCGTTGTATGAAAATTATGGACGCCCGGTATCGATGGCTCTCACATCTCCCCTCCCAACTAATGGAGCTCTAAAGCCTTGGCTCACTTATTGATTTGTCAAATAATTACATTTGCATCATAAACAACCTAACCACTGCTGGGAGCTTCCACACTACAAGACAAACTCCTAAATATTGATATGTAATTATCAAGCTACCTGGTTGAGTTCATACTATAGCGAATCTTATCCCTTTTTTGGTATCAATATGAAGAGTGGTTGCTTTTACACTGAGAGAGCTACACACTCTAAAGATAATACTGATAAAATACTTTCGTTAAAAGTTGTCACATCAAAATATTGAACCAGCTACTGGTAATAAAACATGTAAGGAAAATCTGAGTTGACTAAGCTATCAAATACTCATATTCAAATACATTGCCCATGTTTTTTCAGAGTATTACAGATATGTGTGGATAACCTATTGCAAATTGTGTAATTTTAAATTTAAATATAATACAAAAGTTTATTGAATCATGCTTACTAACAAGCATTTGTGCTTTCTTAGCAGTCAGGTAAAATAACCACTACTACTATTCTAAAATTACACCATAATCATTTACAGAGAAATTTCATGCAATAGGTTTGTATCTGTAAAGTCTATTTATAAATATCATTGTTTGTGGGTATCATTAAAAGCTTTGTGATGTTTCCAACATACAGCGATTCAAATGCTATCACAATTTGTGTTGATACTTCAAAGTCTTCTGAAAAAACATAATCAGTAGACAATATATACATCTAATATACATATAAAAAGGAATGAGAGTACCTCTCAATTTTAGTACATCCGAAGACAAAATAAGATAAAGTCCTACGTTTAAAAAAATGAACAATGTCAAAAGTAGTCTTCAACTTTGCAATCTCTAATTATAAGTACCTATATTGAAAGAATGTGAATGAACTTTTGAGAGGAATGCCATATATCTACTTTAACCAAAAAATTAATACAACGTTAACTATTACTCTCTATATATTGTAAAAACAATAAAACAACATTTCTGTATAAATTGCACCATTGGAAGTCTAAATGTCTTACCTACTTAAAAATATCATTAGATTACCAAAATTTCACTGAGAACTAAAGTGATGATTGATTTTTAAAAGGCTAAATATCATATTCTTGTGACTTATGTTAGGTAGTTATTTAGCTCAAATTATCACAAACGAAAAATATCACTGAGTATAAATAAAATATGTGCCATGCCATCTAAAATCAACAGGATAAATCATTGTAGCGGCTAATTTGTGACATGAAAAAAAGATGAATTGCAAGTGCTTTATAAAAAATTTTGTTTACTTGCAATACATCTTATAACATGAAATTAAAGTTTGATTTCTGAAATGAAATTTGCCAATGTCACAGACAGGGACAAAAACGACTACAATTTGTTTCTTGACATCTTTGGCACGTGAAAACAGGTGGAAAAGACCCAGAAACTTCTTAGGCTATACATCCAATTTCATGAAACAAAATTCAAAAATTAAGTAAAATTTTGAAATGATTACATCATTTGACTTGCACTCTCAAGAAGGCAGGAAAATACCTTTAAATTCCAAGACGAGAATCAGGTTCAAGGCGAATGACCTCCAAAATTCAGCCGCATGCACTCAGCTACTGGACCATGACATTCGCACTTGGGATAATTTCAGAGATGAAATAGTAATTACATTTGCAGATGGTTAGAGCAGTGAAGGTAGGCGAAGTTTCAAGCCTGTGGTGCGTTCAACACTAGAGGGCACTATCACCCTTTAACCTATCTGCATGATTGTTCAGGCTTGCTTGGATTCTGAGAGAGATAGACCAATTGTTCCACACCAGATACTGCCATAGAATGTCCACGAGGCATAGAGCATTTTCATTTTAAAAATTGAGAAGAAAAAAGGGGTCTTCACATTTTGTTTGCTACCTTAGCATTCAGCAAATATATTTGTTTGTTATGGCAGGCCACATGACAAGTATAAGTGGGATTTTTATAGATGTATATCCCCCCCCCACCCCCATGCCATTGTAATTTGTGCACTTGGATTGATGCCTAATGTTGGCATAGATCACATAGCATAGTGCTAATAATTGGATGTAATATTTCATAAGTAAATAGCACCCTCTATGAACATATTCTTTATAATCAACCAATAATGGGTTTTTGCGATCTTTGTTAGATGTGAATATGTTTTTATAAAGACATTAAAGTGAAGGCCTCTTGGTATCAAAGAAACAAAAGTAATGTTGTGTCTTTGGCTCTTAGTAGCAATATATTTCATTGAAAATATCATTCTGTGATAGAAAGGTAGGTGTTTGGGGGCTCATGATATATCGTTATGTGTGTAGGGTTATGTTTCAAAATATATAATTATGATTGTTATGACTAGGAACATATTTTGAAAAAAAGAATATCCTTGACAAAATCATTAAATCAGCCCCTGTAGCTGGCTTAAAGCCATTGATTGTGGCTATGACAATTTTTGAACAAAATCATAGATGAGATAGATGCACTTCCAAAGAACACAGATAGTTCAGTAAATATATAACCTTGATCGATATCATAGTTTGCCTTTGCCACACTTCTACCATAATTTAAATAAAATACTTCCTATCTCTTACAATATATTTGATTTTTTTTTTAAATGCCCCTTACAGTTCCATAAAATGCTCAGTATATTATTAACTTAGTACCTGCTGCATCAAGAAAGACACAAACCCTATTACACAGAACTCATTAGGAAGCATTCCATGAATGGATTGTTGCACTCATCCACTGACCCAGTAAATAGAGAGGATTCGTGATGGTCATTTGAGCCTTCTGATCAATACTTTTAAACCTAAAGCATTCCTGTAGTTGAGGGGGAGACAGAAGGGGTAAATAAACCCACCTCGTGCCATAGGGATGGCTGGGATTGTTTTACATTATTAGTGGAGATCACTTCCATTTGCTAACCCTCTGCTCGAAACAGTACAGTATCGCACTGCGTTGCATTGTGTCACATGCAATGTAAATGCATGTAAACAGTAAATACAGAAGATACGTGATGGTCATTTGAGCCTACTGAGCAATACTCTTAAACCTAATGCAATCCTAGAGTTGAGGGGAGGGGGGGAAGGAGTAAATACACCCATCCCGTGCCGTAGGGATGGCGGGGGTTGTCTTACCGAAAGTGGAGATATCCTCGTTTGCTAAACCTCTGCTTGAAACAATACAGTATCGCACTGTGTTGCACTGTGTCACAAGCAGTTTAAATGCATGTAAACAGTAAATACAGAAGATACGTGATGGTCATTTGAGCCTACTGAGCAATACTCTTATTACCTCATGCAATCCTGGGGTTGAGGAGGGAGGAGAAGGGAAGGGGGTAGATAAGTCCATCCTGTTCAGTAGGGATGGCTGGGGTTGTGTTATCTAAAGTGGACATCACCTCAATTGCTAACCCTCTTCTTGAAACAATACAGTATTGCACTGTGTCACATGCAGTGTAAATACATGTAAACAGTAACTAGAGAAGATACTTGATGGTCATTTGAGCCTACTGATCAATATGCAATCTTGGAGATGAGGAGGGAGGAGAAGGGAGGGGGAATAAGCTCATCCTGTTCAGTAGGGATGGCTGGGCTTGTGTCAACTAAATTAAAGATGGTTTTGTTTTCAAATGACCTCCAGGAAACAATATGGTGTCTCATTGTATCCCACATTGTCACACAGTGTCACACAGTGTTTCAATGTGTTGCATGCATTTTGAAAACAGAGAGAGAGAGAGAGAGAGAGAGAGAGACTTGTGGCACTTTCAAGCATATTTCTTTTACACTGTGTAATATACTGTGGCTACATAGCAAATCAGTATGCATACATAGTATCAGAGTTATTTTCATAGTGTTAACAACACCCTGTATTCACACTAGTTTTACACTGTGTAATACACTGTGGCTACATAGCAAATCAGTATGGATACATCACGGTGTGAACACATAGTATGAGAGTTATTGACATTGTGTTAACAACACCTGTATTCACACTAGTTTTACACTGTGTATTAAACACACTGTCGCTTCATAGCAAATCAGTATGCATACATCATAGTGTGAACACACAGTATCAGCATTATTTTCATTGTGTAAAGAACACCCTGTATTCACACTAGTTTTACACTGAGTGACACACTGTGGATACATATATAGAGAGAGAATCACAATCTTTGTACACCACAGGGTGAACACACAGAATATTTGAAACACTTTCGTCGAGTTTACAATGCCATGTAAACATACAGTTTTAATACTATTTTATTCATGGCCGCATACAGAATCAGAGTCTGCATGCATCACAGTATGACACAGCTAGCATTTGACATAGTTTCACAATTCACAGTGTGGCAATTGTGAACAAACAGAGCTCCCACCATGTTCACACTTTTGTACATATTGTTTTGTTATGTTTTGTCTGGTTTCATATATTTCCAAGATGGCTGAAATGCTTCCAAAATTGGAAAGAAAGGATTTTTTAATCAAACCTTCAAATACAGTCGACAAATACAGTCTTCAACTGATTAACCTCATTTGATATTTTCTCTCAGCGTTCTATCTCTGGTTCCTAGATATGATGTAAAGGGTAATATATGTGGGGCCCTTGAAAGACAAGTTGTAACCTTATCACTGTTCTGAGACTGCATTATATGTTAGTGCTCTCCTGACAAAGTTCAGTTTGGCTGAAGTCCTTGCTTTCATTTCTTGAAAATAAAGAATATTAATATTGCCTGTACTCAATATCTGTTATTGCGTGTAGATGTCAATAGACCCCTAAACAGACCTATTTGTACATCGATCATGACAAGGTCTTAAATTCATAGACTGGTTGCTTGATTAATTGAAGATACTGCTAATCAATCTGTATTGCATTACAATGTCTTTTATTAAAATATTTCATAAGAGGCCTCTTTATAAACCATTTTTTCAATCAATAATGAAGCTAACATAGACCTTTTTTGGGGAGGGGTATTTGAGGGTAACTGATTACATATTCAAATGTGCTTCAAAACATAGGAGTAGTGTTATTAACCATCTTTGCAAAGGCAGTTCTTGTATGGCATTTTATCTGTGATACATCATGGATAAAAATAAAAAAGCCAGCATAAGTTAGTTTCAAATGGCCCTGCTTTAAAGAGTTACAAACCAGGAAGAAGATTGGTTGCAGCAAGACTGCTGTGCACAATTCATTTGTACAAATTTCAAGAACATGGCTTTTTTTCCTTTTACTAGAAGAGGGTAGTCATCTTTAAAAAAACCTCGTCACCACTAATTTCAGGAACAATTATAGATTCAGCACCAAAACAAATTGCTTTAAGCAACTTGAGTAAAGCAAAGTATTGAGTGATCCCGCTTCTGCGTCACTGTGAGGTTTTTTTGCACCATCCAAGGTCACTCCACGCACTCACAAGCAGTCGCCTATAACACATAACCCTGTGAAGAAATACGAACTCCTTGTCAAACAACTCTTTTAACCTATGCATGTGATGCCATTAGTGAACTTTGTAATTGAGTGGTGAAGTCAGTAAAAGTGATAAATACATAGAATGATGTATTTGTGAATGATTGAAGAAAGCTTTTTTAAATTTGACCCCACCGTTTTAAATATAATTTGGAAAAAATTTCATATTTGCACTCAATAATTTCATCATCAGGTTACGTGTTATACACTACTGCTTGTGAGTTTGCAGAGTTACCTTGGATGATGCGAAAGAGCCTCACAGAGATGCAGAAGCAAGATCACTCTATACCATGCTTTTCTCAAGCTGTTCAAGAGGAAGTTTTCACTGCCTTGAAAGATTACTTCCAATCATCGATGAGCATTTGAAAATGGTAAATAAAAAAATCCAGTCACAATGCATTCTGGGATATCCAAGAGTACATAAGGGTAGTGCTTGTCCAGGAGTTCATATTGATATGATCTCAGACAGATTAGTGGTGTTGTGTTCTAGTGGAGAAGTCACCGAACTTTACATCTCAAGGTATGTACTTTTAATCCTAGCCCTGCACTAATGTCCTTTGGCAAGACAATTCATCTGCATGGGCTACTCTCCATACAGGTGTGAATGGGTGCCTAATATACTTGAGCACTAGTTAATCTGGCATCTCAGGTATAATGTCAAGGCACAACGAGTGTCATAACAAATATGAGAGCTATAAAAGAAGCCTTTTTTATTATATACTCTTTGGTACACAGCAACCTCCGCCAGATGAAAAGGAGTTGTAGTGTATAAGTTAAAGAATCACCTAGATCTGGTTTTGATTCAAATACAAAATACATCAATCACGTCCTTCGTAGCAAGACATTTATCTACATGTACTTTTGCCACTCTGCACCGAGGAGAGAAATGGGGTGTGGAGACGATGCAGAAAGCGATAATGCTGCCAATTTGTCAGTGCCCTTGCCCTGCATGAATAGCAGGAAATGGTACGACACTCTCCAGAATGCAGGGTGCATCCTTAAACGTTTACATTTGTTCAGGTCAACATAAACATTTGATCAATTTTAAAAAGCAGCTAGCAATAGAAAAAATTGTAAATATGTTTATGTTAACATAATGTTTACTATCAATTTCTTATCCTAAATTTCAAGTGTACACCTCATATATGATACATAGCTGCAAAATATTACTTAGGTTCATTTTACAGGATAAAACACTTTTAACATGTAAAAACATTCAGATTCGTTTTTAGAAAAAAAAGTTCTTAGGATAATGCATTAAGTTATACACAATATATTACACATGTAAAAGTTTACCAAAGCATGATGAAATATCAAAAGATACTAGAACTTTTAAAACTGTTACCATATCTATGACATCTATATTTTACTACAATACATGTAATAAAATAATTGGATTCTGTTCATTAAATTTTTTTAAGGATTTGAACCTACACATTCTAAGGCTTATGGCAATGCAGTACATAAATGAAAAATATATATATATAAAAATGCCTAAAAAGATTTTATAGAATGTTTTATTTTTATGTACAAATATAAAAGTAAAGATCAAGTACAAACTTACCATTGAGTAAAGATGAATCACAAATCTACAGTGTTTATCATGCAGCAAAAATGACATTCCTGTTCAATCTACCATGTTAGACAGACCACACTTCACATGTATGGTAAACTAGAATATGCTTGGTCATATGATACCGTATTGTGGTTTGCAATAAACATGAGTATTAAATGAATGCATGAAGTGGATGAAGAAAATCAATAGGGCATAGCTTAATGGGGTTACGACCACCTCCCATTGGTAGGACTTATTCGTTGAGTATGAAAATGCATTCTGATTGGGAGTATTGATAAATGTGGAGAGGGAGAAGGATGTCTGGAGCATAAGAGGGAGGAAGGGAGGGAGAGAGAGAGAGAGAGAGAGAGAGAGAGAGAGAGAGAGAGAGAGATGAATAGATATGCAGACAGAGAAAGGGGAAGAAACAGAAAAAATATAAAAAGAGATATAAGTCAGCTCCAATGGTAGGACTTATTCGTTGAGAATGAAAATGCATTCTGATTGGGAGTATTAACAAAATATGGAGAGGGAAGAAGGATGTCCAGTAGAGAAATCATATGAGAGAGGAAGGGAGGAAGGGAGGGGAGAGAGAGAGAGAGTGGGGATATATATATATATATATATATAAATAAATATATATAAAGAGGGAGAGAGAGGAGGGGAGAGAGAGAGAGAGATGTATAGATATACAGACAGAGAAATAGATTAAGAAAAGAGAGACAGAGAAAGGGGAAGAAACAGAAAAATATTAAAAAGAGATATACAAAAGTCAGATGAGAGACGAGATGGGGAAAGAAAGAGAGGTAAAGAAATAGAGAGAGAGAGAGAGAGAGAGAAATGTACAAACATAGAAAGATTGTACAAGGATAGGGTTAGGAAACTGAGGGAACATGAATTGAAAATTGAAAGACAGGAAAATTGAAAAGAGAACTTGAAGAAGTAAAAGAAGAATACAAAGAGAAGTTGGCTAGAAGAGAAGCAGAAGTAGAGAAAGATCGTTGATTCAATTTCAAATGTGTACTTTTTCCTTTGAAAACATGAACATAAGACACAAGTTTACTCTTTTTCCACCTTTACCCTACTCCAGAGGCATAGCATGGGTTGGGGTGGGACTGACTAGGTAGATGAAATGCAGTATAACAAGGTCATAGACAAAGAGGAGGGTATGGTAGGGGGTATGGGGGGCGTATCACCTCCCTTGCCTGTTGCTTTTGGTCATTCCCTTTCTTTATCGCTTTTCTCTTTTCTTGCTATTTGATAGGGGCTTGTGAAACCTTCCCCTTCCCCTCCCCCTTACATAGCAAGGTCACTGTCCTACTCTCATTTACATCCCCTAAACTACAAATTGAAAAATGAAATTTCTGTGCCATATTCATTACATCAAGCCATCAATCCAAAATGCTCTTTTCCATTTCCAAAACGGACACGGTTAAGTTCTAATTTACTAAAGTAATCCGCTTTGTAACAAGCGACACGAAAACTCTGTTGTTCACTCTGCTATTCTGCAATTCCTTCTGTCCACTGTAGTTATTGTGCCCATTAATCAAGGCCATGGTACTGCGACATATAAAGTGAAAACAATATGAAGTACCTTGCATAATTCATATCCTATCCTAGATGAATAATGTACAAGGAGCGTCAAGGGGCTCTCACTTTCTTGTTTTCATAGTCGTATTATGTTTTAAAGGTAGACAGCAGTTCTTGTAATGATGAATGATCGATTTTAAACTAATACTCAGTACAGTGAAAGCTGCGTCAAGAATGTGATTAAAATTTATAATAGCTATTAAAAATAACATGCAAAAATTAGCAAATCTAGTTGATCACACCCTTGATACAATGTGCAGTCTCAAATTGTTTGTGCTTTACAGTAAATGTGATTTTTTTTTGCTGGTCTAAACAACCCTTTAAGTAGATCATTAACCATTCAGATAGGAGGTTTTTAAATCAATTTCAGCCCAAACTCAAAATATACTTTATTGAACCTAATGTAATTCAAGTGTAATGATCAACTCAATGTTTGTGCCATATAAATAAACTGCATTAAACTCATGGGCCGAATTCACAAAGGAGGTTTGTCGACAAACCTAGGTTTATGTGCATCATATGGCGTTTCAGACCAAGGTTTGTCTGAACCTTGGTCTGGAATGCATCGAAACGAGGTTTGTCTGAACCTTGGTCTGAAACGCATCGAAATGCGTCATATGACGCACATAAACCTAGGTTTGTCGACAAACCTCCTTTGTGAATTCGGGCCATGAACTCTGTACATTCAAACCTCCTTCACCATCAAAACCATATACACCACAAAACTTCTCTCTTTGTTTTCTTTGACTTATTTTGCAGACAAAACCTTTTTTGGTAAAAAATTGGCATGATTGATTTTCCTTTCTTCCCTAGCATGGTAAAAAATTTGTGACAGAATTTGGAATCAAGTTTACAACTTGACATTTCAGCCCTTGAAATATTTTTTAAAAATTCACGGGATAAAAGGCTGATAATTACAAGATCATAAAACTATATCCTCTACACAGAGCCAGAAGAGTATTAACTCATATTATTTCAAACATAGTTAATGCCCTTCTGGCTCCCAACAGACAAACCATGATCCCGTTGAGAGTATATGATTCCATGCAGAGTAATGCTTTGTCACAATGTATATTTCACATTTACATGAGTACACACTTATCTAAATCGACTTTCCTACCCATACATGCATGTTCATTTCAGCTTCAGAACAAGCGAGTCCATATTATTTAAGCTCTGCATAAATCTATTAAAAGCACAACCGTCACTCTTGACAACACTTTCTTATTCTCAGGAAACATATCAATTTTCCAGATCGGTTCCCTGAGATGGATATACAAAGACGCAGACGAGGATCGAGGGCATTACAATTATTAATAACGCCACCTTGAGACAGCGTTGACATTTGACACCTCTAAGTGATGTTGATACTGCCACGATCCATCAAAAATGCATGATTTTCACTTTTCTCTGGAAAAGTGAAAGCTTTTCTCTGGGGCATGTATAAGTTGTAAAAATTTCATTGGGACTTTCCAGACTTTTGGAGTATGTATTGGGATTCTAGATGATTGATTTTCTCTTGGGAAATACTATACTATGAATATAACTGGTGATTGTTTATTCATGCTTATTTTGCCAGGCATAAAAGCTTTGTGGCAATTTCTTTGCAGTGTGATGGTTGTTTACTATTTTATATTAATAATTTTTACGTCCATAAAATCATACTAAAATACATGGATAGATTGAGGGAGAGATTTGAATCTATTAGGTGAAAAAGATTTTTCAAAATATAGTCAACAATACTATTACCACCCTTGTATGTTCAGTTTTTAATAGTATAATCTCTCATTCTTTTTCCCTCTCCCCAACCCCCCCCCCCTCCTCTCTCTCTCTCTCTCTCTCTCTCTCTCTTTCTCCCCCCTCTCTTTATTTCTTCCTCAATGCCCTCTTTCTGTCTGTGTCTCCGGGTTTCCTATCTTCCCTCTCTCCTCTTTCTCTCTCTCTCTCTCTTTCTTTCTCACCCCTCTCTCTCTCTCTCTCTCTTTCTCACCCCCTCTCTCTCACTATTTTTTCCTCAATCTCCTCTTTCTGTCTGTGTCTCCGGTTTTCCTATCTTCCCTCTCTCCTTTCTCTCTCTCTCTCCCTCTCACCCCCCCTCTCTCTATTTTTATTTCTTCCTCAATCCCCTCTTTCTGTCTGTGTCTCCGGGTTTCCTATCTTCCCTCTCTCCTCTTTCTCTCTCTCTCTCTCTCTCTCTTTCTTGCTCACCCCTCTCTCTCTCTCTTTCTCACCCCCCCTCTCTCTCTCTCTATTTTTTTCCTCAATCTCCTCTTTCTGTCTGTGTCTCCGGTTTTCCTATCTTCCCTCTCTCCTCTTTCTCTCTCTCTCCCTCTTTCTCACCCCCCCCTCTCTCTATTTTTATTTCTTCCTCAATCCCCTCTTTCTGTCTGTGTCTCCGGTTT
The DNA here is from genome assembly GCA_037976565.1 of Mesocentrotus franciscanus. Lineage (NCBI taxonomy): Eukaryota > Metazoa > Echinodermata > Echinoidea > Camarodonta > Strongylocentrotidae > Mesocentrotus > Mesocentrotus franciscanus. The sequence continues at coordinate 19,868,236 of CP137677.1, forward strand.
TCCTATCTTCCCTCTCTCCTTTACAATTCCCCAATCTCTCTTTCTATTCTCTCCCCACCTCTTCTCTTTTTCTCCCCACCTCTTCTCTTTCTCTCTCCCATACATCATTACCAATTACTAGGATTTTGCATGGTACTGAAATTATGCTTATTGTCAACTGTCAAGGGCAACTTCTAATGAATTTGCTATATGCAATGCACAAGTACAATGTCTGTGTGACAAGCTCATATATGAAACACAAGATTCCCCTTTCAAACATCCTTGCCCTAGCCTTTTACGGTTCATTAATTGAGATTCCTGCTGGCATGATAAAAGTAGCTTCATGTGCACATTACTAGCGATAACAAAGAATGACATTTCCAATAAGTAGTTCATGTTTAACTATGAATAGAGAGGCACGGTTTAAAGGGGGCTGATCCAAAACACAAAGGTGTGGGTTCAAAACCATAAGCATTTGTAGTTCTTGCAGCAAGACAGATGGCATTTTATGTACACTGGTATCTCTCCACCAAAGGGTGGTAAATAGTTAGCCTGATGTATTTGCATTAATAAAAGAAAGACCAGCATTTTGGATATTGATATATAGTACATGTATTAATGTTCTTTTAAGATATAAACATATTCTGGCAATCGCTATACAGAAATAAATCAGCAAAATCTTGATATAAATTCATTGTTTTTGTTAATGTGTTTTCTTTGTCCAGTATTCTATCACTATATATCTGTAATTGACTTGTTCATCTTCCATTCATATCTTTTTCCTATTAGCCTGTAGGATACCATTTGATAACGCTGTGCACAACAAACATTGTCCATAGACTCAAGTCAATAGTATCTCATTCTTCAGATTCAACCATTCAAAGGAGAAAATTCACACTATGAAATTGCATAAGTTTGGAAAATGTTTCCTGAAAGAAGGAGGGGTGAAGATTGAGAGAGATGGAAAGAGAGAGAAAGATGGAGAGATGGAGAGAGAGAGAGAAAGATGGAGAGAGAGATGGAGAGAGAGATGGAGAGAGAGATGGAGAGAGAAAGATGAGGGGAGAAAGGGAAAGAGAGAGTGTGTGAAAAAAGTATGAGACGGATGGAGAGAGGGAGGAATAGAGAGGGGGCGAGGGAGAGAGAGAGGGAGAGAGAGTAGGAGAGGGAGAGAGTGGGAGGAAGAGAGTGGGAGGGAGAGAGAGTGGGAGGGAGAGAGAGTGGGAGGGAGAGAGAGTGGGAGGGAGAGAGAGTGGGAGTGGGAGGGAGAGTGTGCGAGAGAGAGAGTGAGAGAGAGAGGGGGGAGAGAGAGGGGAAAAAGATAGAGGAAGGAGAGAGAGATGAAGAGAGGGGGAGAGAGGAAGAGAGAGAGAGAGGGAGAGGGCATGATCTACTTTAGATGATAAAACAGTGAGGAAGAACTGCTCTTCAAGACCCCTTTAGTGGACTACCTCTCAATCACTCTATATAGGTCATTAGAGCAATATGCGTTAAGAGACAGATCAAAAGATCATCCAAGTTAAAAATAGAAGAGTCTACATACAAGTCTTTCAAGTTAAATTCCCCTTACAGCTGCTTGGCTGGAGCACAATTATGGAAAAGAGGGGAAATTTGTACGAGTGGGAAGATCGTAACACTGCATAATAAACAAAATGTGATGACCGTATAGAGAAGGGGTGTATACATGGGACAAAGTACTGAATTAGGACACGCTTAATTTTTCAAAGAAATCTATTTTAGAGGGAAGAGCAGTTCTGTACTTTACATTGCGCTTGTTATTTCTGAAGGTGACTAGCTCATCCAACTATCTGCCCATTTATGCATCTTTTATACGATATGCAGTTTCTTAGATATATTAACCATGATCCACGTTTCATCCAGTTATTGTACATCTAGCCATCTAGCTATGAATATAAAGCTTCATAATAATAACATTTCACTGGACATGCCGGTTTACACAAGAATGTATGAGGAGGTTCAATGTAATTATCAATTAAAGAATATGCTGGAATAATAATTGAAAACTGCCATCAAAATCATAATTTTGATTTGATCTTTAGAAATGCCCATACACGGATATCAACTAGCTAAAGCCAGTTTCCAGGACACCTTGAAGGTGCATAGGGATGTCATATCATGATCAGCACTTTCATCCACTTTATACAATTATGAGATAAATTGCAGTCCTAAATTTGATTATATAATTGGTATGGAAATTGATCAACATTCCAAATGTACAGTTTCCCCTTGTCTGAATAGGACAAGACCCATACACTCATCCTTGACACCTAACCATACAATATGAAGGTGCCTGCACATGCTACAACACCTGGTGATGTCGCTTGACAACCCGGCCGGCAGGCAACCTTCTTTCTATCACACCTCTTTACTACCGGTCTAACACATCCATGGAGGAAGAAGGACACCGGTTGAATGCAATCATTGCATTTGTATGAACTGAAGGGAAAACTCTGCTAGATGCTACAGTTAGTGGCATAGCATAATAGAACACTGGTTGAAAGCAATGATTGCATTTGTAGAGGCCGAAGGGGAAGTTCTGTGAGATGGTACCATTTATAGCATAGTGTCTGAACACTGGCTGAATGCAATCATTGCATTTGTATGTACTGAAGGAAAAACTCTGCTAGATGCTACAGTTAGTGGCGTAGCATAAGAACGTTGGTTGAAAGCAATGATTGCATTCACAGAAATTGTAGACGCTAGTTAATAACATAACAGAGGGATATTTTTATTTTTTATATGCGGTGATTGCACTTGTCTGCACTGGATGAATGCAATGACTGCATCTGTCTGTACCGGATGAATGCAACAACTGCACTCGTCTGTACTGGATGAATGCAATGACTGCATTTGTCTGTACTAGATGAATGCAATAACTGCACTTGTCTGTACTGGATGAATGCAATGACTGCATCTGTCTGTACCGGATGAATGCAATAACTGCACTTGTCTGTACTGGATGAACGCAATAACTGCATTCATCTGTACTGGATAAATGCAATGACTGCACTTGTCTGTACTGGATAAATGCAATGACTGCACTTATCTATACTGGATAAACGCAATGACTGCACTTGTCTGTACTGGATGTATGCAATGACTGCACTTGTCTGCACTGGATGAATGCAATGACTGCATCTGTCTGTACAGGATGAATGCAATAACTGCACTTGTCTGTACTGAATGAACGCAATAACTGCATTCATCTGTACTGGATAAATGCAATGACTGCACTTGTCTGTACTGGATAGACGCAATGACTGCATTTGTCTGTACTGGATGAATGCAATAAATGCACTTTGTCTTTACCGGATGAATGCAATAGATGCACTTGTCTCTACACCCCCAATTTTTTTAAAAGTCGTTCATTAACGTGCATATTGATGTCTATTTCTGGCCTTTGAAGTAGACTTTGAAGTAGACTTAGGAGGCTTAGGAGGATTAGAAGGCTCAATGGTTTTCTCTTTTAAAGCACCCTTACATTTGGATTTTATAATAGTTAATATTTATGGGTCCCAAAATTGGGGATATTGTGGATCCAGTCACAAATGTACTGACAAGAATTTGATAGTAATGAAATGCAGAAATTTACTTGGGTAATTTCTTCAAACCTCTGATATAATACTGATTATGTAACCAACCAATTGATAAACTCCTGGTACTGACATTCACATGGGATCAGGTTCAATTTCAGGAAGTAGGTGGAGATGATATCATATTGAGAGAAAGAGCAAAATAATAGTTAAAAAGTGAGGGAAATAATCATAATGTTGAACAATCTCCCTGCAATTATTCTTTTTAATTACAAATATCATAAAGTGCACACACTCTTGCAATATATGCCACATTAACTATATAAAACAGCAAATTTAACTAAATTACAAGATTTGTAATGATGAACATGACAGACAAACTAAAATTGGTTCAATATATGTACATATTGCTGTAGTCTACATGCTATTCGGTATGTGTTTGCTACTGTACAATGCATGTAATTATGAAAGTTCATTCAGCATATAAATAAGGTTGCCTGGAATGAGAGGGAGAAACTATCTGCTGTGAACATGGCTATGTTCTGCCTCTCCATGATTATATCCCAAGTACAGCCAGACCACGGCATATATAGGCTCAATCAAGAGTAGAGACATACGAAAGATAAATCAGGCTGTCGGGAGATTGAGAGAGAGAAGAAAGATGGATGAATGTCATCACACTATCGATCATCTGTCCCTTTGGCGACCTTTCAGTAGTAGTGAAAAAACAACAGTTAATAGGCCAGTTTTGTTATAAATATATCTATGCATACTTTCTGGAATAAGGTGCCTGTGACAACATCTATTGCTTGTCAGAGCTTTGTCCAACCTAGCAACAATGAAATAATGCAAAATTATGTCAGTAAATGAAAGATGTTCCATTGTTTGGCAATAACACGAAATAGCTTGTAGAAATATTGTTTCTCTTTAAAAGAGAAACATCAAAGATTTCAATAGATTACAAAATCTCCTTTTTAGGGGGGGGGGGTCATTTCATGGTTTTTGCTCGTGCTCTACATTGATTCAGACATTTAATATATTCATGTATGAGGGCAAAAGTAAATACACATTTCATCATGCATGAAGACCGAAACATTTGTTCCCTCCTCTCCCCAATCATCACTTCTCATGTGGGCAGAGAGAGCACCATGTAAACTGCAAAAAAAACTGTGACTTGGGGCACTCCGGGATTCCACCAGCGCAGAATGTCTCGAGATAACATAGCCAACCTCCTTGAACCTCACTTGTGATGTCATCGAGCCCAGGCTAGAATTTGACGTCTTCCCAGCATCCAGTTCAGCACTGTTGTATAGCAGAATTAATATCAAGGGATGGCATCGATTAGCATGTCGCCACAATTCAATTTGAATCACGGGCCAAGGCTTTTTGGTTATTCCTTGTCAGCAGATTTCTAATGTACAGCCACAATCAAATCATTTTCTTATAGATTTTAGGCACCTGAAATGGTAGGGAAAATATTCCACATGTTAAGCAACCCTGGGACTAAATTAAAAACTATGTAAATAAGTGGAGGTCCTATCTTTCTTTTTGCCAGGAATTTCAAAAAATCATTTTAAAATGGATTAAGGTCAAGTATTATCATTACCTCTTCAGTTGAGCTTCATCATACTGACATTGTTGGTCAGATAGATAAGATAAACATTGAGATGCACAAAAATGCATTTTGTGTTCTGGGCATGTTTTTACATTTACAGGTAACACTACATTTAGCATCCTAACGCATTGAACAAACTGTTATCATTGCACAAGGCAAACAACTTTCCTGTTGCTCTTTAGGCTGACTTTAGTGCCTATGAATTTCATAAATCGATTTCTCAGGTGTAGGGTTTATCTCCTCTTCATGCTAAATCAATGCCCTGAAGTTCAGTTTGTCTTTTTATTTTTTTGACTGAGAATTACTGGGTTAAGAACCACTCTCTCTCTCTAAATCAATACAACATTTGTGTGCAGTATTGTTGTCTTCAGGGTATTTGAGTGCTGCAAAACAGAACATGCTATCACTCAAAACAAATTCATCCATTTTAATGAGGCAAAGTTGAAGTGGCACGTATCGCATTCCACAAATATTGAATAACCTGGGTGCATCCATATCATGTCTTAATTGGACATAACACGGTTTTATGTTAAGCCTGACCCAGCTGATTGAGAATACATGGAAATTTCTGATGTGAGCAAAGGAAGTATACTTTATCAATATAAATATTATTATCTTTTTTGGTATTTTCACAGAAGAATAAGTTGCAGAAAATATTTCACAGCAGAACTTGTCCTAAGAGCAAAGGATAGTCATCTTGCTACCTGACCAAAGAATGAACTAACCATGCAGCTAACCGTAACAAGGGGCAACTCCCTCGTCTGATTTGATAAGGTTGAAACCTTGTCATATCAGGTTATAACAATTTGTATGGACACATTCCAGAGGCCTCTTTGTAAAAAAAGTGTTCAAATGCAACTCCAAAAAATTAAATGAAAGTGCTAAATACACAATCCTAGTTGGTTGAAAATCAAGTTGCTTTTAATTTTTTGAGTTGCATTCAAAGTGAACTTTTTATGCAAAAGGTAGCTACTCCTTTCACACAAAAGTATCCTTTTATGATGACAAGAAAACATTAATTGTAATCAAAATCAGATGTGCTCTTGTCATATATGGAAAACACAACTCTCGTTATCATTACTCTGGTCCATTAAAGGTAATACAAAGTTTTGGTATGGGGTCATGAATTTAGTTCAAATGAACGTATTGGAAGCATATGCGATTTTACAATATTCAATGAACGTTGTCACGATTGAAATTGAGTCTAAAGTGATGTAATTGAAAATAATAAACTCTTGTGCGTTATTGTTCCGATTATCGATCGAATTAATGACCGTCGCGCCGGTCCTTCCGTAGAGTATAAAACACCCTTGCTTACATTAGTTTTTATCACCTGACGAAGTGTTGCAGCGGCGCACGAAACGTCGAGATCTTTTAGATTCCTTATTGACCACATTGCGAACGAATATCACTAGCGATATTATTTTCAAAATAAACTCTTTATGTTGTATAGCTCCTTCTCAAGACTGATATTACTTTAGCTTTCAAACAATGTTTCCTGACTACAATCGACCAATTTGCTATTCTCGTTTGGAAATTATATATCAGAACTGCATATTCTGAGATTTTCATGGTCGTTGCTACCATTGAATGGCCTTAGGCGCTATTTGAAATATTTGATATTTACCGGGATCACTGGTAAATTTAGATTATTCAATTTCTCAAAAGCAGAAGTGTTTTAGGGGCTAAATTTTCTAGATCTTTTAATACATCCACAGGGGCATCCAAAAATATCAAAATTTTAAAGAATTACTATCCATCCAATTTTCAAAATTTCCCAAAACTTTGCATTACCTTTAAGTAGGTTACTTACAATATAAAGTATGTGAAGTACTCAATAGAAGATTAACCTGTAGAAACCTAAGATTCCGTATTCACAACAGATTTCTAAATTCTATGGAATGCAGTGAAGGTAAACAAAAATTTATTGATTTTAATTTTTTTTTTTAATTTAAAAAAACTAACACTGATATAAGTTAAATCATAATCCTCACTGACATTGCAGCATATGTTATTTCTTCAAATTGGCAACACAGTTCAATTATATGGAACACACTTTGCGATCAAACACTTCCCTACACCCTTGAAAGAGAGAGTGAGAGTGGCAAAGTAATGGAATGCGCTAGCTCCATCTGTCCTTAGGGCATTATTCACAGACTCATCTTGCCATTGTCTCCTCAAAGCCACCATACAATGTCTATTTACACAAAAACCCAGAGCCATTTCAAAGTCGTCAGATCTAATATCATTACACGGGTGACGTCACACTCTCCCCGACACGCCATGTACCCGGATGAGATGAAATAAAAGATATGCAGCGTCTGCTTCGACAATCAGTTATGTTTGACGGCGTGTGGTAACCACAGCAACAGTTCTCATTTAACCAGGTTGCTCCGTCAACAAACACATCCTCGACAAAGTGTACCGTCCCTGGCTATTACGCTACAATAAATCACCACCTTACGGCAGTTGCGAACTTGAACCCATGCCCAGCCATGAAGAACAGACGAAAAAGTAGAATGACTTGAAACGTATGCTAGTGGGATGTTCCATGAATATAGAATAAACGCAGGGGCAGTTATCAAATGTAATTGCTATCCAAGGTGTAGATGAATGTTGAATCAAGCATATAAAAAAGAGCCTGGATGTTCATTTCCACATGTCATTATTCTCATGAAACATCATTGAGAAAAACAGGAAATTGGAATGATGCAGGAAACATGTCTATTTGAAATAAAATTTGGCTCAATATCTAAGCGACGTTCTATAAATTGCCCAATTAACTTTCCTTACAATTTCCAAATGTCTACATCTGAGTTATACTGACTTTTCTTTTTTTTAAAGCAATAAAATTACACCACTTGATGAAAAATGATGGAACTTAATTGTACACTATTCCATCTGAAATGAGAATACAAAATGAATTGAAAGAATATGTTTTGAGCCAGTTCTTAATAATTTTTTTTTTGTACTAAGTCTCGGCTTCAACCCTCATCTGGTAATGTTACAAAATCTGACAGAAGTTGTAAACACATACCTTTAGTATGTCAAGGGTCAAAGGTATATTCTTTCAGGACAACAAATTACATGCCATAGCAAAGAATTTCAAGAAAAGCACCTATTTAAACGGCTATCTCAGTGGCCTTGTGCATCATCTATTGTTATACAACTCACTCCTAGATCCTAATCAAATGATTGGTCATGCGCGGTCACGTGTGATTCATTTACTGAGACTATCCCACGTTTTTCATGAAAAAGCGTGCAATATTTTCCAGTACTATCCTACGTTTTTTTAGTGCATGTACATGATGCGCAGTAGTGCGCGTATAGGTTAAGAGCGCTTATACTGTGTGTATAGGTCTATTCTTGCGCAGCACTATGCGTAAATGTGTATAGAGGTAAGTTCGCTTATCTATGTGTGCGCGCTAAGTAAGCCTATTAAACTTGAAATTTATTTGTCAGCCATACTGTCACGAAACAATCTTTAATGTATTCTTTTTACATCAAATAACAAGGATCTAGGAGTTTTGTAGTATAAAACAAATGATGCATGTTTTCATTTGTTCATTATACGATCTATCCACCCTCGTTGATGCTGTGTGTATCTATCGCACTCAGCCTAACGGCTTCGTGCGATAGAAACACACATCCTCAACTCGAGTGCGGATAGATTGTATAATGAACTCATGAGCATGCATCATTTGTATAATATGTGCAAATATTACAATGATATATGAGATAGTCTGAACATGATTTCTATAAGCAATAATGCAATATGGTTCTGTAATTACTGTTGTGTTAATATCCTCAAAGTCTTTGGATTCATGCTAAAGATAATCTTGCGTTCTGGTAAGGACAGAAAATATATTATCACAGAATTACATGAGGGTCATACTGAATGTTCAAGACAGAACAAAATAGGCAAAACAACTTTCGTTAAAAAAAAAAAAACATTTATACATTTAAGCAGATTTCTATTCAGCCCAAAATGATAGAAAATTGAGTTAGTAGTACCGATCAATATGTTTCTATCTGAATATGAGGGTTGTGGTTTTAATGAACGTGATTTTCAGCAACTCTTTAGTCAATTAGGAGTGTGTTGTTTCAAACAATTAATCAATCTACTGCACATGTAATTTCAGAATTAGATGAATAGTCAACCATTCTTGAAGAGTGCATATATCACATTATAAATCCATATGCACTTCAAAACGGGCTGGATATTATTACCCTAGCTCTAGCTCTAGCTCTGGCTGTTATCATTGCATAATGCATTTCAAAGAATAAATGTGACCATTCAAAACCTGGGTAGAGAGAGCCAAGTGAAGATAAAATGCCTTGTGTGAAGGCAAATGCAGCTGACAGAGATTCCAACCCTTCATCCTTTGAATGAGGTGAAGCGAATGAACCGTTATACCATGCTTTAAGCTGCTTTCTCTCAAATTGAAATTCAATCGCCAGCTCAGGATAAGCTACTTGTATATTAATCAAAAATTTAATATGCAAAGCCACATACTGTGGACTTTGTCTATATCTGCAGTGCTCAAAATACCCTATCCAGAAAATGTACACATCCATGGATACTATTTCCAAAGGCGAGATCTCTTCTCTTTTAACTGATAAACAAACCTGACATTCGTATAGTTCAAGAAACGCCAAACACACTGAGATAAGGTTGTATGGCTAGATACGTACATATCCCCTCACTCATCACATAGCATTCATGGCTATAGCTTTAACATCTAATAAGGGTGCCGACTTCTCCAAATGTCGTCGACACACGCTGGGGTGCAGGTAGAACTAGAGAGCGATGCTAACTGCTTTTCACATGCTAAGATGGGGTACCAGAAATATTTCAGGGTGGGTGAGATGTGGAGATGTGTTCTGCACTGCAAAGGATGTGATTTCACGATGCTTCTCTTCCCTGTTAAGAGTAAGGGCGTTCTATAAGCCACTGGCAATGTCTAGAGGTCCCCTTGTTATTCTGGTTGTATGTGCTACTTGAAATTGCTCTGTTACATTCGCAGTAGGGATATACATCCAATCCACTTTATGTGTAATAGCTGCACAATCAAATCTATAGACACCAATCTATTATTAAGAAGTTTTAAACTGGAATTTTATGGTAAAACAAAAGATTAACACTTTATCTAATTAAAATTAATTCAATTAAAAATTATATAAACATCTGCTGCAAATACATAAGCACAATACACAGTACATTTGTCAATCTTCTTTAATAGATACATCAAGCTGTTTTTTGTATTACAATTATTCAGAATTTTTAAATTGATATCCTTTGCAATTTTCTCAGCATGTGTTACTCAGGCCATGTGAAATTTACAATTGCAATGGTATAATTACATAGGTAAAGAGGTAATTGACATGTGATTCCACAACCAGTAACAAGGGAATTTGTGATGACACAAATGACACAAAAATAATACATTTTTAATGGAATTTTTTTTTATCAGCACATTATAGAGTTCTTTTATAGCAGTTTAATATTAATAAATGCTTTTTCATTCTGATGGGTCATCAGATGATGTTTGCTATGAAGTCCTCAAAATCTGGAAAATGAATTTCATACCAAAGCTCTGAAACAGTGTTCTATCCATCACCTCTCTCTGATGGAAAGGTTGTTTACACTGCCAACTAGAGTATGATCATGGGTTGGCTTAATGCGGGTTGGCTTAATGCAGCATGACTGGTAAGGTACTCTGTCACGCTCAACAAACTTTCCTTAACACGCTTCCTGGCTAAACCACTGATTACCTCGTGCAATGTTCACCTTCTGTTTGTAGATAGTACCTTAATGGGCAACAATGAGAAGTTGATTGGAGAAAAGATTGGGGTGGGATGGTTAACAAAACTGGAGTAGGAACAAGTTTTTTTTTTGTGTGGGAGGGTGTCTCCTTACTCTATCATGCATGGGAAACTATCTTTAATACACTTCCAAAACCCACTTATTACCTTGTAAGGTGTAAATCTTCTGTTTGTAGATAGTACCTTAATGGAAGACAATGAGAAGTTGATTGGAGAAAAAGATTGGGGCAACTTTATGAAGGGAACTGTAAAAGGGGTGAGATCTTTTTCGGGGTCTCCTTACTCTGTCATGCTTGGGAATTTCCTTAACATGCTTCCTAAACAACTGATTACCTTGCGAGGTGTAATTGCAAACATTAGCCACTTCTGATATCAATAGGCAATTGTCGACTGGTCATGCCAGTAGTCCCTTGAAGAAATACATTTTTAGATCATCAAAAAAACAAGCCAACCTGACAATATCTTGCAATGCTATTTGTACATTTTCCAGATTGAAATTGTCTGTTTAGAGCCAGAAGGGCATTAAAACATACTCTAAACAGAGTAAATACCACCCTTAAAACACCCCTAAAAACATACTTTAAACAGATTTAATAACACCCTTAAAAAACCTTTAAAACATACTTTAAACAGATTTAATAACACCCTTAAAACACCTTTAAAACATACTTTAAACAGAGTCAATACCACCGTTAAAAAACACCCCTAAAAACATACTTTAAACAGATTTAATAACACCCTTAAAACACCTTTAAAACATACTTTAAACAGAGTCAATACCACCCTTAAAACACCCCTAAAAACATACTTTAAACAGATTTAATAACACCCTTAAAACACCTTTAAAACATACTCTAAACGGAGTCAATACCACCCTTAAAACACCCCTAAAAACATACTTCAAACATATTTAATAAAACCCTTAAAACATCTTTAAAACATACTTTAAACATAGTCAATACCACCCTTAAAACACCCCTAAAAACATACTTTAAACAGATTTAATAACACCCTTATAACACCCTTAAAACATACTTTAAACAGAGTTAGTAAACACCCTTCCGGTGCCCAACAGCTGAAATATTTGTAATATCTGATTAGTACAAACCAAAACTGTATGAAAAATATCTGCAGATTGTGAATAAATTTTCACTGTGCAAGACGATTTAGCATCTGATTTAGTACATGTATTAGTGCTTGTATTTACCAGCACTATACATAATAAACTTTTGTAAATGCATAATAAACTTTGCTTTGTATTAACTACCATATGTGAATCATACAGTAAAATATATAAATCAAGAAAAGCTATAAAACAAGTTCTTTTTGGCAGTTAAAGTAACCTTTCTATCATTGATAAAACATTTGATCCACTCATAACTACCGGGTAATATTATAATCCATTTAATAATTCATCATTTCTGACAAAGACCTGTAGGTGAATAGTAACCAAACATGTTTCTGATAAGACTGTGACAAAGTAAATGCAAAGGGGCACATAAAATACCAGAAATTCTATCCAAATATCAGGCAGTGTCAAATTGTTATAATAATACTAATAATATTCACCTTTTATATAGCACTTAATACATCTCAGACGTCTCTAAGCGCTTTACAGATATACTATTACCCCGGTCATTGAGAGGGAAATTTCCATTTCCTGTATTTTAATGTTGCATCATTTGTGTTTCTTGATTTGACAATAACTTCATATCTTAAGATGACAACTCTGAAATTTCTTCACAATCAAAATAAATATTTGAAATCTAGACAAAAAAATAAAATTTCCTCTTTCCTACCATTTAGTATCTCCCATTCTCCATCTCCATTTTTCTCCCTTTCTCATCCACCCTCTTTGATTTGTGTTTACAGAGAGATGCCAGGGCCCCATTTCACAAAACTTGTCATCAGTGACAAATGACAGTTTTTGTTATAAGCTAGTGAAATCCTTACTTCTGATTGGCCATCAGCAGATTTTTGTCATTTGTCCTTGAAAAAAGGGCTTTGTGAAATGGGTCCCTGATCTCATGGGGATAGTTGAGTTTTGGTATAGAGGGTGCTACACAAAATAATGTTTATGTGAGATAATGAAAAACTGAGTGTCACATTTGAAAGAGCATACAATTTAAATGACAAAATCATCTTGAATGCTAAATATATTACTCATTGCGGATGTAGTATAGAAAATAATATCGCTAGTGATATTCGTTTGTCTCGCAATGTATGGTCAATAAGGGATCTAAAAGATCACGACGTTTTGTGCGCCGCTGCAACACTTCGTCAGGTGATAAAAACTAATGTAAGCAAGTGTGTTAGAGTATAAAACACGCTCGCTTACATTAGTTTTTATCACCAGCCGTTGAAGAAAAGCCAATGCCAACGTTGGCTTTTTGTTGACTTGTTTGTGTTGGTTAAAATACGCACAACCAGCCGGCCCGTGTATTGTTA
>CP137677.1:19884157-20103304 GCA_037976565.1 Mesocentrotus franciscanus
GGAAGAATAAGTCATTTTCTGGAAATTAAAAAATGTATTAAAGTTGTTTTGATTGATATAGGGGGATAGGAGGTCAATTGAAGCTGCACTTACAAAATTGTTTGAAGTTATAGAAAGTGAATATAATACTATATACAAAATGGAGAAAAAGGTGGTATTAGGATTTTTTTAAAAAGAGAAACAACCTAGTCTTCATGTTTACGTTTGTTTGTTTTACCTGACTGCTAAAAAAGCATGTGTATGCTTGTAAGTAAGCAACCAGGGGACCGACGGCTTTAAGTCTCACAGTCTGGTATTGAGGATTAATGCCTTGCCAAAGGGCACGAGTGCATCGACTTGGTTTCAAACCCGGGACCTCCCGGTTACGAAACCACTGCTCTACCACTGAGCCATTACATGAAATAAAAGCAAAAACATAATTATATATATATATGTTTATATACAGTACATAAAGAGACTACTTGCCTGTGAAGAGATCCATAGTTATTATTTAAATCCAAGAGAACTGATAACAGCTCAAAACAAATATCCAAATCAGCTACAGTCCCATGTCAATGAAAGGTGCTACAATGGTGACCAACATACAATGGATACTACATTGCATCACAAGACACCAATAGGCACTGCATAGCTATTTCTATTCAAAGAAGTACCCATACTGTGATAACATCTGTCAATAGATGCTGGTACATAACATACTCTTAAAGGAGAAGTCCACAAAGATACTTTATACATTCCACCCATACATTGCCATGCACACTAACATTCTGATTTTCACATTTTATGTTGTATGGTTATCTATAGTGGTTAACATCTGCTAAAAAGGAGCTAGTTCATACAAAGAAAACAGAAGTGCAGGCAGATGTTTTGTATCCTCCATCCATACATTGCCATGCGTACTAACTTTCGTTTTCCTAATTTTCACATTTTATAGCTTAATGGATATATATACACAATATTTAAAAGTTTTGGGGTAAACATTTCCAGGAAGAGACTGTGACCTAGCTATTAGAGTATGCTACAAATATGAATCAATACAGTTTGTACAATAGTTCCTTGATATCAGCTGCAGTCAAAACATGCATATGTTGAGGTAAAATATATCTGCTTTACTACCAGGCTCTTCCTATAACTATTTGCCAGAAGCTTTTAGAACAACTTGTGTTACAATAGCCTAACAGTTACGATATATAACACCAGCCAAATGAAACATGGGAGGCATGACAAGGAATGAGCAAAACATAAAAAGCTGCAGACCTCACCTTTAGCACAATAAATACAATCTGGGCCCAGTTTCATAAAAACTTGTTATCAATAACAAGATATGATAATTGATATAAGCTACGGAAATCTTTAAATTTGATTGGCTTTGAGCAGATTTGTCATAGATCTGTAGCAGATGTTGTTGATAATAAATTTTTATGAAACAGGGCTCTGATTTTGGTAAATACACATTATCCATAAACGCCAGCCCGAGATATCTAAGAATCTAATATTCAGGGGGTTAAAAAAATAGGTACTGGTACTATTATAACTGTATTTCAAGGGATGGTGTTTTAAAATCATTTGAAAGTTACTGCTCATGACAAAAGTGAAAATTTCATCATGTGGTTGTTCGCAAAATGAATTAAAAAATGCAAATTCCTACCATACGCACTATGTCTATAAAGCACTAAAAGGAATACATGTACCGGTATACATGTGATCTAGTTGGGTCATTTTTTTAGCACTTGCTTACTACCCCCATGCTTCGCTTTATTTAATAGAACAATCTGGTATCCCTCTAAATCAATCAGCACCACAATAACAATGTTAACTCCTTTCTTTAAGAAGAAAACTAGAGCAAGGGGGTTATGTTTTTTTGCATCACTGATTGAATAAGACGGGCTTGGTTTATAGGTGCTAATTAAGGATAATATTGTGATGAAGTGTGGGAGATGGTTACCAGTAGACTTGATCAACTGGACTTGATCGGACTTGAAAGGAAGCATCTTGCTTCAAGGTTGATGGCTTTAAATCGACTACCATACATGTGTCTGCTGAAAGTCAGAAGACCTGTCTTCATCAGACCAAAGTTGCAAAATAACCCGCTATTTTCAGACTCTGGATATTTTCGCGAAGCTCGAAATTGTGTCTTCACCAGACCGACACGCTCATCACACACTAGCTCGGACGGGCGCATATTAGCCTGCTATTTACCAAATAGCGGGCCAAAATTTTCTCAACCAAATAGCCTGCTAATTGCAACCGCGGGCTGCAAATTAGCCATTTGAGATCGGGCTATAGTTGAGATCGGGCTATAATTAAAATAGCGGGTTATTTTGCAACTTCGGTCTGATGAGGACAGGCCTAGACAGGCATGAGCTCCTACATCAACTGTTTGGAGCCAGAAGGGCATAAGAGTGCATCTTTTGTCACTTACATAGTGTCCTTCTAGCTCCAAACAGATGGTATCATTTGGCCTAGTTACACCTTTCTACTTCTCACCAGATGGCACCATCTGTTTGGAGCCAGAAGGGCATTAACTCTGTGTTATTAAAGGTACATGAGTTACCAAACGGACAAATATTAAACATGACGTATGGAAGCTGTGTGACTGTATGTCGCCTTCTCATTATACTTACCTCTTGCTGTGACAGAGGATATTGTTCCATGCATTTTGCCTTTTAAATTACATTTTTATGCAGTCAAAGTTATATTGGATGTACATATAAGTTTCATAACTCTCTTATAATAGTAGAAGGGAATTATTCCTGCACCAATATATCTTTTATTCATTGAGAATGTTGAATTGGGTCATCAAAATAGTATTTGGGACAAACATGTGCCTCAAGCGCAGAATGCGTTAACTTTCACTCAACCCATTAGGGTTCAGTGTACTTCTGGTCAGCTTCTGTATCGAGACCAACTTTATTTCTATTGATTGTTCCTTGGATGTCTAAAAATTAAATATTCTTGCAAGTAAGCAATCAGGAGTATAATTATTTTACATCCTAACCTGGGGACAAAGTAATAGATAATTAATACTTTAAAGGTACTACTTTAAAGATTTTATAAATGCATTCAGGGGAACTTATCGTCGGTTTGGAGCCAGAAGGGCATTCGCTCTGTGTAATATGATAAGAAAATAACACCCTTCTGGCTCCAAACAAACAATATATTTACAGTTAACAACTAAATCATGTTTACCCTTACCAAGTTTTGTAATATTTTAAGTATGTCAAAAATTGATTTGTACCAATTTATGTTTCTTGAGAATGTGACATATCAAAGCTTACATCTAAAACTATTTCAACAAAGGCACTTACCGGTACTTAACCAATCCACCTTTCATTCTTGAGTTACGAAAAACACAAAATACATCAAATTTACAAAGGATATGAATAATGTAGCTGTTAACTTATGACTTAGATGATGATGTTTGAGAGTAGTATGTTAATTAGATTGTATTTATTTATTGGTTATGTCTATATGTTAGTCCCTTCCAAATGATATTTTGTCATAGCCCTACATAATGTCTAGTAGTACCTCTAAGTGAAAAGACTTGGTTGGAGACCTAGGACTTTTTGAGTCCTAGACCACTGATTGAACCAATAAGGGTGCGTTTATCGTGTCTTGCCACACAGAATCAGCATTTCTATATGTACATATCGAACCCCACTATACGAACGTGTTTTGCGGGATTTCGCGTTTATCGACTCTTCACGATTCGAAATAAAGGCCTTGTCTCTGCGCAGCTGCTTTGCGCCGTTTGAGCCGGGAAGCAGATTAGCCTGGGAAGGTCTTATTTTTATGTGTGGTTCAAAACAGCTGCTTAGTGGGCGTTTATCATCTCTCAGAAACGTGATTCTGGCTCTATGTCACATTCATAACGCAATTTTTTCGGCGTTTCAATATACCCATATTTAAAGACGTTTGAAAACAGGTTTGCGTTCATCACCTTGCAAATTTGCCTGAAAGACGTTTGAAAACGCTGATTCTAGGCAAAAAAATGTACGATAAATGCACCCTATGTCACTAAATGGGTCTCTCCATAAGAAAACCAACAGTGTACTTATCAAACTCATTGTAATTTATCTGACCCACATCATATATCTCTATGCCAATGAACGAGGAGTGCAATATTCTCGACAGATTGAATTCAATTTTATCCAACTCTTAAAACCATGATGACAAAAAAAAGGGGATTAAAATCCATTCATGCAAATATAGATTGCCTTTTCCTAATCAATTTTCAAGAGACTTGGTCTTCTGAAGCAGACAATTTAATACTGTATGAAAAGCAAGCCTGATTAAAGCCTCAAATTTGAAACATGGAATATTGTGAGCTTTGTACACGATACCTGACTCTATTCCTTGTATGAACTGTTGTATAACGGACCAGACCACTAGACATGTACTCTACTCATCATGGAGACATCTCCATTTGAATTCGCTTTTTACAGTAATAAGTGATCAAACATTGCTACTATATATAGCTGTGACATCTGCTCTAAGCTTTATCTTATCAAAGATACAGGCGCAGGGTTAATAGGGACGCTATAGGATTTTAGCTTAGGTTCCGGAGCTAGGTGTATAAGCATAGGTCTTGTGTTGAAGTTAAGAATTCTATCAAGTTAAGAATTCTATTAAGGTAAGGATTCTATTAGTGTATGAGATGGACCGTGGAGCAATTATCCCTGAAGCATGTATCATAGCTATTTGTATAAGTAACATATTTTCTATAGCCCCACATCTATGATACCTTGGGTACTAGCTGTCTTAAAATTGTGTGTGTGTGTAAATTCTTGAGATAAAAATGCTTAGGATAAACCGTGATCAGCAGGAAATAATAAATCAATATCTCAGATATTTCAGATACCTCTGGTGATAGCTAGAAGAGCATTATACATTACTTTAGTATAGAGTTAGCACCCTTATGGCTCTCAAGATAATATCCCACAGCAATACCCCTAACACACAAACTGCCAAACCAACATTAAAATCACTCTAAACCGAACACATTCTAGTAATGTGGGCTATTGTAGTTGTTTGTTAGGTCATATGTTGGTCTGACATTGGTCTCATTGGTGCGACTGCGGTATCAGTGCTAAGTACGTGGGCCTGCACGCTGCAAAATGATCCTATAATAGCACGCATAATCTGTCCCAAGAGCATCCCGTCATTATACGCAACAAAATGCACACTACACTTCAACGCATAACCATAATTAGCTGTCATCCTTGTGCCAGAAAGGGGTGATTGATTCAAGCTCTCACTAATGATGCAAAAAGAGCCCTCGCTTGATGACGAAGGGAGAGGGAACAGTGTTGTGTTATTACAATAATAACAATGAAAAGCAGGAAGAAATTGAAAGGCTTCCTTACAGTTGATGAGAAATAAATAGATAATGAAACATTAATCCAGTTCATTCAATTGTTGTTATCAATGACAATGGGTGATTAAATAGGCTCATCCTGGTTGGTCTTACAGTTTAGCTCATTCTTCTTAGTTTCAAAGAAGATTCAATTAATGAAATATGAATTAATAGCTGATTAATTTCATTCAAGATTTGTACCAGACGGGAATTGATAGGCTTTGTACTGACTAACTGGATTTCTAATTAGTTGCAAGGAAGGATCAATTCATGAAATATGAGTGAATCAGTTGTATCATTCAAGATTTGGATCAAATGATTAATAGATACACACTAATCATGAGTAATAACTCACTATCAAGGAAAACCAATCAAAGAAATTTGTTTATATTAAAGATATCTAGCAAAGGGGAATTAATAGGTTAATCCTAAACAGTATGAGTTCTCTCTCATTAGTTTCAAAGAAGAGCCAATTAATTATTAAATACAAATCAATATATATAAATTTCAATTAATAAGCTAATCGTGAGCCAATTCTGATTAGGGTCAATTGATTGTTTTATGTCATTCAAGAGTGATGTGTAAAAATAGGTTAATCTTGATTAGTATTAAGTAATTGGCAAAAGTATCAATGTAAAAGTGCTACTCATTTTTTTTCAATTCCCATCCTCCTGGCATATTTCGTTATCAAGTATGTTGTGATGGAATATAAATATTGTCTGCTAAGAGCCGTTCTTAGGCCCTCCAGGCCGTACATCGGCTTCTCTCTCACACATTCACTCCCCCTACTCTCATTCCACCTTCCCAGTTCTTGATGTTGTCTATCCATCCCCCAGGACGTCTACCAACTCAATATTTCACTTCAACTTCATCTTCGATAGTTGCTATTCCAACACTCTTCTCTCTTCTTTTCCAGTGCCCTACTGGGAGTCTATCAACCCTCCTTCTAGGCGTAGGAGCAACAGCAAGATCCGGACAGTCTCCGGACCCGACCCATGAAATAGGTAGTGCAAGCTTCCATGGTTACCAGTACAGTCCAACCTGCTTTTATAGTAACCACCTGTCTACAAAGACTACATTTTTTGTTTCCCTTGAAAATGGTTTCTCTTTGAAACATGTACTATAGGCACCTGTACATAAAGGCCAACTGTCTATAAAGACCACTTTTCTTGTCTCCCTTGGGTGGTCTTTATAGACAGGTTTCACTGTAGCAGGAGGTATACCTAAGGGTTCACAGGCAAAAGCCATCACCTTATCACCTAACAATATCACAAGTTATATCCTGACCTGACAGATCTTAGGTTCGTAGGTAGCTTAGCGAAACGCAGTGGCATGAAAAAGTGCGTCCGGAACGCAAAAGGAATAATAATTTAGTGATGTTTGTTAATTAAAAGTTATTTTTTGACATATCTTAATGAAAGTCTAGGTAACATTAAGTCTATAAACGAGATAGTACACATATTTACGAGCTCCATTACCTAGGCATGTGGTTCGATCTAACTCTATGTGATAAAATAGTGATTTTCAAAAATTATGTATTTTGTGCACCGGGTGTATCTTTTCATACAACTACATTTTGCTTAGCTATTTTTTTTCTTCTTCTAAAGGTACCTTTATAATACATATTGAAAGGAATCCCTCACTGCAATGCAAAAATATGCATTAAAAAATGACAGTCAATACCGTTAACAAATTTAATTTATCTATTTCCATTCCCAGTTAACAAATAGATACCGGTATGACAAAAAATCCAATTAATTTGGTTTTATTACATCGATGGATATTCTCAATTGAAAATTTGCGCATATTTTCCCAATCTCACCGTTCAATCTTTCTACATTACTCAATTATTTACATGAGCTTTTAGCACTTCACTGACGATGCTCAGACATGGTCTACTGATCATTGCCACAAATTGGCAATAAATTCAGCCGTTCCGTTTATCGCTCCTGGACAGACTATATCAACCCACTAAATTAAGACACAGCAATCAAACGTGTATTTCCCATTCATTACGATGCAGGATCGGGTGACACAAATACCATTTACGTCGTTATTGCTAGACGCTATAAATACAACCGCAATATGGGATAAGCCAATCGAGGAACATGCATTTCCAGTACACAGCTGTTTAGAGCAGTATTTGCTGCACAGTAATTCAATTGTAATGGTAATTGCCTTTGCATCAGGCCATAGATTGCCATGGGCTTTTCTAACACGCAATGCTCTTCACACCTTAAATTTCCAGGTATTTTATGTGTAGTTATTTCAGGAAAATTCAATCGCTTTCCAAGACATGTATGATGTACACACTCGGCTCATGTAATATAATTTTACTTATAAAGCAAATTTCTCCAGTGTTAAAATCTAATCTTTCAAATGTGTTGGTTCACTTTATAGAGAGAGTGCAGTTCTGCAGATACCTCAAATCTGAGATCTTTTTTTTTTCCTTCTCCTTCCAATGTAATGTCTATTGAGAGCCAGAAGGTTGTTAAACACACTTAATGCCTTCTGGTTCTCAGCAGACTATATACTACCAGTTACATACAGGGTCAGTGGTGATTCAATGTGTGTTATACAAGACTTCAGGACAACATATTGTCTGTTTGGAGCCAGAAGGGCTTTAACACATATTATTTCAAATAGAGTTTAAGCCCTACTGCCTCCCAACAGACAATGTTTAGCTTCTACTGACTGTACACATTAATGATGAACATTTTGTGTAGTCAATACATAGTCATACCAGAGATGAAACATTAGATAATCATAATTGTCATATCAAATGCTTTTTTCTTTTTTTTTCTTAAAAAAAAAGAAGAAGAAATGAACAATAAAGATATGCTGTTAAAGCCCCACTGCTCTACTTGTAGCTACTTGCTCCCTCTATATAGCAAACAATGCAGACAGGCTTTAAGACCACATTTCACAGAATTGTACAAAGCACAAAAACACTTCAGGCAAACACCATGTAGAGAACATGGAAGTAAAACCCTCGAAAACAGAATCTGATCTAACTCAGACAGAATCGCACTTGAAATTCATGATAA
Source organism: Mesocentrotus franciscanus (assembly GCA_037976565.1). Classification (NCBI taxonomy): domain Eukaryota; kingdom Metazoa; phylum Echinodermata; class Echinoidea; order Camarodonta; family Strongylocentrotidae; genus Mesocentrotus; species Mesocentrotus franciscanus. The sequence goes on from CP137677.1 coordinate 19,892,561, forward strand.
ATGAAAACAAACCCATTTCCACCGTGTTTAAAGCAATAAAATGTGCAGATTTACAACTTGTCTCTCATTCCGATTCATGAATGCATGTATAGATGAAAACCGATCTGCCAAAGCTCTCGCTCCAAGGGGTAGATGGCAGAATGCTCATATTAATCTCTTCTTTGACTGATCACAATACTATTATACTCCGAGAGAGGGTATCGGGGTATGCTCCTATTGCCATTTATTAGCCTCATTCTTTGGACTTTGTGGAAAGAGATACCATTTTGAGACCTATTGTTAAAGGTAGTTGTAGCTGTATTTCCAGGCTTCAGAATGTAGAATGATTGAGAATTTGTGAATCTACTGCTATACCCTCATCGCAGGGCTAACAAAAAAGATTTGGTTTCTTACAGAAGTGTGTAGGTTCACCAATTTTTATACAAATTTATGTAAATGGAAGGATATGAAAACCAATACTTCAGATTTTTTTTAAATAATAATAATAATTCCAGAGCAGATTTTTTTTCTTTCCTTTTGCTGTTTGTTGTTGCTGTTGTATGCAAAGAAATATCTGACAATGCACCATATGGATATATTATATGTAGCGTTTTTCAACCCTTTTTTTAGTCACGGCACACTTTTAGGAATACAAATTTTCGTGTCACCCCATTCCCAAATTTATTTACAGAAGATTCATTCTGCATCACTCTGACACTCCTCAAGTTCCATAAACACATGGGCACATTTATTTTTAAATTTTGAGAGGGAGCAAACGCAAGGGAGCAAAGCGAACGAGCAAAAAATTCAAGATATGGTAAATTGTGTTTCTTTATAATCAACACACTAGATAAAATATAGAATAAAGTGTGCGGGCACGTCGCTGCCGAATTCATGAACACAAAAATTATTAAGTTGGGTCACCTCAATGCACAAATATGAGGATATTCGGGCATCTCATTGCCCAGAATTATCCTATATCTATATGTTGCGAGTGAGTGAAGTAAAAGGAGCATGGTCAAATGTAATTCCTATAGAAAAGATGTATCAATTTGGGCTATTGGGGCACCTCGTTGCTCAAATATGGAGGTATTCATGCACTGAAATCATCATTATTTCTAAAGGTTGCAAGCAAGGAAGAAATACGGTTTATTACCTTTAATATGCTTTTTTCTCAAGAAAAATATTTCACGAAATTGACGTTATTCCAAAATAACAACATTTTTTGTTATATTACTAAAATTCTATAGTGGCACTCTTATAGAGATGTCTCGGGGCACCCTAGTGTGCTGCGGCACCTCGCTTTAAAAACTGTATATTAATACACTGCAATTCATTATAATTATTACATTACGGGAAGACATTTACAAGAAGCTTGGGCTACCTCTAAGTAGTCGGGGAAAAGAAATCACAATATCTCCTTCAAGGGAAAATTAATGTAATATCACCCGCATCCCCCTGAAGACCCAACTTTAATCCACTTTGCCCAGCCTTAATCCACTTTACTGTACTCATGATGCTTTTAGAGTTGATATATATACCTGAACATGGATTCAATTCGCATGTATAGTATGACAGTTACCAATCTCAGTAGACCTATTTAGTTATCGGTCTCATCCATGTTCACAAGATAAGCCTACTTGAGATATCATTAAAGCACATGAAGTCTTGTTCACATATGATGTAAACCTCCTTCTTTCTTTTTTAAAGACAGTGGTAAAATAAAAAGTTGAAGTCGATAAACCCTAACATGGATTCAAGTAGCATGAATAGTAAAACAGCTACCAATCTCAGTAGATGTATTTAGTTATTAATCTCATCCATGTTTACAAGATAAGACTATTTGAGATAGCATTGACAAACATGAAGTCTTCTTCACATATCATGAGGTGAACTCCTTTTAACCAAAATAAAATTGAGGCAAATGAAAAGATTCAAAGTGCGAATAATGGCATGCGGAGGTGAAAAGGGGACCTGCATAAAACAAAGGCCCCTACAAATACTGACCGACCTCTGTCATATAAGATATGCAAATAAGAAGTGCACAACACTCAGGATAGTATATTTTGCTGCACAATATTTCTTTAAAGACTGTTGATACATCATCTAGCATGAACAACATTTAAGAAAGTACCAAGTTGCAGTGGAGTGGTAAATGGAGATGGAAAGACTGTGGGTTTGAAGCTAGCTGGCTTGGCACTTATATCATTATAATGTGAAGCACTTAATCTGCACTGCTTCTCTCAACCCAGGTGTTTACATATGAAATGACAGGATACTGTTTCATATGTACATTGCTGTATCCTAAAAGGTATTTGATTGCTTTTTCATTTAATTTCCTCTGCCTGAAATTCAAGAAAGTTCCTCAAGTCTGCTTTGAAAATGGGAAAGATATTTCAGAATTCAAAATATATTGGTGCAAGTGTTGGAATCCTTTAAAAGCCTCTATTAATTAATTGCACACTAATTCCACAGGTCTAACAGCCTATTGTGAGATGGCAATGACGTGATAATTGCCTTTTCTATTGGCCCTTAATTAATTAGCATGGAATAGTCTGAAGATGCTACTGCTTTACAGGTAAGTAGGTCCATGAATGTTTAACTCAGTTAAAAAGCTTCTAGTTAAGTACATGTGTGCCTTAAGGATTTTACGTCATTTAAGTTGATTATCTTGCTTTTAAGGCTTCGTGAAGAATAAATTTCACCAAGGAGGTACATTCACACAAGGGAAGAAAATGGGAAAGAAACATTGACACAGATGATGATCTCATACCAAGGGACAGACACAGGTGACAAATTACCATGAATGGCTGGGATACATACATGTATCATAAGAAATGCGAGGAAAAGTTGTTAAATAAAATTCATGCTTATTTGATAATACACAGTATACAACTTTCCCACAGTGAGGGGACATTTACATGTATCTTCATTCTTCCATGACTACTTGTATGAAACTATATCCAAATCTTTTTTGTTATACAATATTTTTACTACATAGATACATGCACAAGGGAAAATTAAAGCCTGTCTGCACCAGTTTGGCCAGGAGGGATTAGACCACCCTGCATGGTCACTGACACATGGTTATCATCTCATCAAATCAGCTCTCAATTAACATAAGAAAAAGGGGATCATGGGGGACCAACGGGTACCACTTAGGCATATTGTTTGCTATATAGAGGGCACAAGTAGCTAAAAGTAGTGCAGTGGGGATTTAATTTCTTGCTGTAAATAGCTATTTAGCGTAATAATGTAGAACTGTGAACCTACACTCAATCATTAAGTACAGCATATTGTACATGTGTGGTTGTCCAATGGAGAGGGAGGGGGGAGGGAGGGAGGTAGGTAGGTATGCTAAATACTCTATACAACATCAACGCAACTGCACCAGCAATGGCTGCACATCAATTCATCAACCATATGCTGTTTGGATTACATTCTTGGAGATGTGTGACTGTATTTATTTATGGAAGTCATTACCTTGATCCTTACGACTGTTACAGAGGAAGGACACTGGCATGAGCTTTTGTGTATACGTATATATATATTTGTTGTCATATCCCTGGAATGGGGGGTTAAGCCTGACAAGAGAACATTGGTATGGGGAGATGAGAATGAAGAATTTGGGGTGAACATTCCAAATATTGGTCTTTGTCTTGAAGTATCAAGAAAAATCAGTCAATCATTTGATAACTTCTTGCAAAGAGGTTATGCTTTATAAACACCAACAAAAAACACTTTTATAGGTATAGCGTTAAACTTGACCTACAAGTATGTTCTATAACTACAGCTTTAAAAGTTTACAGATTACTGATTGGTCTTAGATATCTAAAGAAGATATGTACTTATTCATGAATTGAAATGCATAACTTAAATATCTGACATAAGTTCCACTAGAATGCAGCAAAACTTTACTTGCTTTCCTTTTCAAGAATGAAACTGCCATGTTAGATTAATCTGTTGCCTCCTGGATTCGAGTGGGGCATGCATTGAGCCTATGGGTATTAGAGAATTCATGCAGTACGGTAGTCAATAATTAATGGAAATCTATATTGCATCATTTTTTTGAAAGATCAAATGTACAATACCTATTGGTAGAATCGAAGATTAGGATTTTGGTAGAATTATATGCACCATTGTAGTTTACACTGCAAAGCATGTTTGTTTGATTTCTGATTGTAAAATCAAAGGAGGCACTATGGCTCAGTGGTCTCGTAACCAGGAGGTCCTGGGTTCTAAACCAAGTCAATATGTAAGGCATTAATCTTCATAACCAATGCAAGTCTCTCAAAGTGGACTTAAAGCTATTGGTCCCCTGGTTGTTTACTTACAAGCACATACATGCTTTTTTAGCAGCCTGGTAAAACAATCATCAAACAGCAAACATCAAAATTGTGAAGGCCTTGGACATATCACACATCAGGATAGAAAGCTACTGGTAGCTATCCAGCAGCTGTACATGCATGTCTAACACATCAATCACACATCAATAACATAGTCCCACACATGTTCCTATCAATGAGGATGGATGGAAAGCAGTATCCCATAGACTTCCTGTACAATGGCATGAAAGCCGTCAACCTTTAGTGGAGAACCTGTGCCGTGCTATCAACTGATAGGCTACATGATCAAATAACATATTAATATGCACTCCATAGGGGGTCTTTTTACATTGAGCCTGGTACCACCAATGCATTCCTAAAGCCATACATCTATGAGCTGCTATATTATACAAGTACATGTAGAAATATCACATATTGGGAGCCATAAGGGCATTCATTATCTCTGTGTTAAAGTGTATGAGACGTACGATTTGAAGTGCATACACATTGCTATCAATGTTAAATCGCCTACCGTTTGTCCAAATGTACATGTTGCAAGGAAATTAAATATAATGTGAGTTCACAAATTTAGACTGTAGGGTTTAAACTATAAACTGTATGAGCAATGACAGCATGCCTATTGGATATCCCAGTACATTAAATTGGATTATGTGTTAGAGAGCATGGCATTTCACTGAGAATTAAGCTGACATGAAAGTCACCCATCTAGGCGTAAAAACATTACTGTGATTTATAGTGCCTGGTGTACATGGGAATTATTTATTAATGATTATGAAATTTATCATAACACAAAATTTGATTGATGAATAAATAAACGGTTGTATGTTTACGTCTTATTTTCACCTATATTATAAATTATCACTATAAATTAAATGAATATAAAGAATTTCCCTAAATTAGTTTGAAATCAAAAAATTTGATAACTTTGTAATTATAATTGCTTGAGCTCTATAGCCCCCTGTACACTCCATAATTATCATGACATAGATAAATACACAATATAACAGGTGTATTTGTGAGCATGTTGGGGAGATTCTACACTGCACTCTCTCTCTCTTCTCCCAAATAATCAATAATTGGCCTTGGAATCCACTAGATTTGTAGGACATAATTTGTTTCATTGTCCCTCGGAAGATGAGGTTGTGAGATACAGGGTGTTACAAAGAGTGAGGAGGGGTGCAGTGGTCCCGAACAATGGGTGGGATGGGGTGGGTTACCGTTAGTCATGCATGGTATTGAGTGAAAGGGGAGGTTGATTGATTGAAAACCAGCCCCTTGACATAGTCTCGACTGGTAATAGAGGCCGGGTTGCATAACTGACCAGCATGTTATGACTAGAAGTTGAAATTGAATGGGGGTAGGGGTAATATATACATCAGGTATACACAAGACTTAACACTTTTGGTGCTGTAGGTGATTCTAACAGCCGAAATATTGGATAAAACATCATTTCATGTAGAAAAGGATAATGGATAGCCTGCCTTTCCTCAAATTCAGAATGGGTCCAAACATTGTGAAATAAAATTTCATGGAACAATCTTTCCATGATTGACAACATGTCTCACAAAATCATATTTGTGTATATGTATATACATTTATTTCTCTCTTACACATGAAATGTCTTTATTGCAGTTGTGTATCTACTCAGACCTATAGATCTGTAAGATGATAAAGAAAGAGTTAGAAAAGATGGAGCAGCTAAAATAAAATAATAGACAAAATACAGAATCTTAAAATCGTATATATTAAAATGAAATAGTTATTACAGAAGAGTGGGCTTGCGGCATTGTAATAATTTTTAATATTGGCTTATCTGATAATTTCAACTTTAAAATGGAATTCTCAAAGTATGCAATCTATTTATACACGAAAGCCATCATTCCTAACTCTGTCTTATCAAAGACATGTGTCGTCTGATCATATTTGTATTGTATTCATACAAAGGGCACAGTCTGGTGTATGTGCAGTGCACAGTGCAATGACAGTGTGAGTAGAAAAATATTATGACGCAATACTGATGCAGATATTGATTTAGAGCTCGGGTCAATAGTTTTCCAAGCAGTAACAATGAGAGAGAAACAATGTGCAAACAGCGAATGATTAGATGCAGAGATGCATTTTTATCCCATTTGCTGACAGGATCTTTCGACTGTGACAGGTTTTGGTACCAACAAACTAAGCGCATTATTACAATATTGGATTTGTCTAGATTTTAATCCATAGAATACAAGGTTAAGGAGAAAGTCAAGCAATGACTGTTTGTTTAGCCCAGATAAAACAAAATGAAGATGCATAACGCAAATTAGCCAATACCATTGCAATGACAGAATCCTATTCCAAATAGTTGGTAGTATGGTCGTAGAAGTTGGAAGAACAGTAATAATAATAATATTCCGCTTTTATATGCTGAGCAAACTACATTAACTTTCGCATCCTCCAGGGTACCCATTTAACACCTGGGTGGAGAGTGGCAAATGTAGATCAACGTCTTGCCAAAAGACGTTAGTGTCGGGCTGCAGTCGGGTGGCTTATCCACTAGACCACAACACCTCTACAGTAGTCATTCATTGGGGTGCAGACAGCTATTTAGTCATCACTCTTATCTTTGTGACAGTGGTGGTGTTGTTGTTGGTGGTGGTGGTGGTGGTGGTGGTGGTGGTGGTGGTGGTGGTGGTGGTGGTGGTGGTAGTGGTGGTAGTAGTAATAATAGCAGTAGTATGTATTTTTTAAACGAAGGTCGTTCTCGACAACCTGAGAGCATTCAAATCAAATTCAAATTCAAATTTTATTGTCCAATTATTGGAAATAATTTGTTTCGTTTGCATGTCAATACAAAATTACAGGTTATAAACATCAAGAAGATACAAATGGATACAGAATAATACAATTGATTTGAACATAGATAACACGAAATGCGAAAGTACAAAATGCAGACCAAAATTCAATTCATAACTCAGACTAAGTAACTAAATTCAATTCACAATTCAGATTAAATTCAATTCATAATTCAGACTAAGTAACTAAATTCAATTCACAATTCAGATTAAATTCAATTCATAACTCAGACTAAGTAACTAAATTCAATTCACAATTCAGATTAAATTCAATTCATAATTCAAACCAAATCCAATTCGTAATTCAGATCAAATTCAGTTCATAATCCAGATTAATTTTAATTCATCAAATCAGATCAAATAAGACAGGCCTGTAGTTCATTCATTAATAACAGGTTAATGGAATAACAAGTCACTAGGTCCCCCAAAAAGAAACATCCATACATTTGAATTTGGTAGCAATCCGTTTTTACAAATCCATATTGGAATGTACGTCTATACATGAATGAAGCAAATGTAGCAGAATATTGTGGATAATCATCCTTTCATAGAGCCTTCAAGGCTTTCCTATTCTATTTAAGATTATACTGAGTTTTTTCAGGTCATGGATTTGTAGGAAATGTGTTTCTGTTGGTGCATGCAGTATGTTTCATCCCAAATTGATAATCCTTTTTTATTCTACTAAATTTTTCACTTATTAAGGGATGTCTATCTGCCCTCTTTTGTTTTTAAATCAAAGTTCTCCTCTTCTAGACCAAATTTTAAGGGGTCGAGTTCATGCCTCATATCAATTTTTTTTAAACCTTCAGATGAATGACACTTTCAATTTTTACTTGCATTGTGCATCCAGGGAGGAGGACACAAAAGGTATGTATCCTTCCCCTTTAAAACCCAATCTGGGATGCATTCAGTATACACAAAAATGTGCCCCTAATTGTGATTTCTGTACTGTTCCTATTTTGCTTTATTTTGATTTGTTTTGTTTTATTTATTTGTTTACTTTTCAACAACAAAATCAGAAACGGGTCCCCTCCCTTTAACAGAAACCCTGGAATCACCCCTGCTGTACATTACCTTTTATGTTTAAAATGTCAACATCCACTTATCAATTTCCTTCAATGATCCATCTCTTTGTATAAGTAGCAAAAGAGAAGTATGTTCTGAATCACATGTATTTCAGATTAGCACCCTGAAGAAGTGTGCTAATGCATTATTCTCTGAACCATACTTCATGGATTCACCCCACTCACTTGAGAGCAGGACTGGAATTCAAAATTCTATCCACATTATGTTTGTATACAAGTTAGTGTGGTTTGTATGTGAACCTGAACTAAGTAATTTAGGCTACAATTTGTTTTCTAGGATATTTCTCCTCGGTAGTATATGTATATCTGCTACTAAGAGCGAGAAGACAGAGTTAATGTCTTTCATCCTCCCAACAGTCAATATTCAGTCAAAAAATCTTAGTGGCAACCTCTTTATAAAGGCCACCTTTCTATAGTGTCCATTATCCATGTTTCACTTTGGTTGTCTTTATAGACAGGTTTGATCGTAGTCTATATCTTCTAATGAGAGCCATGATGGTGATAATTCTGTTAAAGTATAGGAGATAATGCTCTTCTGACTCTCAGCTAACAGTGCTCAGAATCATTCCTAGAAATATGTTTGATACCATCCACTGTGAAATTAAGAGAGAGTTTTAAATGCTCTTATCAAAATCAATGATGTTGATACTGTATATCATTATCAACATCTTTTGTATGATGGACTGCCTGAGATAAGGAATAAACTGGACTGAAGTGTTTTTTTGCTCTATATAGATTTAGAGGCATATCATACTTTTAAAGGGTAACAATGCAGGGTTAAACAAACCATCTCCTTCTTTCCAAAAAGGACATGACTAAAATTATAAACACTTGGAATGTATCTATGTTCAAAAGACATATACAGAGAGAGAGAGAGACAAAGATAGAAACAATAAAGTAAGGAGGCATATATAATTGTATGAACTATGATGTAAGAGAGAAATATTGATAAACCTCTTTAATAAAATACTTTTCTGGAAAGAACACCTTCTACCTTTACAAACTAATGATAAATAATACCCTCTGTTGAAAGCCAATAAGGCAATGATTCCTATACTTTTAATGATATAATACCCTCTGTTGAAAGCCAATAAGGCAATGATTCCTATAATATTAATGATAAAATACCCTCTGTTGAAAGCTAATAAGGCAAGGATTCCTATACTGTTAATGATATAATACCCTCTGTTGAAAGCCAATAAGGCAATGATTTGTATACTATTAAACAGACGTCATGCCCCCTGGCTATAAACAGATATGGGGAAAGTTACAGAAGAAATATCCCTTCAAATAATTCTGCATTCATAGAAACCTTACAGTGGTTTACATTACATAATTTGCTCTTAGAGGTGTATAAGGTTTTCATTTAGAGGTACATTGTGCAATAAACATTGATGAGACTCAAGTGAAAGCTGCCTATACTTGTGCATTCATGCTTTTCCTTTGTACTTTATTGACCAAAATCACTTGTACTACTATAAGATGGTGCCTAATTATTACCCAACCCATTTTCTTTATGTCATGTTTATGTTATATCTTCTACTTCTCTCACATCTCTACCTCTTCTCTTACTTTCTCTCTTTATATCTGTACTTTTATCTCCTTTTATCTGTCTATCTCTCTATCTCTATCTCTCTAATCTGTTTTCATTAGTGTTATTGAACAAATATGGATACCCATCTCTCTCTCTCTTTCTCTCTCTCTCTCTCTCTCTCTCTCTATCTCTCTCAATTTGTACTGTAATCTATTTCACTATTTCTCCATCTTTTTCTCTATCTATCTTTACTGTTATCTATTCCACTCTCTCTGTGTCTCTGTCTCCGTCTCTTTCTCTAATCACTTCTCTCCATCTCTCCATCTCCCCTGCACCCAGTTACAGCACTATCCAATTTACTTATCACTTGCATTTATACAATTTCATCCCCATAGAATCATTGTTCACCATTGTCTGTATTATTATTGGGTCATCTTTCTCCGTTTCAGATGGAACGTCCAATATCTTTTCAATTACCTGGCTCGCACCTGCTTCAAAGCAGCAAAGGCCATAAGACGGCAAGGTCCAGAACAGTCATAATGACCCTCTACAGACAACACAAGATGCCAAAATACAACTACCGTACATAGTAGTACATGCATCATGTCTCTGAGTAGACCTAGAGATCTCTCTAGAGACAAATAAGTTACACATTCTGGAAAGACTGATGTTAGATATGTTTTCACAAATAATCTTTACTCACTCTCTTTCACAACAGTTTAATGAAACCTCTCAAAGTATGAAAACGCAATTAGACTAAAGGACTGTAACACTACAACAGGCCTATTCAATTTATTGTCTAATTCTAGCCCAATGAAGTATTACTGACAACGATTGTCACAACACTTAGAATTAGGACGGTTATGTGTTAATTGTAATGTGATTGTTTTAGTTATTAGTACTCACTACTTGAGGAACACTGCACTGTTTGTCCACCTTTTTCCTTCTTGCGCTTTGCTTTGGCTCGCTTTAACACCTGCCCCACTGTAAACACAGAGAAAGAGCACAGTCAGGTGAACGGAATTCATGGGCAAGACTTTCGAGAAAATCCTCAATTTTAACCGAAAATGAGGCAATACTTACTGATTAGTCTGCTTGTAAAATATCCAATTTTAGACAACCAAATGAGGCGCCGTTGCTGTGTACATATACATGAACCGTACAATAGACAGAAGACCCGACCGGCCAGACACATGCAGTGTGTGTGGGAATTAATCGAAAAGCGCAGCGACGGCGTACGGGGGTGCTTCGGGTATGATTATGCCTTTGATATGCGGTGCCCGTGCACGGCGTATCGTTTCACCGTGTATGGGAAATACCGTGTGAATTCGCCTCCAGTGCACGGCTTGTTTGGGGGTCACGATTGGGTCACGTGCCCACGTGCAGTGCCTTGCGGTGTGACTTGGGGTATTTAATTCCCCCTCGTTCTGATCTTGTATCCTTATCGGAGTTAGATATGAACCTATATACATACGCTCTTAGGATTGTGATGGTGTATGTCATGTTTTGGTGATATCATTAACAATCATTAAGATTTCATGTTAATAGTGTATTTTAAAGAGGGTTATACTAGACAACCGGAGGTTCATTGCCTCTGTACGTCATGAATAATGGGAGAGGGATGATGCTGAAGTGATGCTGCCAATATTGCTGCTCAATATTTTACGGGCATATGAGCGTATTTCCAAGTATTCCCAAGTTGACAGGGAATATTGAGAAGTCGAGAGTATGATGATGTGGGTATGGTTGGGTATGTTAAAGGATGATGATGAGAGTGTGTTGATCTGAGGTGGTGGTGGTAGGAGGAGGAGGAGAAGAGTGGGTACCCTATCCCTAATGGTGGAAGTGGTGATGGAAGAATGGTGTAATCGAGATGTTGTTTAACTGTCAACTGTTCGAGGGATGACGATGGATGGTGGCATATTACGTGGTGGTGTTTTTTTTTCTAACGGGAGTGCAGTGGGGTAGCCTATATAATAGCAACACATTGATCGAGAGTAATGACATTAATGATGTGACGGGATGTAATTTCCAAACATATTTGTTTCAATTTAGTGCGAAACTGTGGTGGTGGTGGTGGTGGTGGTCGTAGTGGTGAAATTAGTCGTGGTGGTGGTGATGGGAAGGTATATATACACGTGATGTTTGGCGATGGTACTAGTATATATATTGTATATGAAGGTGAAGATTTTTGTCTGGTGGTGGTGGTGGTGATGCCACCGTGGTGCCGTGATGATAGTGGTAGTGGTGGTGGTAGTTATGGTGGTAATGGTTAAATTGGTCATGGCGTTGATGGTGGTGATGGGAATGATATAAACGTGATGCTTGGCGATGGTAGTGGTGTTTTTTTAGGTGATGGTGCATGGTTTTAGTATGGTGGGTGGTACCACCGTGGTGCCGTGTTGGGAATGGTTGTGGTAGTGGTAGTGGTAGTGATCATGGTGGTAGTTGTAGTGGTATTGGTGATGGTGATGACAAGCCTAGTGGTGGTGATTGCGGATGTGATTTTGTGTCCAGTGTTATGATTCAACAAATTAGGTGAATAATACACCTTAAGAATCAACACTATAACAGTCAAGTTTATGTTTAAAAACAAATATCGTCCGGTTCTGGATCTTTAATCAAAACATATTCAAATAGCTGTGAAATTAATTACTTTTCCTTTTTCACATGCAAAAATATATCCGTCAGACAGACAATAAATGAGATTTAATGTTGTCAGTTATATGATAACATATACAAATGAAGGTTTTGTACACTATTTTATTTCCAATTACTATTTAGCTGGCTGTAGCGAACTTGTTTTACTGGTAAATAGGGAAGGGACGTTGGGGCCCTGATGTATTTATGAGATCATACAAAGTCTATGACATAAAAGTCCACGAGTTGTACGACACCGTTGTCGATCCTTTTCCTATACCTTTAAAGCGCCCCTCTAAAGTGTTGGGAGCCCCACAAATTTGATGGCAAAATTTCACTTAAATTGTATCATAATGTGAAAGAAGATGTTATTTAAGACACATCTCTGCAAGGATTTTCAAAACAAATGTGTTTGAAGTCGAATATCGATGAAAGAATACAAAATTGAGGTTTTCTGCGTACAGCAGAAAACCCAAATTATGTATTCTTATATCAGTTTTGTCTCCAAACACATTTTTGGGGGAGGAATCTTTGCAGAAGTGTCTTAAATGACATCCTCTTTTACATTATGATACATTTAAGTGAAATTTTGCCATCAATTTTTTTGAGGTGAATTTGGGGCTCCCAACACTTTAGAGGGGCTTTAACCACCACCGGGTTTAACTCACAATCAATTGGAGATTAAGGTTATCATGAGACGTCGTATTGGCTCAAAAAAAGAAGATTTAAGTAAAAATTAAAACATAGGCTAAATAAAGCAAAGACTGAAGTTTGTCTTGCTTGGCTTCGAGACCAACGTTCAACTCACGTGTTAATTCGTGCTGTCCTTTAGTCTGTATACAGAAATGCACGGAGTTATTCGCATTAATTTGCATCACCATTGAACGCAATCCTTTATCACCTGTCGCATGGATACGCGATTCAAATACCATTACAAACAATAATCAGATGTTGGAAAAGGATAAATTGACTTTTGCTATAGTTTATCATTAGTCTTTAACACCAGGTGATGGCGGTAATGGGGATGGTATACATGATGCTTGGCGATGGTAGGATAGTATTGAAGGTGCTCAAGTGTTGTGGTATGCAATGGAGCTGCCAAGGTGCCGTGGTACCGTGGTGATGTACGTGGCAGTAGAAAGAGGTGTCGGTATTCATTGTTGGAGTTGATGCAGTAATATGATGGGGTAAGAAAAGTAGAGATGGGGATGTATAGTACAGGAGCTGTAAGCTAGAAGAACAGTTTATTGAACCGAAATCCTGCTTCAATCGAATTTGGAACTACCTCACGATGGTAACCATACATTAATGACGATCATTAAAATGCGCGCGCTTCCCATCGCAAGGATAAGGAATAAAATTGCCATCCCACAAAAGAGGCAGCTGATCACAATGATGGGTTGTATATACGAGACATGCTCCAGTGGCAATTGGTCATTGGTCAATATCCTACACTAACCGAATTCTTGTACTTCAAACCTGGACCAAACGTAATACATAACCCTAAAATAATAGAATAGCGACCCTAACCCTGTATCCATATGACGTCATAAAACCCGGAGCAATTATTGTGACACTAGTATAATGTTGGAGCACCGAGTTATGTGCTGAAGATTCAAACTGTATGTTTGGAGCCAGAAGTGCTTTATCTCATATACTACTAGTATAATACAGAATAAATGCCCTTCTGGCTCCAAATATTAAAAATATTGAAGGAGAGATGAATTTTGGCTGCGATGTCGAGGATAATCATACAAGCATTGATGATCATGATAATAAAAATAATATTGGTTAATTTTATAGCGCACATTTCCACCACGCAAGATGCTCAAGCCGCTATGCTATAGGCTACCGATTTCTTTGCTAAAAGTATTCCATGAATTCCTTCCCACCCATTTTACACCTGGGTGGAGAGTGGCAAATGTAGATTTATAATGTCTTGCCAAAGGACATTAGCGCCTCGGTGGGACTCGAACCGCACATCATGACTTGTGATCCACAGTCTGACGATGTATCCACTATAGACCACGACACCTCTGGGTGGGGGTGATCAGTGGCGGATCCAGGGAGGGGCCCGGGCCCCTCCCTAAAAAAAACAGGTAAAAACACCCTTTTTTTGAAAAAAAAAGAAGTTGGGCCCCCTCTCCTGGCACCCAAGGGAGGGGTGGCGGTAAAAAATAACCCTTCCCGTAGGGAAAAAAAAATTTTCGGGTGCCAAAAAAAAAATTGTGCTCAATACCCCTGGCACCCAAGGGGTGGTGGTGGAAAAAATTACCCTACCCGGAGGGAAATTTTTTTTTCGGGTGCCAAAATTTTTTTTTTTTCCTCACTCCCCCCACTGAGCGAAAAATCGACCGGCACGATTTTCAAATTTTCGCACGAAGTGGGCCCCTTTTTAGGCCCCCTCCCTTGCCGCCGGCTGGATCCGCCCCTGGGGGTGATTGTTGCATGGTTGACGCCGGATTTGACCAAGGGTATACGTCTCAAACAAAACTTAATCCATATTTATTAAAAGGAAAGTGTTTGCTGAATAAGGAGGGAGTGCAAAATGTTTAAAAAACCATGATTGTCCACGATACCACTTTTACCAGGGTACAGCGAAACAGACAACGCGTACGTATTTTTATTGTAATAGGGGTTGGGGCATTTTCTTGTAAATTTAATATGCTCAGTCAAAGCTTCAAAGACAATAAAGACTTTGCCAGATGATTGATAACAAAAATACTGTATAACAACGTGATATCGTATAATATGCGGGCAATGCTGGCATGACCAGATTTTAATGGGGGGGGGGGCAAAGGGCGGAGGTTCCCCTCTTCTGTTTAATACTTCTGTCCTCCTGAGCGGACATCAGACCTTAAACTGCATCGCCGGAGGGTATAATACAACATTGATAATTAAGGCTCGTTCAGATGTGACGCGGCAAAACCGCGTTTTTGTGTGTGTGTGTTTTTTTTTTAATGATGATGTAAAGTGTAATACGCTTCACATTTCTGTACCTTAAAGGTAAAGACCAGTTTTGGAAACGCCCCCCTCTCAAAATATGAAATGGAAGCTCTCATTACCAATCATGTGAAAGAATATGTTTTGACTAATACGTGATGATACAAATTTTGCCGGGAAACCGTCTACTAATTGATATATTTGGTCAATTATTATTATATCTGTTGGGACCAAATAGATATCGCGCACGTGCACGCACGTCTCGCGTAGTCCCATATACATCTTTCTGTGTACGGTGTTTGTAACTTTACCAAGACTTTGCCAAATTTCTTATCATTTTGATGATTCCAGAACCTTGCAATACACACCATACTTATATGCTAAATGATCAACCTTTACTGATCGATTCCACAACGTTTCTTTCACAATGCAATCACATGACCAGAACTGGTCTTTATCTTTAATATAATACAGAGCTCAGTGGATAAGCGCAAGTCCTTTGTTGCACGCAAAAGATGTTTAGATATAGTTATACCATGCATTTTACACGTAAAAATTCCGCGGCGGTGTTTTTTTTAAGGCATCGTTTTAACAATGTTAAATCTGAGATGCATGGCCCTACGTGTTATATGGTGTAAAAATGAAGCCCTGAACAAATTGCGCTTCAAAATGATCATGAAGTGCCTCAAAAAGGTATAAATCTTTGAGTGACCGGTTTTACCATACTCATTTTCCCCAATAGACTGTAGTGTTATGAAAACCGTTAGGAAAACGCAAAATTTGATTTCGATTTCCAATCATAAATATCTTGATAATCAGACAGGCGATCGGCTTGTAAAAGTCATGGGGTTCCTTTCTGACCTAAAGGTTAATAATTATGATTGCAGAATGAGCTAAATCCAGGATTATTTTTTTCAGAATCTGAGATAAAGTTACCAGATCCCTTTAACGGTGGTGTACCGTGCCATATCTGAACAAGCATTTATTATGTATCTTGGCGCGAATCCATGGCGCTGTGCTTGAAATCGGGCTTCAAATAGCGTTGATTGTCGTTAACGAAGCGGTTAATGTATCAAAAAACGAATGACATCGGCGGAAATATCAAGAAGTGCGCGAGTCATTATGATATACGACATTGAATGATTATGTGATAGGAGAATGATGGAGATAATCCAAAAGTGTTTTAAAGTTCTTATATCTGAGAGCTGACGTAAATCGCTAATAAATCATGTTCCGGGTCCAAACCTATTAACTTTTAAAGGGATTCGGTATCTTTGTCTCAGATTCTAAACAAAAACCTGGATTTAGCTCATGCTGCAATCATAGGTCAGTCAGGAATCCCATGACGTTTACAAGCCGATCGCCCGTCTGATTATCACGATATTTATGATTGGAATTCGAAATGTTAAAAACCGTTTTCCCAACGGTTTTTATAACACTACAGCCTACGGGGAAAATGAGTATGGTAAAACCGGTCACTCAAAGATTTTTACTTCTTTGAGGCACTTCATGATCATTTTGAAGCGCAATTTGTTTAGGGCTTCAATATTACACTATACCACAGACTCTGATAACACGTAGGGCCAATGCATTTCAGATTTTGGCATTGTTAAACAATGCTTTTAAGGGGAAAACGCATATAAAATTGAACGGGTATTCATTGTAATATTAATTGATTATTGAATATTCTCTTCTCAAAACTATTGGTCCTTTCTTTAATTGTAGGATTTCAACAGTTCCACGATAATTAAATAGGTCTCTCCAGTCTGTGTAAATGGCATTTCAAATTACAAAACTAAGGGGGATCACTTAGGTATCGTTAACAATCAGTCGATGAGAGAAGAAGAAAAAGATTTTAAGTGTTTTTCAATAATTTTCCCTTTTCTCATAATGGCGGACTCCGCTGCATGCAACATATTAAACAGTCAAGATACTCAACCGGCGACAGGAATGCGTAAGTGGAATTTGATTACATTCCAATGAAGTTGAATACAGCAACAGAATAAAAAAGGAAATTAAACATTACATTACTCACTCAAACTACGTGAATAACACATAAAAGCACAACAACTCAAAACTAATTTAGGCAGTTGGTAAACCACTGTTTATTGAGCAGCTAGGAGAGAGACGCAAATAGGAATCAACAAAATTGAAACCATCGGGTCGTTATAGGAAGATAATAGCCCTAAAGAGAGAGTGAAGAGAGGGAAGCGAAAGAGAAAGGATAAGACAGAAAATGTCTGGAATAGAAGGAAAAAGATGCAGAGGAAAGGGATAGAAAGAGCAAAAATGGAGGGAAGGTGTTTGAGAGAGAGAGAGAGAGAGAGAGAGACAGTGAGAGAGAGAGAGAGCGAGGGGTGGGGGCAAACAACGAGGGTAGAAAAGAGAATGCATTTTAAAGAGAGAGATGGAGAAAAACAGGGAGACTGAGAGAGAGGGAGAGAGAGAGAGAAAGAGAAAGAAAATGACTGAGGATAAGAGAGAGACAGAGACAGACAGAGAGAGAGAGGGGAAAGAGATATAGAAAGAGAGAGAGAAAATGGCTGAGGGTCAGAGAGAGAGAGGAGGGAGAGAGAGGGAGATAATATTAAGAGAGAAAGATAAGGGAATATCGGAGAGAGAGAGAGAGAGAGAGAAAATGCGAGAAGGCAAGTAGAGGAGAAGAGGGGAGGGTAGAGATAGAAAAGGAAATAGCAGGCTTCACATGATGAAGCCTGTTTATAGAGAAGAAGAAAGAAAGATGGAGAAAGGAGACAAGTAGAGAGAAAGAGGGAGTGATACAAAAACAATAGTTCAGAAAGCTAGTGCACATGGGAGATGATTAAAGGGGATGTGGATATGGACACAGTCCGACTGTTTGTTCGGTAATTGGATGACATCAAAAAGAAATTGAGCAGTCTGGAGAGTACTCCCATTTCAATTTGGCTAAAAGCAGACCAATTGTATTTGATTATTCTGCCGCAATCTTTATTACACTATGTTTAATCACAGAAAAGGATAACGTGATATCGGAAAGAAAAACAAATGATGCTTTTGAAGAGGGGTACCTCCACATTTTCAAAATTATAAAGTAGTTTTTAATAGAAAGCCTTTTGGGCTTCAAAGAAATATGAATAGCAATGAGGACGAAATGGTTCGACAAGAGCAATGCTTTATAATATGAACATATATATCTCTCTTTCGGTGACTTTTATTTTTTTTAATCCAGCGATCTTTCTCCAGAGCATACTGCATGTCAGCATGACACAGGTCTTGTTTGAAAGTAGACTTGTTTTGATGCGACCATTCGTGTTAACTGACACCTTGTATCATGTGTAGTCACGGAGAACATGAGGAGGGGAGGAGGAGGGGAGGGGGGCACGTGTCCCTTGTCGAAATTTTCAAAGAAGGGGAAATATAAGAGATAAAGTGATGCAACAATACAGAGAGGGGTGAAAAATGATGATCAGCTCAACACTCTTGATTAAATAGTAACACCCTTTTTGTGGACCAGAATAAACAAACCATTAATTGATCCCCGTGACGGCTAGAGTCTCCCTACATGACTGGACCAATGCACGCTATGCAATAAAACCCAGGTATCATGTTCTCATTGCTGGGGCATTGGGGTTATCAGTAATCTCTGTATCATCTCATATCTGTAAATTGGCAAAGTGCCACCAATCACCCTCTATTTTACCCTTAAAGGGGGTAGCCTCTTTTCACAAGTCCCCTGGTGGGCAATCCAGCATCTCGATATTTTCTTTTGGATGTTGAGGAGTAATGAATCTTTGATGCTAGCGAAACAAAATCACCTGTTTATTTATTAACGTCTGTTGAATATTGGGACGTAGGGTACGACTTTGACCTTATTGGTAGAGCATCATGTGTAAAATAGACTGGCAAAATAGAACATCGATAGGCTGGAGCTGTTAACCTACTATGAAGCATCATCGTCATTACTATCCTTTCCTTTCATTCTCGTTCTTCTTAGCCTTACAAACACAGCTTTATCATGATCAACGTCATCATCATCGTCATCATCATCATTATCATCATCATTATAACTATCATCATCATCATCATCATCATCATCATCATTATCATCATCATCGTCGTCATAATCGTCACCATCACTGCCGTCGTCATCGTTGTCATCATCATCGCCCTCGTCGTCATCATCATAATCATCATTATTATCATCAACATAATAAGTTACCATCATTACCATCATTTTCCTCCTAATCAACATACTCTCGATCAGTATCATCCGAAATAAGGCGAACAAAAATTGCTCAAAAGAATATGTCTTTTTCTCTAAACAAATCCCTACATCTTATATGACACAATCTCGACAGCAGTAGAACTTCAAAAGATACTAAACTTTTTTAATAGATGTTAGTGTGTAATGAGTTTGCTTGAACCTTTTTTATTTATATATTATTTTGTATGCATAGGCTCTAACACTGTCTTAGGCCTCACAAAGGTTTTTTGGGGAAAATGTCCTATGTATATTTAGCTTCATCTGTCGATGTAGACATACGCCATCAGCGTCTGCTGCATTATTACTTTTTGTCAAACTATGGATCGTCGATATGGATATTCGTATAAGTGAAAGAGAAGGGGGAATTCTGTTTATCTTACCTTGCAAGACAAATCACGCAAATTAGATGATATTTTGTTGATGTTTACTTCGCTAAAAGCATATTTTCACTACCCCCTCCAAAACGAGAAAAAAAGAAGTTCATTTTCTTTATAATTCAACAATAAGGGTTACACAAAATGTTTAAACAAGAAAATTAAATGAAAAGGTCAATTTTTCTTTAGCAGGCATTTAATATGCTAACATTGCGAGGTCGGGGGCTTATGGAGGTCGATGTTACTCCGATAGGGCTCTCTCAGACCTCTAGCAACGCCGCGGTATCCCAGAATTCTTGAACAAGGTCATCATTAAATATTTTACATTAATCACATTCCCTACAAGTTTTCTTTTCTTGAAATATAATCGTTTTACTTTCAGTGATGCCTCAAGAATTATTTCGAAATTAGATTACTAATTTTTCTTTGAATTTCCAGGCTGACATGTTTATAGCTATGCATAAATTAGCATGATTTAAAGAAAAAAATGTATGCAGCTTTTAACTACATAACCCAATATGATTTCCCTGTCTGAATGCATCACACCGCATTTTCCCTTTTTCTTGTTCCTCTTGTTACTGGAAATGTTTAACTGAATCGTCGATCTGTGGTTTTGTTTTGAAGCAGAATAACTATACAACTCGCGTTCAAGAGATGGCAGCAGAGACATTTTCAACCATGCAGTTATTGACTACAGAAAGCAACTGCTCTGCTATACTTTGTCAAAATCGTTTGTATAAAAGAAAGAAGAACAAAAACGGATTGAGAAGGAAAAAAGGAAAAACGAAGAAGAAGAAGGAAAAGAAGAGTGGGAATCATGGATTTTGATGAAGAGGGAGAAGGTATATGTTTTGAATATCATAGGTTAGTTGAAAATTGTCATGTGGATAGGACTAAACTGATGGCTCGAACCAGTGGCGGATCCAGGGGCCCGGGCCCCTCCTAGAAAAAACAGGCAAAAACACCCTTTTTTGAAAAAAAAGAAGTTGGGCCCTCCTGGCGCCCAAGGGGTGGCGATGAAAAATAACCCTTCCCGTAGGGAAAAAAAATTTTCGGGTGCCAAAAAAAAAAAATTGTGTTCACTACCCCTGGCGCACAAGGGGGGGTGGTGGTGGAGAAAAAATTACCCTTCCCGGAGGGAAAAAAATTTTCGGGTGCCAAAATGGCTGGATCCGCCCCTGGCTCGAACAATATGACTAAGTCATAATTATTTGATTTGATCAAGTGTATTTTATTTATTTATAAACTGGCTTGTCAGAAGGGAATAAGCTTTATAGTATAGATGAAGAATTTATGGTAATAATTATACTACACTACTATACTATGAATTTGGTGCGTACTGGTACTTAAAGCAGTTACGGATTTTACAAATGCGATATTCTACGAAAATACTTTTTCTCTCCTCTTTTAAAATGCTGTTTGTCTAAGATAAGGCAACGTTTCAATCCGAATTTCCTTTCAGGGAAAAGTGAAAGGACCAACATTTCAACGCCCATGAAGTTTAAATAAAAACTATTGTATTAAGTTGTTGATTATATATTAACGTGAGTCCATAAAAAAGCCGCACAGTCACATTTATTACAGCATTAAGGGTACTAAATATATTTTCCTCTCCGAATAAGCGATAATCACTTTGCTGGAAACTTCCAATCATGCGTTCTAAATCATCTCAGTATGCACCAATTTAAATAATCTATTTTTCTTCTTTAACTTTAATTTATGCTGGAATTTTTTTTACACTATATATAAAAAGCGTCTTAACTACGATGCCTTGCCCTTGAAAATCAAAATTATGCGATCTAAGGCATCTCAACATGTTCAATTCAACAACATGTATTTCCTTCGAAATAGTTAACGTTTACCTTTGATATTATGACACTTAATAACTAGAGCGTTTTGACCACAATGCCCTTCGCTTTAAAGTTCCAATCATGCATACTAAATCACCTCAACGTGTTCAATTTAAAAACTTTAAATTTCCCGTGAAAAGGTTAACGTTCACCTTTAATCTGTGACACCAGAGCGTCTTAACCAAACTTAACTTGGCTTGAAAGTTCCAAAAGCATCTCAACATGCTGTTCAATTAAAAAAACTAAAAATCTCCCTCCAAAACGTAAAATTTCCCATTAAAATTTATGCTGGAATTTATGACATGTGATTTAAGAAGAGCGTCTTAAAGACAATGCCCTTCGCTTGAAACTTTCGGTCATGTATTCTAAAGCACCTCAATATGTTAATTTCAGACAATTTACATTTCCCTTGAATTGGTTACTATTAAGCCTACCATTTATTTATAATGGAATGTATGACACTTGATTTAACAAGATCTTATTAACCACCACACACTGCACTTGAAAATTCAAACCATGCATTCTAAAGCATCTCATCATGTCCAATTTAAAACATAATAAATTTCAGTTGAAATTGGTGAACATTTATATTTTAATCTATTATACACTTGATAACTAGAAAGTCTTAACCACAACAAGTTAAAATATTACATTCTTCTTCTTCTTCTTCTTTGGTTGCATTCTAAAGCATCATCATGTTTAACAACAAAAAATTAAATTTCCGTCGATAAAGGTAACGTTTACCTTTAAAATATATGACACTTGATAAGAAGAGCGTCTTAACCACGGTGCTCTTGGCATCAGCGCTTTATCTTTAAGGATAAATGTGTCAGACAACAGACATCCACTTGGAACGTGGTAAAAGTCATAGACTTGATTCGTGTCGCGGCGGAGAGATTGAAAATGTCACATGTAATACTTCTGCTTGCTATAAGAAGTGGTTTCTAATATATGTGATTCGATTCAGCCTCTTTCGTCCTGAAGGAGAAACGATATCAAGATGCAATGTCTCCTCATGCAGACATGTCATGACCTAGGAAATTGAAACGACCGACATATTTTCATAAGGACATTTCCCCTTTCTGTATCATGTCTCCGTGCATATTAGACCTGCCTTCCTTTACAACTTAACGTTTTCCCATACATACATGTATTTGAATTTGATTTCATTTATGGTTCCTGTATATTTTTTCTTCTCCCAAACATATTTTTATTTTTATTAATTAATTTCCACATATGGGCGGAAAACCCTAGTCAGCACAGCTGTTTTTCATAAGGGTCCAATTAAAATACAAAGCATGTTTTTACAAAAGAAACAAGACAGTAAACAAATACACATAAATAAATAACAATACATTGCACATACGAATTCAATGAAATGTAACATTAAATCAAATAGACAATAAGTATATTAACACCCCCACCCACCCACTTAGAAAATTATACATAGCAGTGCCCTATCCTATTCCAGTACATTGTCTTAAAAATGCAACACATTCAACAAAGTATCTTTCTGAATTGAGTTTAATCTTTGTTTAAATAGTTCAATTGATGAACTCAATTCAATATCATCAGAAAAACTATTCCATAATTTTCCTCCTCTAAAATTAATTTGCCTTTTGCCGTAATTTGTTTTGGGTCAATTTATCATCAGCTGTTCACCAGTTCTTGTTTCATATCTTGACACACGTCTCTTAAAAACATTGCTTATATGAATAGGACAATTTCTATGTATAGCTCGATAAACAGTATGAGCTAACTGTTTGATCCTACTGAGTTCCAAGTTATCTAACTTAGTTTGTTCATAGAGTGCTATACAGTTGGGTACATAATGATAAACTTGAAGGGCTACTTTCAAAAAGCGATTTTTAATGTTTGTAACTTATGGTGATTTGTCTTTTTAGTGTTACCCCAAACATCATTACAATAATCAAAATTGGGCTGTACAATTGATTAAAAAAAACATTAGAGCTGTTCGATTACCAATGAAATTCCTAATTCTTTTCAAGAGATGAAGTGACTTGAGCATTTTCTAAAGATTATATGCAACATGATCATTCCAATCTAAGTTTTCATCAATAATGACACCAAGATATTTACATGAGTGAACTCGTTTGATAATCGTATCATTAATACAAATAGGGGAAGTTTCAACAAAAATATTCCATCTTTTTAATCGTTGGGCAGATCCAAGCAACATAAATTCACACTTATTTATGTTGACAGTCAGTTTATTACTCCTTAACCATGATGAGATTTTTACTTTTACTTTAAATCATTAATCAATTTATTTACAATAATAACAGGGTTGCAATTAGAAAAGAATAAGCATGTAGCGTTTAGAGACTTCGGTGGTAAGCGCTTTATAAGAGACGTTGTTATTATTATTATTATTATCATCTGCATACAAGGAACACAATCCGACAATCATCTGGGCATATAATTTACATACAGAGAAAACAATAATGGACCAAGTAGTGTCCCCTGAGGGACGCCACAAGTAACAGTACGTTTTTTCCGATTCAGCACCATTCACAACAGTAAATTGTTGTCTACAATAAAAAAATAATTATCAAACCATTTCAAAGTGGTTGCATCAAAGCAATAACGATTCAATTTGTCTATTAAAATGGTATGATTTATGGTGTCAAATGCTTTCCGTAAATCAATCATCACTACTCCAGTTAGGTTGCCTATATCAATTTCAGCTAGCCATTTTTTTCATTTACATTAAGTAATGTTGTTTGCGTCGAGTGTTTTGGTCTAAATCCCGATTGGAAATTTGACAAAATATTATTTTCAATTAAATACTGCATTAACTAGTCAGAGACAAATTTCTCCAATATTTTAGCTAAACAGGAATAATAGATATATATCTAGACTTTTATACCACCTTTAAAAATGGGTGTTACACATGTTAGTTTGCACTGACTAGGAATAATTCCTAATGGAAGAGATACATTTATGATAAATGCAACATGTTTATATAATATAAACATAGTAGAATACGAGATAACTCTCGCGGGAATATAATTAGGACATGTAGCCTTGCCCAAAGACAACGTTTTAAGCAATTTCAAAATATCGCTATAATTTATCTCACAAAAAGAAAATACGGAATCTACACGATTAATACCAGAAGTTGTGTTTTCAACATTAACATCTAGCTGATGTATAGCTTGAATATTTATACCAATATCAACAAAGAAATTTTTGAAGGCATCAAAAAGATTACTACCAGTAAGACTATTCCCCTCAACACTTAAGGAGACTGGTGTATTTTGATTCTTACCTTTTTTATCTGGTAAAATTAATTTCAATGATTTCCAAATTTCTTTAGTACATTTATTGGCTGTTTCAATTTTATCCATAATAAACTGTTTGTTTGCCCGACGAACGCATTCTGTCACGTGGTTTCTTGCTTCTTGATAGTTTTTCCAACGTATTGGTTGTTTGGTGTTTTTAGCTTTCTTTTTTATTTTATCTCTTTCTTTAATTAATTCCAAAATACCAGGGATCATCCAAGTAGAGTCTCGACGTTTCACTCTAATTCTGCGCAGGGGTGCATGCTTATCAACGAGTCTATTTAAAATATATAGATATAAACTTTATATATGCTTCTTGTGGGTCATTAGACTCATAAACAGACTCCCATGAAATATTGGCGAGATCTCTTTGAAAGTTTTAAAGATTAAATCTTTTATAATTTCTAACAATTTTATAACTATGAACATTTCATTTCCATTATGAGTTTTACCAAAGACTCCATAAATTAAATAATGATCTGACAATGATATTTCTATAACACCAGAAGAACACAATTTTAAAGGTACATTATTTTGTGAATAACAAATCAACAATGGTGGAAGAGAAAGTTGAGAACAGGAGAACGACTCCATAATATCTAAGAGTTTCTTTGTTTGTCATGACTTGTTAGTGGTAACAATATCACAATAAATATTCGAATCCCCGGTAACATGCACGTAGTCGACACTAAGATCATCAATTTTACCTATTATGTGTTCAAATTTCTGTAAACATTCAAGAAGTAAATATATGGGGGTCTATACCATACATTTCCATGTGCATAAATGTGAATTTGATTGTATATTACACATGTAAAAAATGTAAGAAAAATCAAATTAACATGCTGGAAATAAAGGAGGGCTACAGCGTAAGCTTATAGCTTGTAAGAACCCTGCACATCTGAAAAATAAGTACACCTTCATTTTTTTTGTTCGGGGAGGTGGGGGAGGAGGGGGTGGGGTCATCATCATTCTATTGGGTCCCGTGAACAAAAAAAAATCCTTTTAATTTTTTCTTCAAGTACTATGATATATTCTACCCGAACGTTAAGAGAGTTAATGGGTCCTTATGTCAGTAAATTGGGTTCTTTCAGACTTTGAACCCACTTTACAAGTAGGTCTATACTATTTAACTCTTTAAATTTTCTGACAACATTAGAGGAGTTTATTCTGCATTTTAAGACAGCTTAGTAGAACACAACTATTAGTTTACGACCATGTCATAACGCTCAAGGTAGTTCATGCAGTGACTTGGTCTCGAACCCCGGTTACTCTGTTTTCAAGACCATCACTATACATTCTCAGAGCCATATGTGAACTCCTCTCCATCGAGTCATGAAAACCTGTCTATTCTATTTTCGTCTACCCAGCAGTATCACGTCTCCCTTCCGCAATAATCCCAAATCTGAATGCAATATGCGTTCACTTTTGCTACTTTTTATTCATGTAATTTCTCCCCCCTTTTTGCCCTTATAACGCGAGCTTCCTATACCTGAACTCAACATATGCAATTCCATCGTGTCAATTTGGGTAGCTCTGGGTTGTTAGAGTATAAGCTGAGTATATTTGCTCACATACCCTTGCCATTATTATCTGGATAGGTACCATGGAAATCTAAGATCAATCATCCTTATGGCAAGCGGAGAGGAGGAGGGTGGACATGGGAGAGAGAGAAAAAGAGAGAGAGAGAAAGAGAGAGAGAGAGAGAGAGAGAGAGAGAGAGAGAGAAAGGGAAGGGAGAGAGAGAGAGAGAGGAAAGGGAAAGAGCGAAAAAAGAGTTAGAGATAGAGAGAGAGAGAGAGACAGAGAGGGAAGAGAGAGACAGAGAGACAGAGACACAGATAGACAGAGACAGAGAGAGAGAGGGGGAAGAAGGGAGGGAGGGAGGGAGAGAGAGAGAGAGAGAACGAAAGGGAGAGAGATGGAGGAAGAGAGAGAGAGACAGAGAGACAGAGACACAGATAGACAGAGACAGAGAGAGAGAGAGGGGGAAGAAGGGAGGGAGGGAGGGAGAGAGAGAGAGAGAGAGAACGAAAGGGAGAGAGATGGAGGAAGAGAGAGAGAGAGAGAGGGAGAGAAAGATAGAGAGGGAGAGAGATGGAGGCGGGCCTAGGAAAAATAACGAAAAGTGACTGAGAGGGAAAAAATTACAAAACATGTTTGACCGAGCGATATAATAGAGATTGGAATGGAAACCGAGGTTGTTACATGAAGACTATGGAATATGCTTCCAACCAATTAGTCTGACAAACGAATACATGTAATTGAATTATCGTCTCTGCTTGATGCCTGACATTAGTATGTAGGCTATATGAAAGATCACATTGAATCGGATCAACAATAGCCCCTACAAAAAACCGGAAAAAATATATATATGACAATAGAAATGAATGTAATACTACTACTACAACTACACAGTGGCAGATATAGGTACCTGGGGGGGGGGGAGGGGGGATACATGAACCAAATTTTGTGCTATTTCTTTTCTTTTGTTGACTTGGTGTAATTCAGATTTTGTTTTGCTGGGGGCCCATCCCCAGCCCGTAGCCCCCCCCCCCGATCTGCCGCCTGTTATTGAAGCTATAATAATAAAAAAAAATTAAAAATGGGTAGAAAATGCAAGGAACGTTAACTTATAAGCCTGTCGCATAATGTAGTGAGCTTTTATCAGATGTGAATTGATTATTGAATGCTCAGCAAGACTTGTATATTGATTGTTATTCAAATATTTATACAAGTTACGGTATACATGAATCTTCTAGCAACAATCATTTTTTTTTACCCAGGGAAACCTTATCAGCATCAGCGCTCCTCTCCCTAAGGGCCCTGCAACTTATCATTACCCAAGCAAATGCCAGGTACTCATTAACACCTGGGTGGAGAGTGGCAAATGTGGATGAATGTCTTGCCAATTGGACGTTAGTGCCGGGCTGGGATTCGAATCCTCAACACTTCGATTGAGAGTCACGTGAATGAACCAATAAATAACGACGACACCACCATTCTTAATTGCGTAAACTGAATAATAGTAATCATTATAATTTCATACGAATTTATATCTGTATAAAGAAAAGTAAAAACAGGATGTAATCTACATTAGATGAAAACATGTTTCAGCTAAATAAAAAGTGACATCAGAGAAGGTTCTACCTTCATAACGGTTATCCATGTTTTAAATACAATTTTTTGTCAATTGAGTGATAAAAACATTTTGCTTGGCGAAATGGGCGCTATATATATGTTACAAGCTAAACATGTCGCAATGGAAAGTAATTAAGTGTATTACAACCATGTACTGATTGCTCCAATTAAATCTGTGGAATGTTCACGATATAATGGTCTGGGAAAGGATTGTATTGAAGGGATTTCGAGGACTGATAACTAAAAGTAGGTTAGACAAGGACATTAGAATTTAGGGAAAGCTTGTAAAGGGACGGTGGGTCTGATCGTTATCTGTATGTTGAAGGAAAGAGCATGAACATGATGAAAGCTGAGTCTCCCTCATGTCGAGAAGTGTGTCATGTCTCGAGGGCAAGGCACTTAGCACAATTGTCATTCCTCAGTTATACTTTGTCAGCATAGTGATTAATGCAACAATTAAGTATTTTCTTTGCTGTTAGCAAAATTTGCTTCGTACCTGTATTTTATGTCGTTAATATATGCGATCAATTATCTTAAATACAATCTGTATGTGTTAATATGTGTGCGTGTGTGTGTGTGTGTGTGTGTGTGTTGTGTGAGAGAGAGAGAATAAAGACAGAAACAGGTAGGGATTTTGAAGGAAACAAAAGAAGGAAATCAGGAGAAGGAAGCATAACTATATCTGACACAGCTTTTATGACAAATATGGAGGATGACATATTACATGGTGCTGGCCATGCCCCTGTAGCAGTTTGTAAGAGAGTTTACGAGCCCGGAAATACAGCATCAATATATTGTTGATTCGATTTTGAACACTTTAATGTTTTATTTTAATTTTTCTCAAACAGAGTTTCTTCTTGGAATTTATTGATTCTAAACAGTGGCGTAGCTTCGAGGGAGAGGGGCATCGAATACCCCCTCAAAAAAAGAAGAAGAAAAAAGGAGAGGGACAAGGGGACATGAAAAGTTGATTTTAGAACCCCTTCCACAATACCGCTACTCAATTATCGTTCTCTCGTATTTCAACAAAAAAAAAAATAGGGCGAAATTTTCAGAAACTACAATTCATTACTCCTGCGTAGATTATTAATGAAATTAACGATTACTAACGGCAATGGATGTAATGATAATCAATAATGGACTCTACATAATTATGAGCAGTGTTAATGTGAAATTTCTAATTTGTTATCCATCTAAGTTGGTCATTAATTAGCTAGAAGGTTGTATCCTTCTGCATTTATTTCTTCTTCATCTTTTATCCCTCTGCTTTTCCTTCTATTATAGAATCCCATTTTAATACATTGTCTTTTTTACCTTTCTCCATCTACCCTTCCTCTTTCCTAAAAGAGAACGTTTGAAAGCGAAATTGTATAGATGCACTTACCGATTGCCATATTGCATTGTTATATTCCACTGGTTCCATCGGTTAATGAAAGCGATATGAAAGAGATTTAGATGCCATCCGTCTCTCTCTCTCAACCGTGTATGGATCTTTGTTGAGTATCTATTAATACTCTTTATTGAATTAGGATTTGAAACGATATATCAATACAAGGCTGTAATATAGCCTTGGGTGGGGATCAACATGTAACAATTTGGATAAGATTCTTGGAATCAAATAAAGCTAATTTTATGTACGCTCTGCAGCTATGAGTTATAGTTGATATTACCTGTGCTTAACAGCAATATAACATCGCCGCTGACTTAATCATCTTATGTCACATCTAACACAATTTAACTACCATTGATACGAACATTCTCTCCGTCCCTGTTTATGTCTCTCCTCCTCTCTCTTAAACAAATATGACAAGCAACTCGACTATTTTGCCATGTTGAAAGAACGAAAATCGTGTATGCGGGGGATATTTTGATATTATTTCCCCTCCCCCCCCCGTCAAAATAGTGGGGGGCGTATCCCACATTCGCCTGGATTTTCGCCCAGGACCACATCCTGCATTTGCATACATCGTCGACAGTGCTACAATCTGATTCTAAACATAGGCTGTATCGTTTTCAATTTGGAGCCATCGCAGCTTCATGAGTGCCCGAACAATTCAATTATAGAGACATCTCCGTAATAGATCTCTGACGTCACTCCAAGTCTATTCGACTGGCTTTTAAAACCGAGCTTACTCAATGCAAACAGACAAACACATAATATTCATAAATTATGTTTTACAGGAAAGCCTTCAAGAGCTTTCAGCATTATAGCACGGTGTAAAGACTAATGGCATGCCCTTGATATCGTGCCTCACGCAATGTAACTGACTAATAAAAATGCATACGTTCTTTACATTGCACAGTGTTGAAATACACACTAGTCCTTGGATCCATAACAAAAGCTATCATTGTTGACAAGTCATATCAAATTCCCTCTGTAGCGGGGAGATATTTTGCTTTTCACGAGAATTGATTAGATGATGATTTGAATAATGTAAATTACAATTTCATTTTTAATACATAGAATAAAAACAAACAAAAAATAGAAAAATATATAGACATGCAGTTTTCCACGTTTGAGCATGCACAAAACATCATTCAAATAATTTTTTAAGAATAAGTACCACGTGACCTTATTGATTTTGTCATTTTTCGATACATTTGTTTGAAAGAGAGTGAAGTGATTTAATTTGGTAATGCAATTTCATATCACTGTTGCAAGACGGAGGAATAAGGATGATAATCTATACTGCAACGTGGTGGCGGGAGGGGCGTGGGCAGTTCCCCTAATAAATGGGCACAACAAAAATTGGAAGCGAAGACTGATGACAAATTAAGGACAATAAAGGAAAATGAAAAGATTTTTTTTTATGTGATGAAAAAAGACGATGAAATACCTCTATTAGACACTGCACTGGATGGTAATTACTTCCTCGCATTCTATCCTTGTATCCTCGCACGCATGAAGGTCTAAGATACGCCACTACTGCAGTGCATATCACATTACGACACATTAATCACAAAATTGTGTTCGGAATTGCTCTGGGTTTAGTAATTATACCTTTTGTTTATTTGATCTTGTCACTGTACGCATCTCTTTTCTTTTTTATTCGTAGGATCATCGCTCAACTCCACTTAATCAAATGAAGTAGCCATCCTAATAGAAGCCTTGCTTGGGGCAATCTGAGTAAGCTTATCACATCTATCACTACAGCACATCAGCGTATTTTAAGATGCATTGTCTGGCTAAGTTGCTCTCATCTCCACATTTAATTTCACTACAAAAAAATTAAATTAAAATTAAAATTGATTAAAAAAATTACCCATTAGAACATTTTAAAATGCTTATGAAACTTGTTCATCTCCATTTTTTACTTTTTTTGCGCACAGTAATTGACTAAACGAACGAATTTGGTTCCATGAGGTTGATGAAAAACATACATTTCTGCCAGTACTGCAAACTGGAACTTGTGTTTGGACAAAATAATGATTATGACATGAATTTATCCAGCTTTCTTAGCATTTGACGTGTGAGTTATATACGATAGTGCCAAGCTATTGACTACATTTATTACTGATAACAATGATATTAAAACATAATGCGTTGTTCTAGGCGAGGCATAAAGGGAACATAAAGATGTTATGAAACAGGCAACTGCTCTCAGAATATTATACATAAAGGCATGTGTATATGGCCTTATATACGATACAAACTCTTCCTGTGATGAAATCCCAATGAGACATAATACTGTGCTGTCGAGATGGACGAAGAAAAAGAAAAAACTTTGTGTTGTGAAAAGCAGATTTACAATCATGTCTAACTAAAAATAGGTATGGTATCATCTAACATAAAAACAATATCAACACTAGCGTGCTATAGTGTGTAGTCACCGAGATCAGTTTGGCATTTCTCATATTTCGTGTGATAAAATGCATAACTTTGTGAGAAATCAGATTAGATATTCACGAAGTTGCCGTGAGCAGCGCACATTCGACTCATTCGAACCACCCGGTAATGACGACGAACAATGATTGCCATCGCAAATGGGGAAGAGATTTCCGATTTGTTTTACGGTAAAGCTCGCTTAATCTTTATACAGAAGCTGAGAAGAAGGAGAAGTGACAAGTTTATTTAAAGGCAATGCACAACAGTTTAGTGTTGCTGAGGGGTGGGGAGTTGGCACAACCAACCCGTACCCCCAATTTAAAAACAAAAACGTATCCAAACGAAATGTGCCATCAACACGATCGCCAGGACATCGAGAAATCAATTAAAAATCCATTTTCAATACTCTATTTTTCCTTAAACTAATCATGTTCGGATGATGTAATACGTCATTGTAATGTTCGCACATTTTATATATTGATAGACAAAGCTTTTGAAATTTGCTATCTTGATTTTAGAAAGTCTTTTCAATCCTGTTTCTCCTTCACCGTGTTTTAGTGTCCTGTCGAGTTAAATTTACAAAACGCACCTGATGATAATATTTAGAGTATTTACAAAATATTATTATTGATATTGTTATTGCTGCTGGCTGTTGTTATCATTATTGGTATTGATTGTCATAACTATTATTCGTCCATTGACGTAACAATATTACAAGCTACCGATTAATACGTCAAGGCCGAGAGAAAATGGTTCCAAGGTCTACAGCTAATTTTGTTTCATTAACTGAAGTTATTGTCTAATCCATTGCCTTGACAAGCTGGTTCATATGATTCCCGCGAGTAATTAAACTCAGTGCCCATGCTCCTTTGGTAATGTACTGACGAAAAAGTACCATGCATAATGGAGTGACATAGACAGACGACCAATTGTAAGAAATTCAATGTACTCGACTACAAATATTATTGTAGATCATGTGGACAAAAATAAAAAACTAGCAAGGGATATGAAAATACATGTAGTTGAATGAATAATATATCATTATATTAATCATAAGTCACACTTGCGTACCGCCGGCTGCCGATTTCTGACAACCCCCAAAAAAAAGCTGCGATCATCCACAAGCAATTTGCAATAATTTAAATTGGGCGATCAGTTGCTTTTCTGTTGTACTGCTGTTGCCTATCAGTGGCGAATGTCATACGATAATTGGCCATTCATCAAAGATTTTCGTAAAGTAATTTGCGCCCACTCGTGGAAATATTTGCGAATGGTTGCTAGTTGTTCGGCGATTGTTCGGTGATAATAAACAGTAGTAGTAGGAGGAGGAGGAGTAGTAATATTAGTAGTAGTAGTAGTAGTAGTAGTAGTAGTAGTAGTAGTAGTAGTAGTAGTAGTAGTAGTGGGAAATGGAGGAGTGGTGGTGGTGGTGGTGGTAGTAATAGTAGGAGTAGTAGTAGTAATAATAGTTTAGTAGTAGTAGTATAGGATTTCTCGGTCAATTTCGTAAGTTGGCCACACAAATTCATTTTATGTTCATTCAATTTCGCCGATTCTGCACCGCAGCTGTTATTTTTCGTTCAAATTCGTTTTTAGCATTTAAATTCATAAAACGATCATTCAAAAACATTTTATATCATTCGAATTAAAACGTGTTTCTTTTTCGTAAAATTTTCATTCAATTTAAAGCGATACGATTCGCGATTACGTAATAGCGTCTTCCGTGAATTCAAATTCGTTTCTTTGCATACAATTTCACACGTTTTGCAGACAAATTAAAAATGTAATCTTACCTAGTATGATCATATATAGAACCCCGCAAGCTTAGTTCCATGCTAAATCCATTTCAAATTGTATGGGTTGGTAAGCAACAAACATGTTATTTGTCCTCACTAGGGGTGTATACCCATTAAATCATCACTATTTAGCAACTGAACGATCATGTGTTAAGTAGATATAACCTAGCCACATCAATATAGAATTAGCATGGAACTAAGCAAGAGTATCTTTTTATGAATATGCAATGATATAAGTGCATGCAAAGTGTGTGTTTACAGACTACAGTTGTATTTATTGGAGTGGCGTACCATAATGGTGGGGGTATCAATACTCTATACATTGATTTATTTTTATGTTTTGTTTTGTTTTGTTTTTGATAATTTATTCGATGTTCGTAATCTCTTTGAAGCCATTTATATTTGTGTAAATTATATTTAGTCTGTATTGAACATGTTAAGAACAATCTATGAGTATCAGTTCAATCACAATCATAATCACATAAACATCTGAATCACCATCACACTGAATCACAATCACGATCGTGATCACAGTCACAATTACCAATAACTCATTTGTTTAATTTAGATGAGAAACATGTGCATATATATCATGTATACCATAGGTTTGTAATACGAATATGAATGAAAACTTTGTTATTTAGAATGACCCAAAGTGAAATTGAATGGTACGGACGTCCGATTTGCCATTGTTGACGAAAATGAATGCAAACTGCGCATTTGTAAGCGGTTGTTAAATTGAATGAAACAAGTGCAAAATCCATTGACCGAATAAGTAAATCAAATGAAAAAAGTGTTATTTTGAATGATATTTACACGCCGGCAGCTTTATTTCGCGAATTTGAACGAGTAGTAAAGGCGGTTGCAGTAGTAGTAAAGGCGGTATCAATAGTAGTAGAGGAGGTAGTAGTAGTAGTAGTAGTAGTAGTAGTAGTAGTAGTAGTAGTAGTAGTAGTAGTAGTAGTAGAAGTAGAAGTAGTAGTAGTAGTAGTAGAAGTAGTAGTAGTAGTAGTAGTAGTAGTAGTAGTAGTAGTAGTAGTAGTAGTAGTAGTAGTAGAGACAGTGGCAGTAGTAGTAGAGGCGGTGGCAGTAGTAGTAGAGGCGGTGGCAGTAGTAGTAGAGGCGGTAGCACGGTAGTAGTAGAGGCGGTATCAGTAGTAGAGGCGGTGGCAGTAGTAGTAGTAGAGGCGGTATCAGCAGTAGTACAGGCGGAACCAGTAGGCTTATTTGGAGTAATACATGTACGTAATATCTTTTTCACCGAAAGCAATTAACCGGGTCGAAATTGAATAAATTGATTTACCAATCGTATGCGTATCGATACAAGTGATTAAAAAGTGAATTATATCATTATGAATTTTGACCATTATGTCGCAATAATAATACAGAAACTGATGGTTGAAGCCATTCTATCAACATTACAATAGTCATTAGACAAATTGGAATAACGATTTAATCGCCTGAAAACGGTCTATCGTGTCTATACAGCACACAAACATTAAGAGGCAGATTCAGAATGACTTTCCTGAGTAGAGGGCCAGTTTGTATTTAAAAATGGGTATAGTACTTGGGAGGGCACACATATAGAAAGAGTAAAACGAGATTTATTACCATTTATATATTTTTTTACCGAAAGGGGGAGTGCCCTCCTTTTCTTGATTCCCCTGCATTATATAAAATACCACCAGTTGGATAATGCATATTATAAGCTATCTGACAAAAAAAAAACTATGATTATGTGCTTAGTTTAAACGAATAGTAACTACAACAACTAATCGCAGTATGGAACATATTAAAGATCATGATGTGTACGTATACCGTTAAATGCTTCAATATTTCCATTTTTATAGATTAAAACGAAATAACAGAAAACAAGAATTAATGCCTACACTACAGTTATGTTTACTATATAATAGAAACAAAATTACATAAAGCAACATTAGTCTATATTTCTAAAAACATTGATCCGAATGTTGAAATACATGTACATGTATATACCGTTCAACTTCAAGCAACATAGTAAATTTTATGTGCCTAATGCCCTTTAAACAAAGGTGTACTTTTTATGTCGATTTACTTCTCCTTGTAATTCGCCCTCATGTATCTGATCAGTTACCGCATAGCTAATTCTGCACGAAGGCCCTCTCATTTTGGCCAGACAAAGTGCTTTTGAAGCTGGAATCTATCGATGTGAATTTATCATGGGCATGTGCCCTTCTGATCTTAATTGCTCGACCCACAAAGGTTATGTTTACAGCTATCAATCAAACCGGTGGAGCGATCTACCTTTACCACAAGATTGTTTATAAATGGGACTATACGCGCGTCTGTGATCCGCATGGTACAAAAACGGAGGTTACATACCAAATTGTATAGTGCCGGTAGGAGGACGAATGTTTGCCATGCCCTTTACTTGTGAAAGGAGTGTTTCTAAATTTTTCATCGTAGCAATTGAAAGCGATAAGATTTAGGTAGCGTGGATTAAAAGAACTGTGATCAACCAAACATTGAGTACGTTAAAAATTTGTTTCAAATGCCTTATATGATTTTGTATAATACAACTGAATGAAATAATGATGAATGCATGAACCTGAAAAGCGTATTTAGTTTGATACGACTATGTAAATTATCTTCATGCAATAATGTGCTGATTATAAGTCTCTCAACTACAAACTACTTTTGTTCAAAATGTCAGATTGGGGGTGGCCGACCGAGAGCAAACACTCTTTCTATAAAATCTAATGAAAATCGCTGATAACGCGTATATATATCCAATAAAGACCAAGATTAGGTTCAGATTCATCTTAAGAAATAATCTTTCATAAAGACCATGTAGTTCTGTATTAATGTAACGCTTTCCTGTGTATCAAGCACCATGTTTTGTCAGGATTGCCCCCACCTTGCAGTAGCGATGACGTCATCTTTTTGAAATTACCGTTAATCTCTGCTCTTGATTACAATCTGCTACATTTGTATTTTCAAAAGATACGCCCCCAAATCAGTCGACTTTTTTCACTATACAGTCCCTTTAAAATCATAATTATGACTCTGCTGAAGGTACTTTAAACA
Source organism: Mesocentrotus franciscanus (assembly GCA_037976565.1). Classification (NCBI taxonomy): domain Eukaryota; kingdom Metazoa; phylum Echinodermata; class Echinoidea; order Camarodonta; family Strongylocentrotidae; genus Mesocentrotus; species Mesocentrotus franciscanus. The sequence goes on from CP137677.1 coordinate 19,929,526, forward strand.
CAATGTTAAGCAGGGCAACCGTACTATTGATATTTCTATAAAAATATGAAGGTATTTATAAAGGTAGAGTAATACGTTACAACTAGGCGTTGTGGCGTGCGCCTGTAATCCAGCTAACAGTGGAAGTTACAAACAGATTCAGCCGAGGACGCAGGTTCGAAACTGAATCGCGTCTTTCGGATGGTGACGTTAAAGGTCGGTCCCCAGACGTAAATAATCATATCTGATTGATACACGTCTGTAAAACCCAATACACACACATGAAGTGGGTTTCATGTGAAAGGTGGGTGGCGTTTTTTGTTAATAATGCATTCTGTCCCCGCGGCATTTTTCTCTGGGATCAATGCAATAATGATCGTCATTTCATCATCACCGTCGCTCTCCACAATCACTGTCTATAATAGTCCAATACTGCGAGGAAGTACAGAGCTAAGAGCATTAACTGATCGTGAACATGCGTGGTGACCTTATAATGAAAGTTATTGATCTGCGATAAAGACTAGACTAGACTATAGCATATTTGAAGGAGTGGCAAGGGAGAGAATTGCCCCTTCTTGACCGATTTTGGACGAAGAAAAAAAAAGGAGCTTCAGTAGGAAGCAAAAGAAACCACTGTAAGTCAAGAAACACACGAAATGTAGGTATCCAGTTAACAACTGAATTATTCAGACCCTTACCAAGTTTTGTAAGTACGTGAAAAACGGATTTGTCCCGATTTATTTTTCTTGAGAATGACATATTAAAGCTTACATCTAAAAGTATTCAACAAAGGCCCTAATCTAACCAGTCCATCTTTCAATTTTGAGTTACAGTGTCGTGGTCGAGTGGTTTAAGGCGCTTGACTGGAGAGGCGAAGGTCGAGGGTTCGAATCCCGACACGGCACTAATATCTTTGGCAAGATATTTACCTGCACTTGCTACTCTCCACCCAGGTGTTAAATGGGTACCCGGTAGGATGCGAAAGTTCATACGGTTGGATAAGCAAGTGTGCGCTTGTAAAATGGCGACTGGCTGGAATGCTCCCAAGGGAGTGGAAAATGTGCATACATTGTGTGCGGGTAAGCCTGAATCCGATGACCGGGGTAATAATATATCTGTAAAGCGCTTAGGCACATCGTTGCATCGATGTATTGGGCGCTATATAAAAGCGGAATATTAATATTATTATTACAAAAGACACGAAAAGCATCAAATTTACAATGGGTACGAAGATGTTGGTTGTTAGCTGTATACTAGCCATATTCTCTAAAGACTAATCTTTTCTTCCTCAAATTAGTCATTTTGGGTGACCCCCCACTGTAGCTCAAACATGTGCGCTGTCTTACAAAGAGTTGCGATTGATCCAATTCAATCGCAAGTCCTTTAATCAATCGCAAGTTTGCAATCTCCTATATGTCTTGTGTACATAGTTTCGATTGATATCAATCGCAAATAAGTTGCGATTAATATCAACTCTTTGTGAAACATCCCCCAGGCCTCCCATTACTAAAAGTATCCAGATCACACTAAGTTTAAATGTTTTGCTCCTCCTGAGATCAAGGTCTGGATACCACTGATGAACGTTTTACATCTGACCCCATTTACATCTTGTGATGGGGTCGCCATATTTCACGGACAACATAGTGCCAATGGTATGGAAAGTATTTTTCACTTGATTCATTTTTATTGTGGATGCCGGGCGAAGACTATTTGAAAATGGGCGAAAGCGAAATAGCAAGTAGTGCAAAGGCAGGTGGCAAAGGGTATTATAATTATAGATATTTATGCAAAATATGTTAATTTCAAATCATCATCAATAATAATCAAAAACTCAAGTAATGATGACAATATTACTGCACTCGATAAAGCACATTGTTTTATGGCTAAAACCAAAGTTACATACTTAAACGCACAGGTCACATTCCCTAACTGGCAACATTGTCTCTACACCTGGGTCGTGAGTGTCAACATCGAACAAAATTAGCCTCGTCATACGACATAATCACTGGACTACGAGTCAAACGCTCAACGTATAATGGGTCAATGCCGTGATTGGAGAGTATTCTAACGGTGTTTCATTCAATTTTGAATATTTACACGATACCCAACACCAACGGTTTACCAAATTATCACAATAATTAGAATATTTACATGATACCCAACACCAACGGTTTACCAAATTATCACAATAATTAGAATATTTACATGATACCCAACACCAACGGTTTACCAAATTATCACAATAATTCTTTTCATCAGCAACAATAATCGCAACATAATTATTCTGTTCATACTCTTCGCGATTCCCACTGCCAAAGACCTTCCTTCGTGTTTTTCAAATTTTGAACACAAACCCAATTAGCACATCACGTGTAATTCCATTACTAATCATTTTCTACAGCTATGTAAATAATTAACATTCGCAGTTGCACCAACGCAGACTAATGAAATTAGAAACGATCTAAGTAATGAACTCTATTGTTATGATATTGAGTGTGTATACATTATGCGAGTCGATCCCAGACGGGTGTCACGTGTTATGCTTGATGACGTAGAAATTTTTTCATAGCGGATTCCCCGCGCGATTGATCAATGATGCAATCATGTAGTTATTAAAAGCATAAAGGGATTTAGCTAGGATTACAAAAAAAGCATATTAAAGAATTGGAGCAATTATACGATGAATAGCTGCATATAACATCTAAAGATGCATTAAAACATAAATCTTGAATACTAGGCCTATTACTCTTGACAAACCCTATGTATTAGAGTCAATATTTTCCTAGGTTGAGTAGACCAATATATGATTAACATAGTCCTGATTTACATGACTTCAAGTCGCAAACAATTCATTTAAAGACCATATCTGCATATAACCGTTCATTATCAAGTGGCGGATCCAGGTTTTTTTCCAGGGGGGGGCAAGTTGGAAAATATCAAATAAGCGAAGAAGAAGAAGAAGAAGAAGAAGAAGAAGAAGAAGAAGAAGAAGAAGAAGAAGAAGAAGAAGAAGAAGAAGAAGGAGACGGAGAAGAGGGGGACAATTAAAGTGCCATTTAGGCCTACACTTGCCGCCAGGGGCACAATTAGGAAGCACTTTTTCTTTGAAGGGGAGAAGGGAACTTGTCACATAGATTGATATTTTTCTTGGGGATGCTGGGGATCCCTATGACACTTGATCCGTCACTGACAATCTACACTTTTCATTCGAATAGGCCTATCTCTTACTTTAATTTGGAAATCCACTACATCCAAAAATCAATCTTAACTCCTGCACAATCCGTTCATATATTTTTTTATCAGGATCAACCCAAATATTGATTGTTTCTGAATATTTTCCGCTTGTGAGTATTTGAGAATAAAAACAACCTTGTATATAATTTCAGTCAACCTTAGCCCACGATGTACTTTAATTAGTATTGATCGTCCTTCGCAGTGACTGACTTTTTTCCTTCAAATTACAGACATTAATTTTACTACTACTTTTATTATGGTATCGTGGATACGGCAAACAAATTCATCTCATTTAGTGCTTGTTTTTCTTCGTTTACCGTGCTGTCAATAATTATAGCATGTATTGATTTTATGTCAGGACAGTCAGGCCCTCCCTCCCTCGAAACGGTTGATAATTTATTAGCTGAATCGATACATCGTAGACTATCATCGTTATTTTCTCAGTCGGGAAATACCTATTTTATTTTATTTTATTTTACTTATTTCATTTTTGTGTGCACAACTTTGTAAAGAACAAAAGCTTATTTAAAAAATACACACAGTTCAATAATCCACGCCATCAAAAAATAAAGATTGATATACACTGTAGTACACAATGTAGCAACGAATTAAATAAAGGAAACTAAACCTATATTGCACATCGTTTTTATCATATCTTTGGAGAGTGAAAGTCCATCAAATAGTTTGAAACTCCAGCTCTGAAAAACAGAAAATCGGAGATACGTCCATTTGCTAGCGACCATCTTAAATTGGATAAGATTTCAAGCATGACGTATGTAGCCATATGCCATATACTGAATGGATGAGAAAGGGTCCCTCGTGTAAAATGCTATGTAATCTCAGTTGAACAGCACACACTGCACAAAGAATAATGCTTCCTCAAAATTGAGAGTTTGCGATGCAGATGGATTTTCTAAGCAATATGAAATCACTTTGGTGCATATACGACCAGATGAACTTTGGCTACCCTTTGATTGTGTATGCATGATGTCGAAGTATACATTTATAAGGGGACTCTTTGGGGGTGAATGGTTATGTCTTTCTGATGCCCTTGACAAACAATGTCTTTTACAAGGTGCTTTATGAAGGTTAATATAACTTGATAAAGCAGAAGTTTAGAAGTGTCGTGGTCTAGTGGATACGCCGTCGGACTGTGGATCACATGGTTTGCGGTTCAAGTCCCGCCGCGGCACTATTGTCTTATGGCTAGACATTAATCTTAATTTGCCACTCTCCACCCAGGTGGGTACCATTGGAGCGCCTTTAGCACCTTGCGTGGTGGATATGTGCGCTTTAAAAATATCCAATATTATTATTATTGTTATTATTATTATTATCATTATTATTGCTATTATTATTATTTTTATCATTATGCTTCTTATTATTATTATTATTATTATTATTATTATTATTATTATTATTATTATAATTATTAATATTATTTATATTATTATTATCATAAAAACAAATGGAAAGCTTTCCAACACAATTTTGTGCACATAATATTGAACAGTATGTTAACAAAATATTTCATCTGCTAATTTTATGAAATTATGGGAACATCTAAAAAAAAACAATTATAACATCAACATTAAACAGGCTGGATCAAGCATTACTTATTTTGTCTTAATTAAGTTTTGCATTCTATTACATTCTACTATTATTTGAGTTAAATCTATTTCGTGTGTACTTTGTAAAGCGCTTAGTGATGTCTAATATTAAGCGCTATATAAATTCATTATTATTATCATTATTATTATTATGAATAGTGAAAAACGACAAATGTGGAAGTGATATATTCTAATTTTTATGTAGGAGTATGATAAAACATGTTAAACTATAATTGTTGAAGAGAATAATGTAAACTTTCAAAAATACCATCAAACCCACCCCTCCCCCAAAGAGACAGGTGAAATGCTTTCAATACCCTTCTCTATCGCTTGTGTCTCTATTCGTTGCGTTTTTCTGTCTCCCTTCTTCTTAAGATATCTCTATCTTTTCTCACTCTCTCTTTATCAACTCTCTGTCCCCTCTCTCTCTCTCTACACACTCTCTCTATAGTCTCTCTCTCTCTCTCTCTCTCTCCCAATCACTCTCCCTTTCTCTCTCACCCCCACACACATACACACTTATACACACGCACACACGCACGCACACACGCACGCACACACGCAAGTCATGTGGCAGGAAAGTTTGTTTCAAACTTTTGAGCTATTTATATTTATTAAAGCACTAGACCCAGAAATGGATGAGTAGGACCACATACACGCAATCGAATGCACGCACACGCACAACAGACTGACAGACAGACACACAGACACACACACACACACACACACACACACGCACACTCTCTCTGTCTATGTATTTCGCCCTCGCTTTCTATTTCTGGCTAGCTCCGCTAATGTAACAGTTGTCTGTGTCAAGTGCAAGTGACGTAAAATGAGTACCTGGTAGGCTGGAATCTCCTGCCTACATCCCACCGCTGTGATGGAGCCATGCTAAATCAATTATAGAAATATTTACCAGCGCATGGATGGAATCAGTGATGTGATATGCACCATACGAACCAATGTCATACAGGTCTGCTAATGATAATGTTAGCCTTATATATTTTATAAAATCAGCATTCATTCTTTCTTTCTCCTCGCAAAGCCTTGCATGAGTTCTTTCAATATCGAACCAGCGCGATATGCTTCATAAAATGATCATCTTATTGTTTCGCAAAGCCGAACATTTTCTTCTCTTACAATGCTATACGTAAAGATGAAACAACAAAAAACCTTTTAACAAAAAATCGGAAACTTGAGTTCGATTGACGTTATTTCTCTGATTACTGGATAAATTATATCTTAGTTGCGATCATTAGAAAGAAAGCTTGTATTGATTCCGCCTTCGTAATGATAAGGATGAATATTATAACAAATATAATAGGACAACAAATCAAATATTATAGGAACATGAGTGGAGAGATAATATCCTCGATCAGACTCAACTTTTCGAACTTTTTGCGAAAAGATATCATTTGGCACGATTTAGCATCTTATGCAACCAAACACACCACACGATAATTATCTTTTGTAGATGTGAAAGTACACGATGGTGTCTACACTTTTATGTTCTTATCATATCTTAAAGATACTTGTGTTTCAGGTATAATTTACATGAATGTAATAGTAAATGCAATGTAATAAAAGAGCTAAATTTGATCCCTTTCACCATCGAAGATTGAAAGAAGGTATCCCCATACAATATGTGTATACAGGTGTATACAATATATATATACAGGTGTATATATATATATATATGTTTGTACATGTATGTATGTGTGTGTGCGTGTGTGTCTGTGTGTGAGAGAGAGAGAGAGAGAGAGAGACCAATTCGATTCGTTTCCCCTATTTTAACAATACAAATAATGTTATTCAAAATGCCTTCACTCCAGACTGCTTTTTGTTTGCTCCTAATCGACATGATTATGACTGATTCCGCTGACACACGTCATGAAAGTACTCATGCGTCTCTGCCAAGCCGGCTAAAGTAGACGGTTAATCAGCGAAATTGAAGCGCTAATAAAATGCTTTCCCCAGTTCAGTGCATATTGCACACGCTGCTAATTATTTTTTAGGTGAGGACACTGTTCGTCTGTTCATGGTCAACTAATAACATGGCGTGACGGACAGACATGCGCAGCGGGTATTCGTTTGCTTTCAGCAGGGGCGGTTTCGGAGGGGCGCGGGGTGCTGGCATCCCCGCCACTTTTCAACAATTTAGCATGGTATGTACTTATAAGCTTTTACGCATAGAAGGAAAGACCACTTCATTCTTCGTACAATGCCTACAAGCTTGAACGCAGGAAATTGGGCACCTCCCATTTCACAAAGTCCTATACCCCCAACAGTTACGTTAGTACTTACATGGTAAAGGAGAAGGTTGAGTTCTGGGTAGAGGTGAAAAATAATTTGTGAACTTTATCATTGCTATTATGCAAGTGTGGAAGAACATCGGATAAAAAATGTTCCCTGAAAAGCATGGCTCTTCGAATGCCTTAATATTCTAAATATGGCATGTAACAGCATAAAAATCGGGACGGATTTTTATGCCACATGTTTGTGTAGTCGCATATACATCTTTCTGTGTACAGTGCTTGTAACTTTACCAAGACTGGGCCAAATTTCTTATCATTTTGATGATTCCAGAACCTTGCAGTACACACCGATACTTATATGCTAGATGATCAATCTTTTCTGATCGATTCCACACCGTTTCTTTCACAATGCAATCGCATTGACCAGAACTCAACTTTATCTTTAATGGTATCCAAACTAATAAAGTAATTTATTATCTAATATAATGTGAACGTATACCCTTCAACTGTCTTTTCGGGGAAGAAAGTAAAATTAATGATCCCAATAAAGAGTATTACCAAGAGGGACAAACAAAACAGAATTGAATCAAGCAATAAAGTTGATATTTATTGTCTGGTATAACACATTTTGATCAGATGCTGTATACAGGCAGCTATATGAGGCATGGCCATAGCGAGATGAAATTACAGACAAGATAAGTTACAGGAACTGAAAATATTTCAAAAATATAAACGGAAGTTTTTAAAATCTTGACTCTTTAAATTTTAAGCTTCCGTTCTAGTCCTAAATCTTAGATGGAACTAAAATATACCTGGTCAGTAAAAATATGTTGTAGTCGTCAGCAAAGAATATTAGCAATGCAAGTCAATGACATACGATATGAATAACAGCGGACCTAGTATGTGGCCTTTGGGTACTCCAAAACTTTTTTTGTGTGCAAGATTTACAGTTCTTGATAATCTTATATGTTTTTATTCTATTTGAACTAAACTTGAACTAACAAAGGTGTTGATCCATTTTCACGATGAGGGGGGTGCTGCACACTCGTATGATTTCGGTTTTCAATGGTAGGACGTTGGGGGGGGGGCTGCCCATTGTCCAGACTGGAATACGCTCCTGAATAACAGATCAGTATTGTAAAGGAACGGTTAAAAATATCAACCTCAGTATGTAATGGTTTGGTTTGCTTTGCTTTAGTTTTCATTTCCGCATTAAACAAAAAAATATAAATATATACATAATTATGAACATAAAAAATAACGATGATCATTTAAAAAGTATACGGCTGGATTGCTCTATTCAAAGCCATTAATTTTATGGCTCTGTTATTCCTTGAGGTCCAGAAAATTGGTCTATTTCAGACATACATTTTCATAGTTTCCGCCAGGATAAACTTAAATCAATCAGGCTTTGCATCATTTTCGATTGTCCGTCGCTCTCGATTTATATATAAACTTCTCTTTTAAACCATACTCTCTTGTGTCCAGGGGAGGACAGTTACAGTTACGTAACATGCAATCCAAAAACAAAAACAAAAACAGCATCACATTTTGTTCAATATAAAATATTGGGTTATGACTAGGAAACATTATTTTTTTAAATATATAATTCTTCAGTTCTTTGCAGTAGTCTCTGACATAATCTGGTCATATCACTTTTGGAAGACTATAACAACGAAAGTATCAACATTCTTTGAAGTACTTATGCTTTAGATTACTCCACTCGTTCTCTCTCGTTTGGATTCCTGTTCTTGGGGAATCGTTATCATGGTTTTATACTCATTTTGAATGTTCAAAGCGTTCCAACTTAATTAGGGATCGGTCGATACCAGACTACATATTTTTCCGAATACGATGTTCTCTATAGCTACAGGTTAACATTATCAAATTTTGTCTCGGCAATGCTACATAATTATGCTCGATGGAAAACCACATTCCCTTGTGAATCTTACATCATACACCACCCGCTGGGTTACACAGGAAACTCTATACAAAGAGGTTAGGGCATGTATGCTGTTACCTTTACGAGAGCATGCACAGAAGATGAAGGGGAAAGCGTTACAATCTCGAGTCGAGTTTCACGTTATTGGGTCGTGTTTTTACTTAAGAATATGATTCCAGGGTAGGCCTACTTTAAACTTTAAGTTAAGTTGTTCAATTTAGGTTTGTGAGGATATCTGAAGAGAAGATTTCAATTTCCATTTAGTTACGCCACTGTTCGGAAATTTTATGAAACACTTTATCTATTGTCCCAATAACGCTTACCAAAGCATATCCCAGCCGAAACAGTTTTATCGTTTTCCTCTGTACTTGTATAATTACAACTCCCTCAAATGCTTTGGTACATTATATTCATTAGATTAAAAAAAAAAAAAAAGATTTTTAAAACATTGATTAATTTTCTTAAGTATGAACAAGATCGCATTATATGTTCCCTTGTATATGGTCATACTTGTCGTTACTACACAACTATAGGTAAATTACATGCACAAGGTTTTTATCATGGGTTTCAATACTTACTTAAATGGTTTTTTTTAATGAAGAAAGCAATTGCATGTTGTTGTCATGGATTTACCAGTACACAAATACTGACCTGTTTTAGTCTATCATATCGATTTATCAGTGAAAAGCTGGCGGCATAAATCCTTTCTCAAAGCGGTGGAAATTCGATTAAATATTATGGAGATCATGCATGTTCTTTCGATAGCTTAATCAGTGTAGCTGACGATGTGTGTCAAAATATTCTGGCTAATAATAATACAAATAGATCTTTGCAACTTTTGGAGTACACCTGCTACCTGCATTCTCATAATGTTGAAATCTTCTATATAAAAGGAATATCAAGTCTTACCGTCTTCAAAAAGTTAAGTATATAACATAACAAATGCTTCATTGTACCCATAATATCAAGTAAAAAAAACCTTAAATATGCGGCTGAAAAGCGTGAAAACGATTTTTATTTTGGGGGTCTTTTTTGTCAGAGACATTTTTACGGAATTGTTTCCCCCCCCCCCCACCCTTTGCAGAAGCTTTGATCCGCCCCTGCTGGTGCAGTAGAGCTTAATGTCAAATGTGATATAGTGTGTGCATGGAAAGCGAAGTAAGAATGAATCTGAAATCAAATATAATTTGATACAAAAGACCTTTGCAATTCAACAATTATATCTTATGGAGATATCTGAATTTTACCAAGAGCTCCATTCTATATGGGATCGGACTAACTGAACGTAAAGAACATACGATGCTTACAAGGGCATCGCGAGAAGAGGGGTGTGGGGTTGTGACACCCTCACTAAATTTCTGTCACTAGTGTTGTTATCTTTTTAAAGATCTGTTGGAATAATGTTAGATCTGAGAGACCTTTTCTCTTTGCATACACTTAAAATGTTTCATCCCATTATGCCCGTCTGGGTATTTCCCTAAAAAACATCACCACGTACCTTTCCATTTCTCTCTTTGTTTATGGTGACTACAACTACTCTCAGCGGTTTATACTTTAAATAAGATAAGAAAAAGTACAAATAGGCCTACTCGCTGCCCAGCGATGTAGTAGGGACAGTTTCATGAATATCGGAAGTGACAAGAAATGGATGCACCCTCCTCCCGATTCCGATGACTATGCCTACAAGACTATAGAATGCTGTTTCTCCGTTGATGCTTGATTATTAGTACAGGCATTTGTGTTTGTTTTAATTTTACATTTGATATATGTTAGTTGATACCCATGAGCACACATTAGAGAATGTGATATTAAACAAGTTAGTAGGTCAAAGATATTGATGTTCATATCGAGTGGTGGGACAATATCCATGCATAGGCATTGACTGGAAAATGGCGTTCACGTACGGAGTGTTCTGTAGAGTCGGGGTTTCAAAAAGCTTTCTCTTCCTTTTATTATCATGCAAATGACTATCATAGTTGCAATGTCGCAAGAAAGAGACTGTTATAGAAATAGCGCCATATTAATAATATTATTGAAAATAGTTTAAAATATTTCGCACCAGGTTGAGGCAAAGCTCTATGTACCCATATCTGCGTGATGTGCTCTTGATTTGGTGTAATTTTTAGCACAGATTAAGTCGTTGATACAATTATGAAGGTTCCTTAACCTACTGGTACATAATCGATCTTATTTCCTCAGTAATCAACGGCTTGACCAGTACCTTTAATTTAAATCGGTGTCTTTATCATTCATCAATTGAAAAGGCAAAGCACTCCGAATGATTATCATATTTAGGGGCCTGCCAACAAGGCATGCATATGTTTTAATTTCAAGAATGATACTCAGAAATCCGACAGACGTTGAATATGACACGTAGTCATCGATAATGAAATGTCATCTCTTACCCGACCGCCCCCTCTTTAATTTTCTTACTTCATTCACCTCCTTCCAGCAGAGAAGATTTAAAGGAGGCTATAGCCCTACAGTACGGATATCCCACCTCTCCAAACAGGTACTTTGTCTTGCTCATCCCGCTTTTCTCTTCGAGCAAGCACACTTGATGAAAGTATGACTCTAAACACAGACTCGTTCAGATTATGACGAGGTAAACCCCCTAAAAAAGGGGAAAAAACCGCCGCAGTATACCCCGTCCTATCTGAACAGAGACCTGAAAGTTATTCTTGAGACAGTTCTCATTATGACCAAAACAGATCCCTCATAGGATTAAGCAAAATCTGCTCTGAATGTTTAAGTCGTTAGCTGCTGAACGAAATTGATAGCAAATGTGCAATAGCCATGATACCCGAATTATAAGCAAAGAAAATAAAGATGTCAAGCTAGTCTTCCTGACAACGTGTTGACCACTTGAAAACCTGGCGGGGTGTTTCACAAAGACTAAGATCGACTTTAAGTTGGACTTAACTATGGCAGGCCGTTGATGCCACTGTTTGCTCTCACCATTTACTGTTATTGGTCTCTCAATGGACGTACAAATCATGGTCACAAATCTATAGAATTTACATTTTTTGATAATTCATTATTGAAGGAAAAAATATATTATCTAAAGATCATAATGGTAAGAGCAGCCAGTGGCATGAGTGGCCTGTCATAGTTAAGTCCAACTTAAAGTCGATCTTAGTCTTTGTGAAACACCCCAGGTCCCATAATGCATATGCGTGTAGGCCTTTCAATTCATGTGATCAACTAATTAAAAACGATATTGGCAAGTTTCCCTCAAAATAGAGTTTCTATTACCAGAGCTTAAATTAAACTTTAATAAAATGAGGTTGATTAATCTGGTAGTAATGTCGAAATATGAAATAATCACTGAATTCTACAAAATGAAAATATAACGTTCAAGGTCATAATATTTGCTGAAAATGTTTAGAATAATTGAGCGAAGAGAGAGATAAGGAATTCATGCTGGTATGGCTCACTTAACAACATAGCACGTAGTCACATACGTGCTCTTTTAGGATTTTGTTCCTTCTGTTTCATTTATTAGCTTTTTGAAATGTGATTTTACACATTTGGGGAGACCATTCATTGCAAACTTTAAAAAATCACATACTTTTAGCTTTTACCGCTCGAAATGAAGGTTCGTAATAATAAATAAAAATACTACGGCTAGGCTACCTTTAAACCGAACCGCATGTTAAGAGTAAACAATGAGAGTCGTAGCTTGCTGCTGTGAGTGAGTCTGCCATCAGATACATCACAGATAATTATCTCTTCTCTCTACCAATTCATTAGGCATGGTTTTAAATGGCTCACGTGATTACTCCGCATAATTTGATCGACATTTCTCAAGTTGTTCGTTGCTTGGAAAGGGTCTCAATAAAGACAATGGACTGCAATGTACCACAATGTTCATAGTAGTCGATGAAATGTATTATCGTACATACAGTGTTATTTGTTAGTTTTTTTTTACTTGGGTTTATAATTGTTTGTATGTATATTTGAGTAGTTTAGTTAGTGGCTGGTAAATACAAATAGTATTCACACCAGAATTAATTAAAGGCTACGTAAAATGAAATGATTATAAGATGACATGATAAATACGATGACACAGGATGGAGAGAGAGAAGAGAAGAGTGAGATGAGGGGGCGAGGGGCGAGGGGAGGGGCGGAGAGAGCGAGGAGGGAGAGAGAGAGGGGGAGAGAAAGAGGGAGAAAGAGAGAACGAGAGAGAGAGGGAGAGAGGGGAGGGGGAATGGGAGATGGGTGATCCGGAGGCAAACAATGAACTAAAAATGGCGTGTCGATTACGAAGATGGCATGTGAGATGATGGTGATGATGGTTGTGTCGTGTTGTGAGGTGCTGATACACGTGATAACGATGGAGGTGTTATTAACAAGTTGAAGATGTTGATGGTAATGATGGAGATGGTGATGATAATGATGATGATAGCATTGGTGATCAATAGGCCATTTTCGTAATGTAACCAAATTTAATGTAAACGTCATTTGGAAGTGCCTCAATATAAACTATTTCAGTCATCTATTAGGAGTAATTGTATTTCAATAGTCAGAATGAAACTGCATATATTATTATGCGTTGTTAGATAGGGCAAGCCATATGTTTGCCCTACCTAGCAACAAATACTGTATGCAATTCCCATTCTGACTATTGAGGTAGGTAACAGGTGAATTAAATAAGTTGTGTCAAGGCACTTCACAAAGGTGTATGCATTAAATTTGGTTACATTACGAAATTAGCCTATAATAATTGTGTAGTGGTATAGAGGCGATGAATGATGATGGTGATGCTAATGCCGATGAGCACGACGAATGGTGCTCTAATGTGATTTTAGCTACAATATTCATACTAAAATGCAGGAAAAATAAAGTCATGTTAATCCTAGGGGAATCACAAGTTAGACGCCATTGCATCAAATACAACAGTGAATTATGTACGCGTATATAAGTAGAATGATATTGATTACAGAAGTGACTGTTCTTTGAGGTGCTAGTGCTAATATGTGCATTAATGATAAGAATGGTGGAAAAATAATGGGTATGATTATGTAAATGATTATGTGTAACACACACATACCCACACACCCACACACACCCACACACACGCACACACCGGCACGCAAACCCAGACCCACACACATGCACACATACACATACACATATACATAATTATGATACTCTATCATTCTACTCGAAATTATTTGTCATTTTAAAAGAACGTATTTTGACACGCAAAATTATACTTCAAAATCTAGACCCCTCCCACTCCCCCGCCCCTATTGTAAGGCTATGGTGGTCGACTGGTCGTGATGATATCGGTTAGTGTAACGATGAACATGACATGACCCTGTTGATGTTTGTATACACTACCATACCTCTTTTGTGATTCGTAGCCCCCGCAGATCGAATTCCCGCAGTCGCCATTTGTGTAAAGTCCGATGATCAGCAGCAAATCAATGGTCTTCTGAAAGTCCAATCTAAAAGTCCTTTATACTCCGTATGGGTCACTAGTGTATGGCAGGGTGCAGCGAAAAGTCACGAACCTGTTCCTGCAGCTACCAGAAAGAGTAAATGACTAGGTGCTGGAGATCCTAGAACACGAACCTGGGTTGAGTGGCGTTTCAAGACAAGGCGATGACACTTGCATTACGATGTTCAAATTGATCAAATTGGCGGGAGTTGCTATGGAAACAACGAGACGACATCAAGCGAACGAAACACCCCGACCAAAAAATGAGAAATAATTCCACGCAGTTCCACAAAAGTGCCAATTTATATGCAAGCCTTCGTTTGTAAATGAGCTCCGCTGTTTAGATTGGCGTGAGGGCCAGTGAGAGAGATATATGGAAAGGAAGTAGGTGGCGGTTGTTGTGACTGAAGAGAGTGCGCCAAATTAGAATGGTATGCCAGTCAGCGGTATGAGGCGAAGAGTGAATAGCTTTTCTAAAAATTATTGGTCGAAGAGAAGTCAAATCGCCACATGGCGAGATTTCAACTTTTACCTGATGCCTCAATGTAAGTGCGCGGGAACGAAAGCTGTATAGAGGCATGCGATCGCATGCGATGTATATGCTGCGGCAGGCATGGCACGGCTAACAAAACACATCAGCAGACAGCAGACTACCGATTCGTGCATTCTCCACGGCTGAAAGCAGAAAGAAAGCAACGTCTAATACTCACTCCTGCATTACGGTTAGCAAACATTGACGAGTGACCTCATTCTTCACTAGCTTGACCTTTAAAATGATTCAGGGGATTTGTAACACATTGTTTTTGTGCTTTAAATCTTTCTTACCAAATTCCGAAATTGATGGATGCCAGACGCCAGAGACTAAAATTATCAAATATAATTCTCTCTAAACAATAAATAGCAACGTTATTAATCAGTTTATGAAGGTGGAAACGCTAACTTGATATATAACATCGCTAATACTGATAGTCAACGTTTACTGGATACATATAATCGTCGTGAAACTATTTAAAAATAATATTACTCTTTGAAATTATTTTACGCAGGCCTATATAAAATTATGATTGTGTAGGTTATTGCTTGAGTAATGGGGGCAAGGGCGTTGCTAGAAGGAGGGGGCGTGTTAGGGCGAAGTTTTCTGTCCGTGAATTTGGGATATCTGACGGCCAATTTGAAAGTCTGAAGGATTTTTTTCCTTCTCCGTCGTCATCGTAGTCTTCTCCTTATTTTAGTTTTTTGGTCGTCTAATTATACTTATTGATATTAATTTTGTTCCTTCTTCTTCTTCAAGGCCTTTGCTGAGGCAGCGGACCGATCTGATTCACTATGGGCCAGAAGGTTTCTGTCTTTTAAATAATACTTTTCATTTTCTTGCTCTGGATCTCTGTCTCCCTGCCGGCAGTGTTTCCTTGACTTTTAATCTTGCGATTGAAATGCTTAGGATTTAATTATTGTTTACTGGTAATATCATTTTGTAAACGCTCTCATTGGGGTGATGATTATTCTGGGGTGTTTCACAAAGACTATAATATCGACTTTAAGTTGGACTTAACTATGGCAGGCCATTCATGCCACTGGTTGCTCTCACTATTGGTCTCTCAATTATGATTTTTAGATAATATTTTCAAAAAAGGTAAATTCTGTAGATTTGTGACCACGATTTATACGTCCCTTGAGAGACCAATGCCAGTAAATGGTGAGAGCAAACAGTGGCATGAACGGCCTGCCATAGTTAAGTCCAACTTAAAGTCGAACTTAGTCTTTGTGAAACACCCCCCTAGTGTGCTTTCACTAATGAAGTACATTCGGTCCACTTTTGTTCATATCATATCTTCCGAATGGCGCAATATATATATTATTGTGCTTTGTGATAACCATGAAAATACAAAAGACTATGTCTTGTGAGTACGATACCTAATCTGTTAAGTAGTCCCTGTACAAATGCTTATATAGACGCTCTGGCTTAAAGGGATAGTTGAGTTTGTTGCAGAGGGCGCTACACAAAAATAATTTGTTGTGAGATAATGAAAAACTGAGTGTCAAAATTGAGAGAATATACAATTTAAATGACAAAATCATCTTTGTTTGATCAAAATCAGTTCAGAGACGGCTGAAATATCCGTAAATATAACCATTCTTAATATTTGTGGTGCCCCACAAATATTCGGTAATTTTGAACCAGCCGTTGAAAAACGAGATAGCGCCTTATACGTTTTATTCCAGCCAATGCCAATATTGGCTTTTTGTTTACTTTTTCGTGATGGTCATAATACGCACAACAAGCCGGCCCGTGTATTATTATTAATTGATTAACGGTCACCGTATTTTTTTTTAAAGTGGAGCTGAATTGGTATGATCGTATTCAATCTAAATTCACACATTTTGGGGTCTAAAATTACCTTCATAGCCATTTTAGGTTCTAAAAGGGCACTAGAAATGTCATAAATAAGAATAAGAGCAATAACCATGCACTTTGAAGGCATTTACGGTCTTAAACAAGAACTCAGCTATCCCTTTAACTACAGAACCCTTTAAAGATCGGTGTATTTATTCTGATGGATATCTCATTAATGCATACATTTCTAGGCATTGTGCCCATTCTTGAGAGACGGAGGAGATTTTATATTTCAAAACAAATGAAATCAACATTATGATTCTGGGAGATGCACAATCTGCTCAGTGGTAGATCCGTGATTTCGTATACGGGAAGTCCTTGGATCGCCACATTAGCTGTTTTCCAATTACGTTTTAGTGACTGAATTGAGTATGTACTGGTGTAGCTTCGTGGGGGTCACATGGGGTACGTGCCTCTTCAATGGTGAAAAGGGGAAGGGGTGGAGAAAAAAAGAAATAGAAATAAACAGAAAATTATAAAGAGAAAAAGAAAGGAAGAGCGGAAATGCAACGTAAAAAGAAGATGAAACAACACCGTCCACGCACTCTGTGGTTTTATCTTCTCGGATTTCATTCGTTTGATATTTTCGGTGCCCCAATACCCCCCAACAGCTGAATTCACGTTACGCTACTGTAACTAAAGGATTAAATCTTAGAAATGTTATCCCATTGTCCCCACATAATCTTACCTCTCGTCATTATTTTTGCACTGATTTTTTTTTCAAATGATTTTTTTTCAACATGAATTTAAGGCGCTATATGTACAATGTATGATGAAAACATCAAGCCTGCATTAAGGTTTCGATATAAGCACAGCACATGAGACTCTAATTGCACATCGATTTTCTGCTGACACAATAGTGAAATGAGGCATGAAATTACGTTTTGACTTGCAGAAAATATTGCTGCAATTTCATCATTTCGTTTTCTGTCTAATAAAAGCCTGGTGAAAAAATGACCTATCTTGCGGCACGCACGCATGATAAAATCCATATTTGAAGTAAAACCATATAGGACAGACAGGCGATCGTAACTGTGTGAATATAGTTGTAGTATTTTCATGCTAAGAAAATTGAACATAATGACATGTGTCATTTTGACCGCACATAATTATGAACTGATAAACCAGGGAACTACAGGTCCCTGGATAATTCCAAACAGCCATAAAGATCCACTTTATAGCAACTTTCTTATAGTTATTAGTATTAACACCCATAAGCAACCAAGGAAGAAGCAGTTTTTACACGCTTTAGTGATGTGTTTTCTGTTTCTATATCTTTTATTTCCAATCGAATGCAACACAGTATACAAATATACACTGTTTTAAGAGGTTCTGGTTGAAACTATGGGCAAGAGGTGACTCCAATAGTACTATTTGCTGATTTTTAATTGTATTGATATATAGTTTCTTTAAGATTTTAAACATTTTGAATTTTAATAAAATTTATTAAATTATACAAAATTATCAAAAAAAATGTTAAACAACAGTTTAACATTTTACAGTTTAAATAAAACATTTGCCAGCCGTAAAAAGTACTTTTGGCAAAATAGTGTGCTTATTTTTGATCACGTGATAAGCTCTCAACCAATCAAAAACCAATACATTTTTGATGCAGAATATAATAACATTTAATGGTTCATTGACTTGATTCACCTATAGTACATCATGCAACCGGCATTCAAGTTAACATAACATATTACAAATATGTAACACCTAACACAGAATGAAAATCATAATCTAAGAGATGTCAAATAGAGGTTTTTTTTCTTTTGGTATCTTTTTACATGTTCATGTCTAAGTAAAATTAATCATGAATTTCTTACTTTAAATTCATAAGTGGTAAGAAATGTTATTCTTTTGAATTAGGTTGATCAAATGAAAATGGAATTGAAATTGAATTCAAATCATTCCAAGGCTCTCGAAAGAGAAGAAAAGAAAAGTACTCAGATATAAAGATTTCCCGAGAAAGGTATATGAAATGCCAGCGATGATGCCATATTGGATGTAAACAATCGGAGAAGCGTTGGCAGACATTATTTTTGAGGGGTGGGAGGGGGGGGGGGTATAAAACCCCCTCCCTCCACCTCTAATGACACCCACGACACATGGGACAGTATTATACGACGGGATTATGATGTCAAAATCAGCGATGTGCGATGGGGTTATGATATTATGCTCACTCTTAATGCAATTACAGGCAATGCAATGACGTCATATGCTTCAGGACCCGGGCTGTTTTGAGCAGGAAATGGTCCAGTAGAACACAACTTACTTTCGTTCCTTTTTGAACACGCAACGCATGCTCTATACGATAGCTTTAGCAGACCGGCAGCAGCGTATGTGGCTAAGCTTGACATAACCCCATTCTATATCCTCCCGCTAGTAGCTTCAAAAACAAGATTGATGATGTCCCCTATAACGACATTGTCTTAATGATCCCTATCCTCATTTCCGTCTTCATTTATTCTGTAATGCAATGTGTATCAAAAGAAATTACACACTTTGAAATTATGTTCCAAAATTCTATTCTCATGACATCTGCAAGATTCTGTCTTATTAAATTAAGGGTGAGGGTCTGTTCAATCGGATGGCACTAAAAGTATTGGTAATATTTTGTGCTTCAGAGGGCACTTGCTACTTTCGAAAAATTCGCGAAAATTGTTTTGCGCAAAAAAAAATCTTGAATTGGAGCAGAGTGCATATCAGGCATCAATTGCAGTTGCTTTGTACAAAGTTTTGGTATGGGGTCATGAATTTGGTTCAAATGAACATATTGGAAGCATATGCGATTTTACAATATTCAATGATCGTTGTCGCGGTTGAAATCGAGTCTAAAGTGATAACATCGTAAATAATAAACTCTTTATGTTGTATAGCTCCCTCTCGAGACTGATATTACTATAGCTTTATAACAATGTTTCTTGACTACAACCGACCGATTTACTATTTCCGTTTGGAAATTATATATCAGAACTGCATATTCTGAGATTTTCATGGTCGCAGCTACCATGGAATGGCCTTAGGCGCTATTTGAAATATTTGAAATTTACCGGGAGCACCGGTAAATTTTGATTATTCAATTTTCACGAAAGCAGAATTGTTTTAGGGGCTAAATTTTCTAGTGCTTATAATACATCCACAGGGGCATCCAAATATATCAAAATTTTAAAGAATTACTATCCATCCAATTTTCAAAATTTCCCAAAACTTTGCATTACCTTTGTCAATGATTGATTTGAACCATCAGTTTGTCTTTTATCTTTGACCTTACATCTGCAGTCGTGCATCCCTACCCCTCCCACACGCAAACGCACACGCACACACACTTTTTTTCTTTCAATAGTTTTTTTATTGATTCCAAACAATACAAATCACTCTTAGAAATAAAATACAATTGTTTTTTCTTAACTAATTTCAAAACATTTTCATAACATAGATTGTACGATTGATGAAAACTAAAATGAAATCAATAACATAAAACAAATGACCCCATCCAACCAAACACACTACTAACCCCCACCCTCCCCACCATGCGACACACACACACCATCCACACACACACACACACGCACACGCACGCACACACACACACACACACACACACACGTTCGCACGTGCACACAGACTCTTAATAACCTTGTAGATTATTGTCTTTTCTGCACCGGATTTCCATTTTTTGGCTTTAGCCTTTGACAGAAAGTAATGCTGTACAGAAGATGTACACAAATTGTTCAATATTACCACAAAAAAAATCTAATTTCAAACAGTAATTTGTTTCCCTTGTCTGTCACACCTTTTCCATCTAATTTTCAGATACATTTAATGAACCCCTGTCTTGGAAGGATGCCGCCCCTCTCCTTTATCAATTTCTGGATACGCCACTGGGGGTATGCATAGCTAGGAATAGGGTTAAAGATTTTCGCGAGTTTTTCGAAATTAGCCGGTGCTCACTCAATCGAAAACCGTTGTCGATTATTTTAGTGCCATCCGATTGGACAGACCGTCCCCCATAATTTCTTAAGGAAAGGAATCATGCAGATATCATGAAATTAAAATTTTGGAGGATATTTTCAAAGGATGTACTTTTATTTTAAATACGCACTGAATAGTAAGACACTCTTTTCTTATAAAGGAGTCGCATTAGATTTAATAGGAAAGATTTACATCCGACGTGTCCGAGGGAGTATTTCACAGTGCTTACATGAGATATAAGCCTGTTTTACGTGTATAATACATGTATCATGATAATTCTCAACAAGGGGGAATTAGAGTAACCCCGGGATATTTTTAAATACCCCTGCATTTAGGCAATCGTCTCTTCATATTCAGGTAACCATCACCTCACATTCGGGCGGGCAGGAGGAGGTCCAACTGTAATATTTGTAGATTGTTTCAGTATACACATATCATTTCCCAGGTTAAAAAAGTGTAAAAACGTTGTGCGCCCACACGATTTGAAGACTTGATGTTTCTTTTCAAAATCCCACAGGACAGGTTGTGATACAAATCTTGCTTTGGCGCAGAAAGCAAATCAACAAAAATCGCCAATTCTAAAACCTACCCAGAAAATTTTGAAAATGAGTTGATGAGGGTGGAAACAGTTTGAATGAGGAGGGGGGGGGGGATGGGTCAAATGCCTCTATTGCAAATGTCACATTGAAATCCAGTGTAGTGGAACCGTGTTATTGCCAGCACACATGGAGGCCGACTTCATGCTTCATGCTATAATGACTACATACAAGGGAGAGAAAGCTAATTAACACAGCAGCACTAATTGCTGAAGTATTGACTAGGTAATGAGAATTAGGAGCAATGCTAAAGTGATGACTTACTTAGCAGTCACTGATGGGATAAAGTAGGATGATATCATATTATGTATAATTTCGTGCAAACTCTCTCTCTCTTCTTGTTGCTTATCTCTTCTCTCTCTCTCACTCTCATTCAATTGACTGTATTTCCCTCTCTTGTTCGATCTTTCTTTCTTCTTCGTCTCTCTTCCTGTCTCGATCCACCTCTAGCGCTCACACGCGCACACACACACACACACACACACAATCACACATTTATCCTCACCTACCCACACCCTCCTCTTTTCGCCATTATTCGCTTTCTTTCCTAATTTTCATCCATCATTTTGATTTTTTTTTTTAATTAAATAGTTATTTCCATAATAGACTACCCTTTAAACGTAATATGTCTCTCTCATACAGTCTCTTAACTCCCTTTTCTCTCTCTCTCTCTCTCTATGTCTCTTCTTCCCCCTTCTCCCCCCTCTCTCTCTCCCCCTCTCCCTCTCTCAGTCGAAGAACACAGACCAGCTAGTCAAGTTTTAATGCTTTTGATTGAAATTTATTGAAACATTAAAAGATCTCGTGTCTAATGTGTCTTATAAAAGTAAAACACTACCAGTTAGGATTATGTCTCATTAGATGAAATATATTGAAATTATATAAATATTATTGTGAGTCTTTGTTCTGAAATTCATTTCCAAGTATGTGATGTTGAAGCGACTGGTTAAAGGTGGTCAAAAACTGACTAAGACACTTAAAACCTAACCTAATTAATTAATATTGTCACGATTTTTTTTTATAATAATTTTTGTTCGTTCCACAGTAAGTTCATGTTTTCTGTTAGATCAACGTTGTGTAGGTTTGAGGACCGGTCGGTTTTATCACCTGCAATTTGAACGAAACAGAAATAAATCATCATCAAAAATTATAATAAACAGGCATTTTAAAGCTTGGTGTGTAAGGATGTTTTATTGCCTCTAATTCTTGCACCGTTGGAAAGCATAATATGAGCACACAAAAAAATACTTCCCAATGTCCGAGGGAGTATTTCAAAGTGCAAGTGGGTTTGGCATGCTTTTTAAGTTTATAAAATAAGTGTTAATTGTAAAGGAGAAACCAGCTATTATACTGATTGAGCGAGCGAAGTAATAGTCTTCCATGCTGTATAAGATAACAGTAATGTTTACATTTAATACCCAGTACACTGGAATCTAGATGTGACTAATATTTCGGTAGTCAGATATACAATTTCATGTTACTTTATTTTTTGTATTCATCGAAGTGTAATTCTTTTAATTCACACAAAATAACAAAACAAAAATCCAAGCAGTTTGAGAGAAGATAATAATATTTAATAAATATTTTTTTTAAATATTCTTTTATGACATGAGAGGTAAGAACAAAGAAGAAAGATACGAACCTATACGCGAAGGAGAATGTTTGGAGACCCAGTACCGACGTCGGTGAGGGCGTTTTGTGTGCCAGCGTTCACCAAATCAGAATCAGTGGTTCGGCCGTAGAGGGCGAGGGCACCTATCAATCACGACAAGGAATAACAGTTACTAAAATCGTGATCTTGTGGGTAGTGTTATTGTAAATAGCAACAGGAAACAAGTTGTAGTTTTAACACTATGTGCGCCAATCTCACCCCTCCCTCCCCTGCCACAAAAGAAAAGGGGGAAGAGAGAGAAAGAGAGAGAGAGAAAGAGAGAGAGAGAGAGAGAGAGAGAGAGAGAGAGAGAGAGGGGGAGGGGGGAGGGAGGGGGGAGGAGAGGAGAGAGTCAGTGAGAAAGAGATGGGAATAGCCTTGATTCTATCTGTTCCATCAACTTAAAACGAGATAAAATAGTAAAAGGAGTAATAAGAGAAACAAACTGTGGCCAGTCATTACATAAAAAAGAAGCTATTCCCCCAATTTTAAAAGGAATGTAGAAGATATTTCCTGCAAGTGTCTTACCAGCGACGTGGGGGCAGGCCATGGAGGTCCCGCTGATGGTGTTGGTATCACTGTCATTACCAATCCACGTGGATGTGATGGATGAACCTGGGGCAAAGATGTCCACACAGCTTCCCCAGTTAGAGAAGGAGGAACGTCTGTCTCTGCTTGTTGTTGATCCTACAGTGGTGGCCTGTAATGTAGTTAATTGATTTAAATGTTTCCATTTTATCATTTTACTGTTTAGCATAACAATAATATAGGACATTTTTAACATCATTATTGTACCTTATATGATTACAAAAGGCGCCATAGAAATAGCCGTGACGCACTAAGTAGGAAATGTCGATGCTTTGAAAGGGGGCAATGCTTGTGCTTAAGTATCAAAGTGTGTGTGTGTGTGTGTGTGTGTGTGTGTGTGTGTGGAGGGGGGCGCTGTGACACCCAAAGCTTCACTGCTTGACACATGTGGTGGTACTAGGGAATCTGTTTTTCTTAAAATTTATCCATTTCTTCAGAAATAATTATTTTTTAGTTCGACAAAATGGGCACATTATGTAAGTGAAAAGGGCATTTATTAAAGGGAGGGGGAAGGGTCACTTATCAGAAGCGAATACAAGGAAAAGGGGCACTTATAAAAAGTCAGGAAGGGCAATTTTCGGGAACTCAAGAAAGTGGGGGAAACTGTGCCCCCCCCCCTTAATATGAAGGCACTTGGTGCGTACGCTTGTAACTCCACGCAATTGTGTACTGTCTGTTATTTTGCAATCACTTTTTTGGTTTGTTATGATGGTACTTTCACAAGATGGCTTCTCAAAGACAGCTACAATCGCTAACGCAGTCCTGCGTCTGTCAGTAAAATGACGTTCCGCGTGTAAGGGACTCAGCACTCATTGAATCTATATGATTTATTTGGAGAATCTTATATCATCTAAATAATAGAACTCACAGAAAATAAGTTAAACTTACACTTTCAGCACGGGCTGGAGAAGCAAAGCAAGCATTTATATCGCTATTACCGGCAGCCACGGCGGTGGGAACTCCTGAGCTGACCAAGTTGTTGACAGCTGTATCCAGACTGGCTGACGGGCCTCCTCCAAGAGACATTGATGCCACAGAATTTCCAGGAGCATTTGCCCGTACATAGTCGACTCCTGTTTAGAGGAATGAAACAATCCCCATCGTTATTAAACGGATCGTGGAATGTACTGTGACAGGTAGATCGGTATAACCTTTCTTTTAAGGAGGAAAATAATTGTGACGATAATGGTTCTAACTTTTGCACATTGATACGGTGTTAATAATGTCTCTGGTGACATTATGATGGCAGTACTGGTACATTTGCATAATTATGAAAAAATACAAAAATAATATCATACCAATAAAAGTTTATCACATAGGTAAGACAAATCTTGGTCTCAGCAAGGGTTTAAAAATTAACTTAATTCGTTTAATTCGAAACAAAATGGGGCAACAACGCGAAAAGATGATAATAACCTGGATATAATGGTGAAGGCTCTTGACTCTCGTACAGGAGGTCTCGGGTTCGATCTTAGCTTGGTGCTAACATCCTTGAACAAGATGTTTCTCCCGATACCTTGCAATGTTGGGGTAATATTATCCGGAATAATATATAAAGTAAATACGGATTTTTTTTTTTGATTTTTTTTGTTTCTCAGTTTTGGTTCAATTTACTTTACTTTACAGCTGTGACCCATTTTCCTTTTTCATTCATGTTGTACATTGTTATTTATAATTATGTTCCTGCATTTACTGTACTGTAGATTGTGATCAGTTTTGGTTGCACCAGGGTGGGGTCGGGGGGGGGGGTGGCCTGTGGGCTCTAGTCATTTAGTTGGCTCTTTCCATACCCAGGCTGCCCAGCCTGATGCACCCATAACTGAGATACTATACATGTATGTATATTCGATCTTTATATTATGTTTGTCTGTTTTATTATACGAAATGCCAAATAAAATAATAATAATAATAATAATTGCAGGGCCCATAAGAAGAGCAATATCAATAAGGACGGGGCTACCCTGGCTAAATATAAGGACAAGATCATAGCTATCACGTCGTCAGAAGTTGCTTCGGTTTGTTCAGTCATTTCATGTAGCCTACAATGTAATTCCTCGTGATTCATCTCTTAATGTTGTTAGGTATCTATAATCTTATAAAATCCAATTCCCAAAATAAACATCAACTAATACAAAATGTAAAAAGATATCAGGGTGGATTTTGTTCGCTATTTATACCCAGCCACACAGACGAGACCTACACCTGACCGATATGAACAGACCAATACCAGACCGAGCAAACAATTACATTACCCCTTACAACCAAAACATCGGTCGGTGTGGGGTCGGTGAGGAGACGGTTTGGCCGTTCTTACGCCCGTTGCACTTTTTTATGATGACGTATTGGGTTACGCCAGTGACTATCGCGATCTCTTGATGTGAGAATATCAATGCTTACTGCAAAAAAATACTTACTGACTCATAAACTAATTCCCTTCCTTGTGATCATAGATTGCCGTAGATAATACAGCAATTGAAAGACGCCACCTTAAGAGGCGTCAATATTGATTGTTTAATATTATTCAATAGAATCCACGCGACAGTAGCCCTCTCGGCCATAGCGTATTGAGAGAGATAGTTGTAACATGCGCATTATGCTTCTGATCGAAATTTATTGAAAAATTCCGAAGATCTCGTGTCTAATGTGTCTTATAAGAATAAAACACTACCGGCATTAGATGAAATTATATAAATATTTTTGTGAGTCTTTGTTCTGAAGTTCATTTCCAAGTATGTGATGTTGAAGTGACTGGTAAAAGATGTTCAAAAACTGACTAAGAATCTTATAAACTAACCTAATTAATTAATGGCTTAATGGATATAACGCCTCGTAGGGCATAATTTGACACAACGTTTGCATTCACAGTAGCTACAATTTTGTACGATGTCACTCCTACATATTGCGTCAAAGACCACGTCAGTCGACTTGCATAATTATGACGCCTGGGGGCGTTTCACAAAGATCCTAAGTTGAACTTATCTCTAAGTTGGACTTAACAATTATGGAAAGCCGTTAGCATCTTTGAAAATATTTTGTAAAAGTTATTTTAAAAGGCATAAAATGTTGATTTAATTCATTCATATTTCCTATTATCAAGGAAATTTCATGTTCTTGATGTAGAATTTATGAAAAGTCTAAAATAATTGAATTTTTGCTTTTGAATATATTTTATTGTAAGGCTACAAATGGCTCTCCATAATGTTTAAGTCGAAGTTAGAGTTAAGTTCGACCAGGAAGATCATCTTCCTGGTTCGACTTAGGATCTTTGTGAAACACCCTCCAGTTCAGGTGTGCATGCAACGGGAATAATAAGAAAGGGATGATGTGTTACCTGCTATGACTCCGGCGGTGCTTCCAGAACCTTGGCAGTTCAAAACCTTGACCCCATAGAGATTGACTCCTGTTGCCACACCATATGTTTGGGAGCCGACTGTACCGGCACAATGGGTTCCGTGTCCGTTGCAGTCTTCCTGAAAAAATGAAAAAAATGTGTAGTTCATTTCAATTCAATTGCTTCATTCGAAAACAAACGGAACATTAATTTTATTTCCAATATGTCATGAACATGACATAAATGGGGAAAATTATTTGATTAGTCTAATTTGTCGTGAGTATTCCATGAATTAATGGTGGAAAATATATCTTGACAGGATTCTATTATTGTATTGCAAAGCAAATACATAAAAATATAAAAGAAAATGGATGAATGGTTTCCCTCATTTTAAATAGAAGGATTTGGAAGAAGGTATCGGGCAAAAATTGCAGTCAGTGAATTTCATAACGCCTATTTTTATTGTTTGTCTAAAGATAATATTACCGTAGTCAACCACGGAGGTATGCCCTTCATACAAATTTAAAAGAATGCTCTATTTTGTAATTAATCCTGATTCAGGATCTAACTTACGGCGTTACCATCACCGGCATAATTTACAAGTTGAGATGTACGTCTTGCGACAAAATCGTTGTGGGATGCCATTATGCCAGTATCGATAACGTACACGCTCCAGCCAGAACCTGCAAAGGTAGAAGCAAAAAATTACTTACAACATTTTCTTCAAATTTGTATCAATCATGAAATTTACCTTTTGATAATATTATAGACCCACTAGTCAAAGACAAAATAATAACTGTTATTATTAAAGTTTCAAGCATTAAGAATTTTCGCAAGGATCAGTATTATACGACAAAAATAACGCGTTTACTCACCCTACAGTCATAGCCCGTAGAATATGTTTTTGATGAATGAAAAAGAACAAGAAAGAGAGAGAGAGAGAGAGAGAGACACACACACAC
This sequence comes from Mesocentrotus franciscanus, assembly GCA_037976565.1. NCBI lineage: Eukaryota > Metazoa > Echinodermata > Echinoidea > Camarodonta > Strongylocentrotidae > Mesocentrotus > Mesocentrotus franciscanus. The sequence goes on from CP137677.1 coordinate 19,957,490, forward strand.
ACACACACACACACACACACACACAACACGTATACTGATTACGGGCCGCTAAGTGGAATGCCCCCACATTATTCTATTGCAGGGCTTCTCAAAGTCCGGACTGCGGGGCATGTCAATCCGGACTGCCCGGGAGTCTCTCCCTTTAAAAAAAAATCCTAAGAGGACCGGAAACAGAATCCAATCGATCCCTATCTTTCGATACCAAATTTATATCATTTTGACCAAAGGGTACCATTGGTATTGCATATAGCGTCAAAAATTTCCCCATAAATTGTGTATTGTACACAATGCAGAATTGTCACATCGCGGAATAGTGATTAGTTAATTAGTAATTAAAAAAATGTATTTGAGACATGGATATGAAACGTTATTATTCTTTATGAGATACTCTATCAATGTGCCAAGGTATGGCAAAAATTCCAAGCGGGCACCCCCCTTCCCCTCGGCTGAAAGAGTAACAAAATAACCCGGCCTATTTAGGTTTAAGCTGTTACAAATCTTCTTTGGTCAGATATAGACCTAAACGTTTAAAACAAGCCCCATTTTCTTCAGTATACTAGTGCTATTCAGTGCTATTAATTTAAATTTTAGGAGTAAATTGTCTGAACATTTTCACCAATGCCTTCGTATTCATATCACTAAATTTTTGGAAAATTTGTATCGGTTCAAGCAGCTTCTTGCCTGGAAACAGTTTTCCCACTGATATACCTACATCCATACCACTACAGAACTTCCACTTTTGACTGTCTTAACTCTTGAAATTAAGGTAGGCCTACGTGTAAAGACACGTAATATATGTATGATATCACAAACTTATTGTATAGAAAAATTCCAAATGCATGATTGTGGCAATTTGGAACTTGTTTATATCATGAGCCATCAGTGTATGACATTTGTAAATATCGGTAAAGATGAAGCATAAAAACTTGCATTACAGCAAACTCGTAAAGCTCTTTCATTTCGGGAGAAGTATTCTCTCTGAGTATCAGGCGCGGATCCAGGGGGGGGCAGGGGGCCTTGGCCCCGCCAAAAAAAAAAAAAAAAAAGAGAGAGAGAGAAGGAAAAGAAGGGAAAGGGAAAGAGGAGGGAAAGGGAAAGAGGAGAGAAAGGGAAAGAAAGAAGAGGAAGCAGAAAAGAAATGGGGGAAAGAAGGAGATCGGGGGCCGAAAGGGCCTTGCCTCCCAGGCTGTTTCCCCCAGCAAAAAATAAGAGAGAAGGAAGGAAACGGAAAGAAAAGGAAAAGAGGAGATACAGGGAAGGAAATAAAGAGGAAGGAGAAAAGAAAAGAAGGGGGATATCAGTTGCGATTAATTCAGCCAACAACGTCCGGATCGGGGACCGAAAGGTCCTTGCCCCCCAGCAAACTTAAAGGAGAGAGAAGGAAGGTAAGGGAAAGGGGAGCCCACGCCAATTAGTGACCTGCCAGTGTCACAAATAAGGTATCAAAATAAGCTCATCTGACCGTAATTAAATACCTAGAACCCCTGAGCTTCCGGGGGCTCTGCCCCCTTGACCCCACCTAGGTCCCAAGGCGGGCCCCTGGATGCTCATCTGACCGTAATGTAATTCTTAACCCCTGAGCTTCCGGGGCTCCGCCCTGGACCCCACGCCAATTAGTAACCGGCCAGTGTCACAAATAAGGTATCAAAATAAGCTCATCTGACCGTAATTAAATGCATAAAACCCCTCAGCTTCCGGGGGCTCTGCCCTGGACCCCACCTAGGGCCCAAGGCGGGACCCTGGATGCTTATCTGACCGTAATGTTATGCTTAAAACCCCTGAGCTTCCGGGGGCTCCGCCCCCTGGACCCCACGCCAATTAGTGATCTGCCAGTGTCACAAATAAGGTATCAAAATATGCTCATCTGACCGTAATTAAATGCCTTAAACCCCTGAGATTCCGGGGGCTCTGCCCCCTGGACCCCACCTAGGGCCCAAAGGCGGGCCCCTCGATGCTCATCTGACGGTAATTTAATGCCTAAAACTCCTGAGCGGGGGCTCCGCCCCCTGGACCCCACGCCAATTAGTGTCCTGCCAGTGTCACAAATAAGGTTTAAAAATATGCTCATCTGACCTTAATTAAATGCCCATACGCCCTGAGCTTCAGGGCTCTGCCCTTGACCTCCGCCGGGGCATTGCCCCTAGACCCCACGCCAATTTTCGCTACGCTCTACCTGATCGTAGATACTTTAGCCTCCCCCAACCACTTTAAAAAACGTTCAGCAGGGCCTCCATGTAAGAGCTGGTGGTGATGCCGATTTTTTTTTCTGCCCCCCAAACGATTTTGCTCATTACGCCACTGCTTTAGTGGTCACCATTACGTACCAATATTTGGCTCGCACAATTTCAAATTTGGGCCCCCCCCCTAAGAAATCCTGGATCCGCGCCTGCTGAGTATAAAGGATGCATACCAACGATGCATTACAGTACATGATTATTGGCAAGATAAGGGCATTGTACAACATATTCGACTTGGGAGAATGCCTGCTCTACGTGAATATTTTGTGTATACTAACACAGTTGATATGAGAATCCCATGATAGCATGCAAATTAGTACGTATATAGGATGAAAGCCATAATATGCATACAACGTGTCGAAGTATGATTTAAAAAAAAAAGGCATGTAATCTGTTACAAATACAAGTTTTACGATGAGAATCTTTGAAATCAAAGGCAAAATCTAGATTGGTCTGGAATTAGTACAGTCTTTGGGATTTCCCCAAATTATAACCCTTGCTTCTTTCATGATGTAGGCATGTGCATTGCATTCCATCGGGTTATTTCTACCGACGAATTGTCAAGTTTACCGCCACAACTCCCTAAACGCATTACTGAAGTGGGGCCGGGTTGCCCTTTCACTTTTAGTGCCCGCTATAATTATGTAGAGATGTCGTGGTCTAGTGGATAAGTCACCGGACTGTGGATCACATGGTTCGCGGTTCGAGTCCCGCCGCGGCACTAATGTCCTTTAGCAAGACATTTATCTACATTTGCCACACTCGACCTAGGTGAGGTAAACGGGTACCTGGTAGGAATTAATTCTTTGAAATGAAATGCTAGAGCATAATGGCAGCCATGTAATACTTGTGGAGCGCCAGGAGTGTTTAACAGATATGAGCGCTATACAAGAACCCACTATTATTATAATTATTATTATAAAAGAGTATTGTAAAAGTAAAAAGTGCTATCCATTACCGGTTCCGGGTGCGTTATACTGGTCATTGAGTGGAAGACTGGCTTGGTCGATACGGTCAAGACCCCAAGAACCGACTGCTTGGGCACGGTATACACCTTCCTGTTCCACGTACTCTACAGCATCAAGAGTGCGGACCTATGCCATAGATACAAACAAATAAATGAAAATGATAGGGCCGAGAGCCGAGAATCAAAGATCCACCAGTGATGTACTCCATTGATTCAATATGAACACATGCACTTTCACTAAAAATTAACCATTCTTTTCGTCTGTGTAATATATATATGTCGTTGAGTAGCATAAAGTCTCTTATGCAGAGTACAACGACAACGACGACGACAATAACAAAAACAACAGCAACAACAACAACAATAATAATAATATTATTAATAATAATTAGAATACTGATGGTGATGATGATGATGATAATAATAATAATACTACTTCTACTACTATACTATTACTACTACTACTTCTACTACTACTACTACTACTACTACTACTACGACTTCAACTATACCACTATTATTATGAAATAAATAAACAAATAAATAGATAATTGAAAAATGAATATATAAATTAAAAGATAAATAAAAAAAAAAAAAATAAAGAAATAGGTAAATAAATTTCATTATCCGAGTACTACCGATCTCCCTCTCAAGATCCCAGTGCCCCATCGATGGCTAGACCCACGTTACGAACCGATTATTAATTTACTTGATACAATCCCAATAGTTTTCCTCTAAGCATTATAGGACTGCATTAATGCAAAGCCTCCAGTCTAAACCTGGAAGCTTGTAGATAGTCATTGCAAGCTGACTTACAGCATCGAGCACTCTTTCTGAGAGATCGGCGGCGAATCCGTTGAGGGCGTGTCTGTAGATGTTGCGGACACGTCCACCTGAGAGACGGACAGTAGTGGAGATCTCATCGACATTGATTCCATCCTGTGGGGGGTGATTCCAGATTACATTTTGACCAAATTTTCAAGCCTGGTTAATTAGCAAAAGAATCCTTAATGACGAATATATGGGCATTCATTGATATTGGAGTAATGATGGAAACTTTTTTAAAGGGGCTGAGCAAGTGAAAATTGAAGAATTTTCCTAAGCGAGCCCCAGGGAACGCATTGGGTATTAATTCGTTGAACGATGATGAGGGGGAGGGGTACCGCTCTGTCCTCGTCGAAATCAAATTTTGTTGTTGCCTTTTATGCTGTACTTTGCATTACAGCTACGCCCGTGGCACACTATATAGATCTTTTTCCAAGAGGTTTACGTTTTTGTAGTGTGGAACTTCGCAAAGTAGAGTAAGTTAGATCACCCAGACAAATCTAAGTCTGAGCTTGACATCAATCCCTCTTCTCTCATAGGTAGGCAGCGCCATATGACATATGATAATTCATTCATTGGCTAGTTTAATACAGTAAGTAAGGGAGAAAAGGAGAGCAATACAAACTTTCTGAGAAATCAGAAAATAGAGGATGTGACTAAAATTATATATGTATATATAATGCTATTTAATTGTCTACTTCATGGATGTGCGGTTTCCAATACAGTCGACTATCTTTACAAACTCCTAGAATTTTTTTTTTAACTCCTTCAACTTCTGTATTGTTCTACACAACAAAATCATTCCTGTATGATAGAGGAAAATGCTTAATAAAGAATTTGAAAAAATCATTCAACTCAACTTTAATCAATTCAATTCAATCTATTTCAAAACATGCAACAACAAAAACAAAATACACACTCATTATAATGAACAATCAAAAGAATTACCATAAAAAACTTAAGAGCAATCGGGAAAAGTTGATTATAAAATTTCGTGTAATATTTTTGCTGTAAAATTTGGAATCCTCAAGAATTATAAGAAATTGACTCAATCCCGCTGAAATTCACATGCAATGCGATCAGAATTGGGTTTATGAGCCTAAACAGGTATTCGTGACTTGAAAGTGTGGTCCAAACTTTTCAGTTATATTCCAAATATGGGCATGAAGGGGTCATGACTGTGATGAGCAAACCTTTTCAGGGGACGTTTCTTATCATATTTTTTTTTATTCTTTCAAACTGACACGATAAATTTTCACAGCTCTATTTCTTTTCTATATAAAGAACTCAAAGTTTCCCTTAAGAAATAACTGACCTTCAATTTGATGATGTACTTTCCTGGGATAGGCTCGATGTGGGTCAAGAGCGGGGCCAAATTGGCACTGGCCACAGCCACGAGAAGTAAGGCGATGAAAGCACGCATTTTGACTGTAATGAAATAGGCATACAGATTAAAGAAGCAACTATAGTACCGAGGGTTCTAGAAGTGGCAAATGCTTTCATGAATGAAGGATTCGGTTCTAAAAACAGGTTGTATCCATTTTTCATGAACATTATTTTTGTCTTCTTTCACTAATGTATGATATCCATTCGCCACATATAACACGCCGAAGTAATTGAATTTTAAATGGCAGGGTAAAACTAACCGGGTAATTTAAAAAGCGATTTGTTCCAAAGAATGCTTCAAATTTCAGTTTGGTTCTAAAAGGTGCTACATTTAATTCATTTTAAAATAGCCTACCTCAGAAACGGACCAACCACAGTGCAGCGCGACATGCGTTAACAATCATAGAAATATGCTGCAATTTACGTATGGTGGATCAAGATTTTATTTACAAAAGATGATAAATTCCACGGATCTTTTAAAAATATTTTCCAACAAATTATTGGACAGCAACATGGATTTTAAAGAGTTATATTATTACCTCAATCATGTCAATAGAACAAGGCATGATTTATCCCTAAATGGCAAATTAATATTGCAAAATTACAGAATTTTTTTTTTCAGGACTTAAAAATAATAATGGCATGTTTGGATCCACAGTCTTAAAATAAATATACCCCATTAGTGGAATCACAGTCTATAAGCACAACACATAAGCACAACAATGGTAACTTTAGTTTTGAAATATTCATACAGCTAATGCTTATCCAACTATCAATATGTTACAGAATTGCAGAGCCTACATCTAAATATTAGATGGATGTGCTGAATTATCCTTAATCTTCAATGGAAGAAAATTGGAATACCTTGGATCGGAAACTGACGGTAGAGAGAAGAGAGCTTCAGTATAGGTCTTCAGAGTGATGATCTAGTTGAGAACTGAACAGATCTGGTGATGGGCTTGGTGAAACGAGCTCTACTTAAAGTGTTTTTGGAGGAACAGATGGAACTTTCCCTGGGCCTCACGTGCCCAACTCTGATGCTGAAGTTTGGGCAAAGGTGGGAGAGAGCCACGTGAACGGAAGAGCAACGAACTTTATCTGTTATTCCCATTGTTATCATTTCTTACCTTTATGAGTCAAAATAAAAAGTTATGTAAAGGGCGAAGGAAAGACATGCATGGGAAACAACACCTCTTACGGTTGGATGAGGTAGTTGATGGCATAATAATATTAATATCATTCCCCATTGGAGGGTATACGTGAAACAAAACGCAGTGTCATTTTGTTTGTAATGTATTTGATATTTACACATTGACAAATATTTATTCAGGATTATAAATTATCAGCAAAAGCTGTTTAACGTTATGGTCCCTTATTATGACATAAAACATTCAATGTAATTGTGAGAATGGAAAGTGGGAGCATTTGCACCAGAAATTATAAATAAGAAGAGATAAATTCTTGAATAATTCTTTGTTTTGTAAATATTGGATGTATTCATTTTATGTACTTAATCTACGTTCTTATCGGTGATGATCATCAAATGACCATGACAGCCTAAAGACTGATGTACACAAGGCGTTATTTCACCACCGACAATTATTACTCCACATGGTTGTTTAACCAGTTGACTCCTGAAAATTATCTCATTCTCATAGGCTTAATACAGGGACCACCCGGTTACCATAGGCAATGGGTTAACAGATCTGGGGAGTGTTTCACAAAGACTAAGATCAACTTTAAGTTGGACTTAACTATGGCAAGCTGTTCATGCCACTAGTTGTTCTCACCATTGGTCTCTCAATTATGATCTTAAGATAATATTTTTTCCTTCAATAATGAATAATGAACTATCAAAAATGTAAATTCTGTAGATTTGTGACCACGATTTGTACGTCCCTTGAGAGACAAATAACAGTAAATGGTGAGAGCAAACAGTGGCATGAACGGCGTGCCATAGTTAAGTCCAACTTAAAGTCGATCTTAGTCTTTGTGAAACACCCTCACGGCAGCGTTTCACGAAACTGTCATATTAAGTTCGCCGGCAACCCATTAAAACGCTGGTATTAAAATTTAACACGCGCTTCAAAGTTCAATGTGATGTCGGTGAAGTTGTACTTATGACGGTTTCGTGAAACGATGCTCAGTTCGTAGTTAGTTTTGGTACAAAAATAATGACCCCAAATATCACAGATCTTTTACACATGAGACGTCCCATTTTGTACATTTTAGAATAATCACTGCCAAAGTGAAGGAGGTGCTTCATGAATACCTGTTTTTTGCCCTCTTGGGAAGACTACTTCCACCTGTGTATCAGAGAATGAGCCGTCGGTGATTAAATGAGTAATGCTTACATAACTTTCACGAGAACGAAATCCAGTATCCGTCTTGATATTTTGTTTTGAATACAATATTGGTACAAATTAAATGACCTTTTATCTGCCCATGCAAAGATTGTATTTACGAACTGGCTCATTCAATAGAATTCATGCACAGGAAACAGTGAACAAGTAGAATGATGACTGCTCCCGGAGTGGTTACATTAATGTTCTGTATATAACTATACTCATCTCTTTGTGTAAAAAGTATAAAAAGGTCTATATTCGCCTTTATTCGGACTATTCCGACACCTTGCACAAGGTCACCGCGCCCTGCTTCAAATGTTGCCTCTGTGGCTAGATATTGCGCCTGGACCTATGTTCTATATGCATGTGTATGTCTGCAGATATACTTGAATGCATGGCGCAATCAAAATAACGCCTCGTACACACCGGACAAAGGTACCCAATGAAAGAAGGGTACAAGATGCCTTAATTCACTCATCCCCCACTAATCGAATCCCAAGACATGCCTCTCATTATGCTCATCTATTATCAAAAGTTCACAAGTCCAACGCCCGAGATGCTGCTTTATTTGCAGTATAGTTTACTTGTCAAACAAAGAAACTTATTTTCGTAAATGCATATCTGTTATTATATTCATAAAGTTAAAGAATTCATATCTGGAGCATCTTGAGAAAAAGAACAGATGCTTTAAAGACGTCATTGCATGTACAGCGAGTTATACATAGTCATGTACGTGTCAGTGAAACATCATTTTGTGAATCGGTGTATAGGTGCTGATGTGGATGTGATGTGTTACAGTCTCTGCTTCTGAAGCTGCGAGAGAATGTGTTCATCTTCTAAACCAATAGCTAGACTGTTCGGTGTTTCCGTTACACCCAACTGTAGCTGTTATGAAGGAGGCAACGAACTTTTGGTATCGCTTCTCTCAACTTTTGAGGTAGAACTAATGGTGGGTGTGAAATTGAGACTCCATGTTCTAAAAATTGATTCAGTTTAAATTAATGGACAATCTCATAAAGAGCTCTGTATGAATTCGATACTAGGACGGGCTTATTGTACAAAGACATGATTTGATGGTTTCTGAGTTTTTATACAGATTTGGGCTTTCATAAATGTGGTTCCCCTTTACACTTAAATTAATATTTTTTTGATTATGCTATATATGGATGTAGTTTTTATAAAAAAAACAGTATTATGAGTTTCTAATAAATGTTAATAGTGTAAAATGAAACTTAAACCTGATCCTAAACACATTCCAACACGCGATAAAGTCATTTGATTTTCTACAAAATTTACCACCCAGCACTGAGGGTAACATGATTAATTTATTGTCATCATGGAAATTGGGATTGACAATAAATATCCGTCATACAAATGATTTTATGAGCTCACTGCATAGAGCTGTATAATTATGTCTGGGCGCCATGCAATCAACCAACATTCATGAATAGATGGAAACTGGCATTGTAGTGATGTACAGTTATGGAGATATAGATGAGGGGGTGCACACACTACAGGTTACTGTTGTTTTTACATTTTTTTCCCAGTATTGTATGTTTGATTTTTGTTTTCATTCCCCCCTTCTCCTCTATCTCTTTGTTTTGTATATGTATATTTACATATTATGATTATTGTGTAATCTATTATGTATCACAATTATGTCTGTTTTGTTATGGCCCTGTGCCTTTAGGGAATTTCACCTCCTTCCTACAATGTAACATATATTTCATGATAAGTTCATTTTAATTTCTGAAGGAAATAAATGTATATTGAATGGGAAATCTTGCAGACCATCCATGGCAATGTATTAATTACAATGTAGGGTATATAAAAACGTCTTAAACTTGTATTTTTTCGCCTTGGGGTTACTCTTTGTAGATGGAGATGAGTGTTGTAAAACTTCTGGACCAAGCATTGCACACAAATAGTAGTATGGTTAACATTGACTGGAACACGGTTAGTTCCAGGGGCATCTGGAATGGATGTAGATTTTACGGGTCTTATGATTGACTTAGGGGCGGCGAACTTTTGGAAACAGTGGCATGGCAGTGATGTACAGTCATGGTGATATAGATGAGGGCGCAAACACACTTAAGGTTCAAATCTTCAATTTAATACCTAAGTCACACCGCCAAACCGACTCTCGACCGACTAATTTTTGGCCATTGGAGGTGTAATGTTATTGTATGCGATGTCTGTAGAGTCGATCTGGTGTCGGTTTCGTTTGTGTAATTTGGGTAAATACAAACGGTGTAACACCAATTTTTAAAAAACGAAATACTAACTCTTTTGTGCCAATTAATTGTTTCAAACTTCAGCAATTTGACTAAAATTACAGGCAAAAACTTTGGGGCGACGACACCAATAAACAAGAACAGATGTCCATTTCCCAAGATGCTCCAGATATGAATTTTTTAACTTACCTAATTTGATAACCGAGTTAAACGCGATATGCAATGACAAAAATATATTTCTTTGTTTGTATACCTTGACGAGTTATCCATCTTATTTGACACCGCACGAACAAACGAAACAGATACGAACATTAATATTATTGGCAATAGACGATTGCGCACGAATATGAAAAGGTGTTCTTAAAAGTCCATTTTCTGTTGTTTTCCTTTGGAATGAGATGAATATTGTAAAATGGATCATGCAAATTTGAATGAAAATTGAACAAAAATGCATTACATTGACTGTAACACGTTAATTTTAGGAGCATGAAAACGGATGTAGATTTCATAGGTGTTACGGTAATGTTTTTGTTTTTGTTTGGAGGGAGGGGGAATCGCCAATTAAGGTTGGGTGGAGAAGACTCATATCGTTGAAAAATTCTCGTATGTTGTTTTAGAGGGAGGGAGATGAGGGGGGAGAGAGAGAGAGAGAGAGAGAGAGAGAGACGGAGAGAGAGAGAGACGGAGAGGGAGAGAGGGAGAGATAAGAGAGAGAGAGAAAGAGGAGGAGAGAGAGATAAAGAGAGGGGGAGAGAAAGAGAGAGGGAGAGATAGAGGGAGAGCTAGATAGAGGGAGAGGAGAGAGAGATGTGGGGGGGGGGAAGGGGAGGGATGGAGGGAGGGAGAGAGAGAGAGAGAGAGAGAGAGAGAGAGAGAGAGAGAGAGAGTCTAACTGTACAATACCTTTTACAGTACTGATGTTAATAGGCCTACATGGTTTCTCATGATGTAATTTATATCATAATCTGTAGGCCCATTACATATAGAAATGAGGGCTAATAAGCCCTACATTACATGAAGTCTTATAAGGGCTTATAATTGTAAATAATACCTCCGATTTCTCATGGAAATGCGAAATAATAATGATAAGTGATATGCAGGCGTAGCCAGGCGGTCGCCCCCCAAAAAAAAAAAAAAAAAACGTCGGCCCCCAAAGAGAGAGAGAGAGAGAGAGAGAGAAGAGAAAAAGTAAGAGGACGTAGGAAGAAAAAGGAGCAGACAAAGAAACATGACAAAGACTGTGTTAAAAAGATTATAAAAGAAACAACATCATATATTACGGTTTTATTCAAAAATGTAATTGTAAAATGAGCTTTGAATTCTATAGCCATCAGCCCAGCCCAGCGCAGTGCGCCTTTCGTTCATCTCGACATAACATATCATCCAGCGTACCTATACATAATAGATGACTATCGAGCTCTACGGATATTTCTGTTCGACGGTCACAGCGGTCCAGACGGATTCTACTTTGAGCTCCAGAGGAATGGGTCTTGAGGAATCTTGCAGACCATCCATGGCAATGTATTAATTACAAAGTAGGGGTATATAAAAACGTTTTAAACTTGTATTTTTTCGAGGTATCAAAATATGCTCATCTGACCGTGATTAAATGCCTAAAACACCTGAGCTTCCGGGGGCTCTGTCCCCTGGATTCCACCTAGGGTCCTAAGGCGGGCCCCTGGATGCTCATCTAACGGTAATTTAATGCCTAAAACCCCCGAGCTTCTGGTGGCTCCGCAACTGGACCCCACGCCAATTAGTGTCCTGCCAGTGTCACAAATAAGGTATCAACAAAATGCTCATCTGACCGTAATTAAACACCTAAAACCCCTGAGCTTCTGGGGCTCTGCCCCTGGACCAACCAAGGGCCTAAGGCGAGCCCATGGATACTCATCTGACCGTAATTTAATGCCTAAAACCCTTGAGCTTCTGGGGCTCCGCCCACTGGACCCCACGCCAATTAGTGGCCTGCCAGTGTCCCAAATAAGGTATCAAAATATGCTCATCTGACCGTAATTAAATGCCTAAAACCCCTGACCTCCCGGAGGCTCTGCCCCTGGACCTAACCAAGGGCCCTAAGGCGGGCCCGTGAATGATTATCTGACCGTTATAAAATGCCTAAAACCCTGAGCTGGGGCACCGCCCCTGGACCCCGCCCCCTGGACCCCACGCCAATTAGTGTCCTGCCATGCAGTGTCACAAATAAGGTATCAACAAAATGCTCATCTGACCGTAATATTAAACACCTATAAGACCCCTGAGCTTCCGGAGGCTCTGCCCCTGGACCTAACCAAGGGCCCTAAGGCGGGCCCGTGAATGATTATCTGACCGTTATAAAATGCCTAAAACCCCTGAGCTTCTGGGGGCACCGCCCCCTGGACCCCGCCCCCTGGACCCCACGCCAATTAGTGTCCTGCCATGCAGTGTCACAAATAAGGTATCAACAAAATGCTCATCTGACCGCAATTAAATGCCCATACCCCTGAGCTTCCGGGGACTCTGCCCCTTGACCCCTGCCGGCCGGGGCTTTGCCCCTAGTCCCCACGCCAATTTACACTACGCTCTACCTGAATAAATCGTAAATACTTTAGCCTCCCCCACACTTTGAAAAACGTTCAGTGGGGCCTGCATGTAGGAGTGGGGTGATGCCAGCCCCCCCCCCCCGAGTATATGTAGATACTCTCATACCAGAAATAAGCAAGAAATAAGTCATAATAATGTGGCAAATTATGACTAACATATTTCCCGCAAGCAATTATGGATAGGCCTACCTTATGATGAAATGCTGATTGTTTGCATGGTAATTGGTTGATTCAAACGTCAATATGATTATCACATGCATGATATGCTCATTTCTGAAGATATCCACACAAAAAATCGAAATCTTGTTTAACAATGAATAAAATATTATTTTTGAAAAATTCAGACAAGGATTAAGAGTCGAGAACGGTACAACGAATCGTCTTCTTTCTCTAATAATTTAATGAAACTCCCCCCTCTCTGCACTCACCCCGGCCCTCTGTAATTGATTCGCCCCCCTCCCCTCAAAATAAAATCCTAGCTACGTGCTTGGAAACCCGGGGGCCCGTTTCTCGAAACCGTCATAAGTCTAACTTCTTGACCAAATCTTCACCCGATGCCCGACTAAATCAGCGTTAGTAAGCTACTTGTCCGCTACGTGTTTCACGAAGCCCTCTCTGCCAAGATCTAAGACAACATCCTGACTAAGTAGTTATGACGCCTCCGGCACCGTCATCTCTGTCATAACTTTTTAGTCGATGGGCAGCGCCATCACATGTCATTTATTGGGTAGACTATGGCTGGCAAAAAGGACAAGACATCCTCCAGCTATATGATCTTTCTACACATTCACTTTTTATAATTTGTTATATTTGAAAGTCTTATGAAAATATGCCATGTTTATATTTAAGGCTTTTTCCACTTAACTAAACTGATTATACGCGTTTATTTCCACATTGTAAAATCCTCGAAGGGATTGGTAATCTGACACGGAAGGCAAGCCATAGTCAGAAGTGTATTCTCTAGTTTTCAGACCCATATTAATTTCGAGATAAATTCTATCTTCAAATGTGTAAACTGAATAGTTTAAAACATGTGTTTTAATTAACGTATGGAATGTTGAAGTTTTGTCATTTCAATATTGTGCTGACGCCTAAAACGCCTTTACTAAGAATAATATAGGGTGTATTTTTTGTAAACTATCAAATGAAAATATCCGGGGGGTACCCATTTAAAAAACAAAACTGTTTCACCGGTTATGAAATGAAATACTCACAATTATAATTTACAAGTAATTCTATGGCATAATCTACTCAAATTTTGAATTGTATGGCATCTCTTATTCCCTGGTACCATTTTCTATCTTTTTTAGTCCTAATTTTTTTAAATAGTTGCAGTTTTTTTCTGTGGAATTGGGACTAAGGCTATGTCTTGGCTCCTCTTCTCGCCGATAGTATCGATTTCACGAGATGTCTAGCTAGTAAGCTCTTCGTGAAACGGTTTAGGAAGATCAGAGACATCTCCGTACAGTTGGCGGATAAAGTTATGACTGTCTTGTCGTTGGTTTCGAGAAACGGGCCCCCGGGGATGGAAATTATTCATTTACGTTAGGTTCCTTTTTAATCTTTTATTAGGTGTTTGTGTGTTGTTTTGTTTTGTTTTATTTTGTTTTTGTTTTTCAACTCTTGTTTCTGTGTTCTGATAATTGTTGTGGGGTACTGTGTGGCCGATCTTTTGGGTTTATTTCTCTCTTTGCCATTTGCAGAAGCTCCCTGATTAAACCACATCTATACGTGTTTGGTAGCTCCATGACGGGCTCTCTAGCTCTGTTGTTGTTGTTGTTTGGTATGTTAAATTTGCCTAATATACAGGCGTATGAGGTATATTATCCCTAAAAATCATGAATAGTGTGTGATGTGTTTTCTGTAAAAACTGTCTCGTAGCTTCCATGAATGAAGAAAAGCCATCTAGTAGAAATCATCGAAAATGCATATACGGATACAGCGTTATGATGGAGCGATCATAATATTCTTTTTCTACTCACAGTTCAACAAAACGTCTAACCCACACCTTGAACTGAGGCTACGTACGATCGACCCCAAAAATAAAAAATAGAAAAAGTAAAGCGAAGTATAATAAAATACGAGAAAATGGCAGCGATCAAGGAACGTGCAGTGCCCAACGGGCCTAAAGAGATAAGGAAATCGTTTCAATATCCAGGCGATATACCCCCTGAGTTATATGACTGGGTTCCAGCTGAGCAGGAAGGATTCAGGGAAAAATTGATCAAGAAATTGAAGCAAAATCCATTCGTCCCAATCGGTAAGTTACGCAACCTGTCCATCCTCGCTCATATGCACGTCCACCGTATTACTATGCACTCACCCGCTAGTTAGGGCTCCGACTAGAGTGGTGTGATGTGATGTTGCAGCCTGGCCTTGCAGGCGGTTTGCATTCGCGTTCCATTTGCTCATGTGCGTTTATTTCTACCCAAGATGGCAAGAGGAAAGTTAATACATTATGGTGGAAGGGGCTATGTTTGCATGACTCTGAATGAAAGGGGGGCCTAGTTACTTGAGCTTGGGGAAGGGTAGAAGTAGCCTTTTGTAAATTACATGTATATAAGGATTAAGGGCTCGTTGATGAACATGATGAAATGTCAATGTTAAACTTTAAAGTTATAATATAATAATTAATAATAATATTACCAAGCCTTAATTGGCCTTTGGTACAGAGTGATATGAACAAAACCTCAAATGTGTACTTCATCGCCCATTCCAGCGCACACAAACAGCTTTGCAAACAATTACCTTCAGAGTTGGCTAGTGTAGTGTCTAGTCACTCTATAGACAGAAATAACCGTCTGATATGGGTCATTCTTTAATAAAACTGACATTTGTTGACATTCCCCATACACAGACGGTACCCCATACGGCTCGCACCACGGGGAGAGATTGAGCCAATTTTGACCTGCTTTTAGGTCAAAAACTTTCTCCCACGATTTTCTTAAAATAGATCTAATTTTCTGATTTATAAATCAGATACAAAAATACTATGTCTATTTTTCTCCTATGTACAGTTATCAATTTTTTAATGACTTATTTCTAAATGCAAAATTTACGGACTTACGTATATGAATTATCCAATTTTTATCTCAGAACCAAGGAAGCGGTGCGTTCATGCATTCGAACTGGTAATCTATGACATGACCCGCCCGATATATTTCGGGTCAACCGACCAAAACAAGCCCAATGGCCAATCAGAGCACGTGTTTGATATTGAGCTTATGAATATTCAAACATCACCGGCTCAAGCCGGGCTGACTCATACGTAGCTATTGGACGTTCGAAAAGAAAAAATGAATATTCATCAACTTAAACCAAGATGGCTGACAACAAATCTTGTTGACTACAAGACTTTCTCGGATTAATCATTAATATAGGATCTAAATGAGCAAGCTATCGTAAGTCAAAGTAGATATTTCTGTGTCACTTTTCATCTTAAATAATATTCAGTGTAATATTGCAGCCAAATTGGATATATGAAGACGTAAAGAGTGAAAAATCTGGATGCATATCTCATTCATCGCGGTCGGCCGAACCGAACCATTCCTCCCGTACAGTCCCCATAGGACGTTCTTCAGTCTATGTATAGAGGCGGTCAGAGGAGCCAGATGCAATCTCAGCGGAACAACCGTCGATATCAGAGACTGAAGCTTTCGGTCTAGTCACTCTAGTGCCTAGTGGACTCTTCTTTACTCAGACAAAGCACTTTGAATTGAAATGGGTCAAGAATTGAACCCAAAATGTGGAAATTTGTTACTGCAGTTGTAGCGCTTAGCATATTTCCCACTAGACCGAAAGCTTCAGTCTCTGATATCGATGGTTGTTCTGCTGAGATTGCATCTGGCTCCTCTGACCGCCTCTATACATAGACTGAAGTACGTCTATGGGGTAGTGTGGGGAACGAATAGTTCGGTTCGGCGGACCGCGATGAATGAGATAGGCAATGAGTTTTTCACTCTTTACGTCTTCATATAGTCTATCCACTTTGGCTGCAATTTTACACTGAATCTTATTAAAATTTAAAATAACACGGAAACATCTACTTTGACTTACGATAGCTTGCTCATTTAGATCCTAAATTAATGATTAATCCGAGAAAGTCTTGTAGTCAACATGATTTGTTGTCAGCCATCTTGGTTTGAGTTTATGAATATTCATTTATTCTTTTCGAATGTTCAATAGCTACGTACGAGTTGGCCCGGCTTGACCCAGTGATATCTGAATATTCATAAACCCAATATCAAACCGAGTGTTCTGATTGGCCATTGGCATTGTTTTGGTAAGTTGACCCGGAAATATATCGGCCGGGTCATGTCATAGATTACCAGTTCGAATGCATGAACGTACCGTTTCCTTGGTTCTGAGATAAAAATTGGATAACTCATATACGTAAGTCCGTAAATTTCGCATTTGGAAATAAGTCATTAACAAATTGATAAATGTACATAGAAGAAAAATAGACATAGTTTTTTTTCTATCTGATTTATAAATCAGAAAATTAGATCTAAATAAAGGAAATCAGGGGAGAAACTGTCTGCAGCAAAGTGCTGCAGAATTGGCTCTATGTCTCCCCGTGGTGCGAGGCGTACGGGGTGCCGTCTGTGTATGGGGAATGTCAACAAATGTCAGTTTTATTAAAGAATGACCCATACCAGACGGTTATTTCTGTCTAATTTCCCACATATTCCTGATGATAATGAGATAACATGTTATTTACATGACAAAAAAATGCTGACCTCTGAGGCTCTGACGAGAGTTTGAGATTTTGGTTCTTCGGAAATGAAAATCAATGCAGGGTACGCGAAAATATGTGATTTTGCATTGCCAATTTGATACTTTTACAATAGTAGTGGTTAGTGTAAAAAGGCGCATTCAGGGAGTGTTGCTTAATTCAGGGAACTCGATCCTTGCGCATGCCTACTTACACTTAGCTAATCGCTATTATTGATTGACAATATAAAAGTATAAAACACATGGAAAATATCAATGTTGTAAATTTTAAAAATAGAGCTCCAAAATAGTTTGAAAGTGTACAAATCGTGGCCCCTGTAGGCTACTCTTGATCATTTAAAAAAAACAGTCATCCTTTGATATGTAAATCCTAATCCTTCAATCCTGAACAATCCCAATCTTGATCCAATCTATATCCTATTATCCTGCATTCAATAATAAACCAACTAATTACTATTCTTGCCTCTATCCTATCCTGGGATCCTCTATCCTGGGATAATGATACGTTGTGTGTCAGTGTGAGATGCCATGGTTTATAGGGCTTACTTCGAATCATCGGCTCATCGCGTCTGGTCAGATGGTCGCGTTACCCGACCTTCTGTGAAAACATACGCCTATTATTCACGAAATGTCTGGGCTAATGTTTGTGAAATAAACCCCTTTCATCTGCAAATGGTCTGGTCCAATTTTCCTGACACTTTGTGAAAACCCTACGGCAAATCTATGAAAGGTCGGGTGATCTTCCGTTTTCATTTCATGAAAATTTGTGTAACACGGCCACCCGACCGGAAGTAATGATCCGATGGTTTGAAGCAAGCCGTTTATAGTGCAGTTGTAGATTAGCTTTTGACTTACTTTATTTTTACTCTATGTCTAGGTTGCATGGCTACTGCGGGAGCCTTGACGTATGGACTGGTCATGTTCAAGCGAGGTAACGTAGCCAGGTCCCAGACCATGATGAGAGCTAGGGTAGCAGCCCAAGGATTTACCATTGCCGCCATACTGGTAGGCGTTTTCATGGGAGCAGGAAGGACAACTCCTACTCAGGGACCAAATTAAAGGACCTGTCTATCTCGGGATCGCACAAATGATTTTTGCTATAACTGTGGAGATAGAAAGTTGAAACGCGTGAAGTAATTGTGCTTCCTTATAGACTGATTGACTTTTAAGAACATGCCAACATCAGTCCTAATTAGGGGCTAAATAAGGGCTCCTATAGTATAAAGGTGATACAGTAATTGTCATCATCAACAGGCCTTTTGCCATCATATGTGTTGACAGAAGAAATAGAGATCTTGGTCGACATTTTCCTTGTTGACACAAGGTTTTGTTTTGTTGAGTAATCTAATGCAAATGAGAATGAAGGTGAACTTGTAGAAGGTATAACTTCAGTGTTGCACTTATTTTCTTGACTATCACACTTGATGCATCTTGTACCAAAGCGGATAATTGTACATGTATAAAACTTTAGTAAAACAGCTCACATAGTCACTGCATCATCTACCAACAATCAAGATGACAATGTGCTGATTGGAGATTTTTAACCAAGGCTGATCGGTAGAAAAGGTAAAATAATCAACCAGAAAAAGTTCAATCTGGGGACAACCCTGGGACACTTTGATATGAGAATCATTGACAATTGATGTCTGTCAATATATCTAGACACATGGAAATATGTCAGCGAGTCATGTTCTGAAAAGTAGTGCACAAATCAAGATTTGTCCAGCATATATGTAGCCCTAAGCTACATGTATGATAGAAATGGAGACTTTTAACAACAGCCAAAGGCAAACGCCAAATGTGTTTGGTGTATACCGTCCATCTTAATAATGTTGATGAAGGGAACCTTATAACAGAGTATGTAGAGTTGGACTTCAGATGAGCGCAGCAAAGGAGCTCTATGGATTTATCCAATGAATTGCAAGTTGTGGCCTATGTTTTGCAATTTCATAAGCTATTGGAAATTGCTAAGAAAAAGTTCTTTAAAATTTCAGCCTATGCATACAGAGTGTGATCAAGGCTTTCAGATAAGAAGTTGCTGTCTCATTTAATTAAAAAGAAAACTCTTTGAAGTAATTACATACATGTACATGTATCTCTGTTCAATGCCTTATGAATGAATTATGTAAGCGGCATTTGTAAGGTTCTCCAAGTTAAATAGTTTACGACTTTAGATTCTCAAAGTTTCATGTTCGTGGGTAACTGATTCACATCATGGAATTTTTGCAATTGGTGAAAGTACTTGCCTAGCCATGAAATTTGCATTTATAATCATTGTTTTCTTGTAGAAAAAACATTTTTATTTTGTTTTTAAATTTAAGATGACTTTCTGTAGGAAAAATAAAGCTTAACAACGTTATTAATGTTGCTGAGAGTGAGATGAAGAAAAGTATCGTCATTCACATAGCCTTTTTAAGAATCTGATCATTATTTTATTTTATTATTAAGTATTTGGTGTCAGTACCTGTGCAGGGATAGGAAAAGCAAATTGAAATACTGTTATCTTGTTTCTGATGGGAATATTTATAAGCAGAAAAATTACTTTACATTGAGTAATCATGTATTCATAAATTCAAGATATATGTTGAAATTACATGATTTGGCGAATTAGATAGCTTTTCTTTTTCCGCAGTGGTTTCTTCCTACATGGGAGTCATTGTATAAAGGATGCTAACAAGTACAATTATATGTCAGGGACTTGCCTTGAACAGACAGTTTAATAGGTAACTTTACACTGAGGCAGTGTTTAAATAATGTTTTGTACAGGAGCATTTCAGATTTTGATTGTAAAAGAAAGATTTTCTATCCATTACGATCTGTACATAAATTTTCTTGCTGTGAAACTTACAATTACGTCTAGCAGATCTACATTCAAATTTGGTTGTCTCGGGTGTGTCAGTCAAAGGGGCTTTTAACAAAAAAATGACATCTTGGACCTAGGCTGATGTTAGTCACTTATTACCGGTAAACTCAATTTAAACGGGTTTTAAACCCAGTACTGTTGTGAGAATGGTTTTTCCACCTATGTATTCACTTTTGGAAACTTTGGTTTTCGAAAATCTGTCCAGTCTATATAATATGCATGCAAACGGGTCACTTGTGTGTTATATATATATATCAGTATTTCTAATACATGTTTGGAGACTACACATAAACCAGTACCGTGAAAGCTTAATCATGTATCAGGGCAGATTTAGTAAACTATACACTTGATCACTTTAATAGAGAATAAGGAAAGAGGTTCATGTCTACAATGTATATGTTGCACAAATTTTTAGTTAAATGTTCCTTTTTTAACCATAATTTTTGTCTTAATATGGTGAAAAATTGTTTTCATGCTACTTTCATCTGAAATTTGAAATAGATTTCATCCTCGGTGGTCTTGTGTAGATTTACCTATCCAGGATCTAGCTAGTCAGAGAAGGCATGCACCAGAAGTAATCATTTGAGATCAGAAGCATGTCTGCCCTGATTAGAGAGATCATTGGAAAAAAGGTGAACATTGCTTGGCAAAGTGCAGTTTCATTTGTCAAGTACAGTTTGTTAAGCTACCTAAAATGATCAAGATGTTGATGTTTGTCCTTTGCCTATGAATGTAATGGATCGATAGAGAGCAATAGACCATTTTTATAATGTAATCAAATTTAATGCACAAATCCATGTTAAGAGCCTTGTTACAAATTATTTCATTCACCTGTTACAAATGTATGCAAATTGCATACATTACATGTTGTTAGGTAGGACAAGCCATGTTTGTACTTTGTGTTGAGTAATGTATCGAGGCACTTTACAAAGATTTGTGCATTAGATTTGATTATACATGTATTACGAAAATTGTCTATTGGTTAACTAAATTCTCCCATCATTTTAATACAAGTGGATAGTAATACCAGATGAGTGAACATAATTACATGGAAATACAATTGTGTCTAAAATTATGTGCAACGTGTGTATTTTTAATGTAAATAATGTATGATTGTAAATGGATATTATCATCGGATTTATTAAATCTCACCTCGGTGTCGAGTAAAACAACCTTTACTTCTCTGTATTTCTAACATGATATATAGTGTTTGTTTGTTTGGAATGATTTGTAATTGAATTTGGATGATACTGAGTTTCGGGGGAGGTGTGATCATTCTGTGTCAATTTACTAACAATGGCAATACATATTGTCTGTTGAAATCTGTTCAGAGCCAAGAGCAAGTAAACTCTGTGTTAAAGTGTATCAATCACCTAAAAAAGTATTTTGTGTCGGTAAGAATGTATAAAATCAACCTAAAAAATCTTTAATCAGCAATATAATGGGCTAATGTGTAAGGAGTATGAAGAAAATGAAAGATATCATAAAATGGAACCCAAGTCGGACTTTGGTTCCGTGCAAGCCATATTCTATGCAAGTGCATATGGGTGGCCTGGGTGCATAGACTACTTTACTTGAAGGTCGCTCTTGTAACTTGAGTGTGTACTTGGACTTGCAATGCCTCTTTATAGAAGTAATATTTGAAGCTCATATTTTTTATTATAGTACAGTGATATGGAATCCGTAACATACAGAGCAAAAGGGTTTTAGGTGATCATACACTTAAAAGTATACGGGTTAATGTCCTTCTGGCTATAAACACATGATATAGTGTACCATATTGAAGAGGTAATGTGTGCTGTAAAGCCTCCACATAAGGAGGTGGAAGTCAAATTGACTACCTTGTTAAAACAAAAAGAAACTCCAAAATATATGAAAATAATCCTGTTGGTGTCATGTGTTTGCACAATTCAACATTATGTTGCGAAGCACGATTGTTTTTTGATAAATACTATTTTGAATCTGTTTGGAGCCAGGAAGGCATTGACTCTGTGTAAAATCCAAGAGTTAATGCCATTTGGCTCCAAACAGATGATGTATTCTCGTGTCCTACAGTAAACCACTGATCAGGTTATGGCCCTACCCCCCCCCACCCACAACATCGCTATTTATTTACATATGGGTGTAAATTTTGTCTCTGTATTTTTACTTTACTACCTCATGTGGAAAAAAGGCTTATGAGGGAATTCTGATTTTATCTTGTGTGTGTGTGTGTGTGTGTCATTTCTTTAAATTGGAAAATAGCAAGATCTGAAAATGATTTTGTCCAAACACCCCACAGTGCTTTCAAAGAGATGTCTGTATAGTCATACTAACTTCTCTGTCAGGGTGCCATGTAAAATATCTACACGGTTGATTTCATCATCTCCAACAACCTTTTCAGAAAGATATTTTGAACAAAGGTTTTCTACTTTTACATTAAAGTTAACAATTTAAAACACTGGGCATGATGTCCAAAAACTAAAAACTAGCGCTAGGATAAAAAATGATTCATTGTAGACTGATAGAAAGTTTAGTAACCTTTAGTACATGTACAAAACATCAAATAGACATCTGATATACATATGTAGTTTCTACTTCTTTTTACACTCACTGAATATTCTATATACAAGATTCACAATACTTGGATACGACTCTATTTATCACGATATCTGTTTGCCTACTAAATGGGAATATTATTAGACCTTAAAATGAAAATCTTGTAAAACAATAAACAAGACCCATACCGGTACATATACAGAAGATCAAACAAAACTGTTTTCTGTTCTATCAAACAAATTGCATCATTTTCTGTGGAGAACCAGAAGAGCGTCAACTCAATGCGAAGGTATACTGAGTTAATGACTTTCTGT
The DNA here is from genome assembly GCA_037976565.1 of Mesocentrotus franciscanus. Classification (NCBI taxonomy): domain Eukaryota; kingdom Metazoa; phylum Echinodermata; class Echinoidea; order Camarodonta; family Strongylocentrotidae; genus Mesocentrotus; species Mesocentrotus franciscanus. Next base: position 19,980,515 of record CP137677.1, read on the forward strand.
CTCTCAACAGAGGATATGTGTAAATAATGTGGAATTCTTCTAATCTTACACTTGCACCTTGTCATTTAAATCAATACGGACTGATTTTAACGTACAGTCAAAATAAGACAGAGTAGTGTTCAGGGTGAGAGAGATATGAAGAAAAGGACTCTGACGTAAATAACTTCAGGAAAGTACCTAAATCAATAATAGAAACTTATCCAAATAATAATTCCCTGTCACATATCTAACCCTGTTACAGAAAAAACTCACAAATGTGCACAATATATAGATTAAAACGTGGTTGTAAATGTTATGAACAAAAACTTCTCCTGAACACACTTTCTAAACATAACTTATGAACATCTCCAATAAATTTCAAATAATCTATCAAGGTTACTGATAAACTGTTGATCTGTGCATCAGGTTAAATCTGTCAAGTGAAGATAGTGGGATTCAAAGCTTCCTGTTTGTACTCTGGACATATCTTAAAGTGTACCAATCACCAACAAATAAATAATTTGTTTTGCATTTTGGGCTTTCCATGTCTCCACTGTAGCTTTCTCCACAGTAACTATTGGATACTCAAAATAGGAGCTTCAAATATTACTTCTATAAAGAGATATTACAACTCTAAAAACTCTCTCAGTTTAAACATAAAGCAACTTGTTCCATAGAATAGGGCCCACATGGAACCCAAGTCAAACTTGGGTTCTGTGTGCACGGTTTTATTATGCTATTCTTCATTTTCTTCATACTTCTTATCTGTTAGCCAATAGAAAGTCAGGTGAAGTTTTTTGAGGTTGACTTTATACATTCTAGCTGTACACAAATTACTTTTAAATGATTGGTACACTTTAAATCCACTGGTAGGTGAAATGTACAAGGGAAGAACTTCCAAATCAATTAAACATACTAGTGAGAAAAACAGGAATGTTGTAATGTACAGCACTCAAACAATGAACTTAGGGATTAAAGGCAGCGTTTACAATTTAATTCACAAAAGGAGCAGAAGTGAGTGCAGAAAGCAAAAGGATGAAGTATGTCTACAAAAGAGAGATATGAAGAATTAGTCAAGTTAATCAGGGAATAGTGAAGGTTATGGGGGAGACAGAGACAGAGACTGAAAAACTGAAAAGTCAAGAGGATTATACCAAAAAGAAAAATACAGTGAGAGGGGTCAGGGAGAGAACGAAAGAAGGGAAAAGGTCAGTGAGAAAGAAAGAGAGAGAGAGAGAGAGAGAGAGAGAGAGAAAGGTTCTTAAATGGACATGTGTGTTCTGCAGCATTGAACGACTGAATACACATGAATACACATACATCATACTACATGAAGCAATTCAAAAACAAATATAGGAATGCAATTTAATTTTTAAACATGACATAAAAATTGAATTATTACCATTATTATGAAAAATAAATGGATACAACTTAGTACAAATGCAAAGAAATAAAATCATGCATATCTTTTTTTCCCTCAAAAACCACCTGAATTAAATTCAGTTATTTCATTACCTACATCATCCTTATGTTATCCATGCCAAGCATCATCAACAACAACAACAGCAATAACAATAATAACAGAAAACTCTCTGTACAAAATAATTACAGGTGTATTTACATTGATGTGTTACACACAAATACCAGGTACGCGACATTTGCTCCAGCAACAATTGCTCTGAACTTTACATCATCCACAATACAAGGTAAGAGTAAGGGTTACAGTAAGGGTTGCAATTGGGTATGTGATTAGGTTTAGGGTGAAGGTTGGAGTAACGTATAGTGTTGGGTCAATGGTTTAAAGGGCAATCCAACCTTTGTAATAAGTTCATTTGTACGGAAGCAGAAAACCAAGAGAAACAGAATGGCAAAAGTTTGAAATAATTTTGATCAATAATAAGGGAGTTATGGATGATGGAAATATGTGATCACTAAATCTATGTGAATCTGCAATTGGCAATTTGGTCAGTGGATTGTGACGTAGTCATGGACAACTCTCCTGTTTGTCCTTTACAAAATATCATGAACTTCCATTTTTCTCCTACGATCCTTTTCCCTTGGAGGCTACTCAAAATTTGTTATGGATAGTATATCATTATAGGTCCTCCAAATAGAAAAGACCGTACCGAATTTTCACTTTGAAGAAAAAATTGACATCTTAGACATTTTGTGTGTTGGAACAAAAAGGAAAGAGTCTGGCACTCACAGAGACATTACCGCTTCAGCCAATTTTAATGCCCAAATATTTAGTGATAACAACTTTCAAAAATACTTAAATTCTCATTTGTTGTCTGATTTCATTCAAAATTTCACCAGTCTGCTTGTCTGATTGTTCTGCTTTTGTTTAGAGTAGATGTCTGTTAAGGTTGGATATTCTTTTAAGTTAAAAATTTGCCCGGTTTAAGAAATTGACCGCAGAGCAATAGTCACTGGAGCATGTGTTGTACAATCAATTGACAATGGGATTCAAATGGAGTACTAATTCTTTGAGAGGACGGACATGAGATCTAAGACTTCAGACATGTTGGCGCTCTTTTCTCTGCTGAGGAGCTCACTTCAAGCAGATGGACATCTCTACTCTTGAGGGGTAAGACCAGGTCTAAGCTCACCAGGAAAGCACCTCCTTTCTTGGCCCCAGGAAGATCCTAACAAAACAAATAAAAGAATTAATATCATCATAATAACGAAAATCATTACATGAATTCCTCATCAAGAGGTGTCATGGTCTAGTGGATACATCGTTTGACTGTGAATCACATGGTTCGCAAATCAAGTCCCTGCTGCGGCACTAATGTCTTTTGGCAAGATATTAATCTACATTTGCCATCCAGGCGTAATTAATGGGTACCCGGTAGGAAGACATTCCTTGAATGTTTGAAAGCCTTATCATGGTAGCTCGGCTAAAGCTGGGATAATAATATAATTAAAGGGCCCTCAGGGGGAACAGTATAACAAAATGATGAGGCTACCCTGGGTAAGCAAGTCATAATTATTATTATTATTTAACTTTATCAGTAAAATGGATATAACAAGATTTCAATGCACTTAAAATAGACTCTTGCATATGGCTGAAGGGAGAACACTCATATTCCTCTATTTTGTTGATGGCAAATAAAAAGGAAATAGCCCCCAAAACACTAATTTTCCAAAATGCTTCTTCCAGTAAATATGCTTTGAATGTAACATGAAAACACCTAATCTACAGTATCCAGACAACTACCCCCTGTATGAGGGTAACATCTATAGGACAAAGTTTATCTGTCCAGCAGCACACATGTCAATTGAGTATTCTCCCTAGAATATTGCCAATTTGTGTAAGTTTGGAAATCTTTTGTTGGCACTAAATCTCTGAAAGGGTTTACATTGATCTAATGCTCTTACCTGTTTGTTGGCAACCACCAGAAGTGGGACCTTTTCCAAACGTCCGTCTTTAAGAAGTTTGTGAAGCTCTTCTTTAGCTTCAGGAAACCTGACCTCATCGGCTGAATCTACCACAAAGACAAGAAGCTCTGTGCCTTGCAGGAAATTATCCCAATATGACCTCACATTTTTGGTTCCACCAACTGTACATAAAGGAAGATGAAATAAATGTTCATGCCAATCAAAAGATGCTGATAAGAAAAGCATTCATATCCTTAGAGCAAAATACCACCAAAAATAAAGAATGATGTTCCTTCCGTTACTTAATAGAAACATAACATATTAGTGCAACGCTTAACTACATAAATCTTTGCAAATTATTAACCAATTATTGCTAAAGCAATGGAATAGAAACCAGTCCTTTACTGTGGTATTGTTCTTCAATGAAAGTTTATGAATACAATAATTATAGCCTACTTGGAATTTAACATTTCTCCCTTCTCTATGCTACATGAAGAAATCTGAAGTACAGTATTTACTGTACTACTTGAACCAATTTACTACTCTAACCCACTTGTACTAGTTAACATGTTGTAACTGACAAGGCAGTCCAAGATAAGCTACTGACTCTTGAGCATACCTTCCCACACATTGAGAGTTGTATTCTTGGCTTGAATGCACATGACATTGAAACCCTCTGTTGGCTCCAGCTTGCCATCTCCCTCTTGATGACTCAAACATTTTAGTAGACTGCTTTTCCCTGCTCCATCCAATCCAAGAACAAGGACTCTCTTTTCAGGATTCGCAGACTGTCAAGGTAAGGACATCAATTCACTTTTGAGTTTTGATACACAAAGTCCAATGATTTGATTTGTGATATGTTTCAGATGATACATTCATAGGACTTTGAGAAATATGAAAATTTTGAGCAAGGTCAGATGATGTTGACACTGCTCATGTTGAGTCAGTGTAATGTATATGGCACTCAGGGAATTGACGTTGCTTTTAATAGAAGGTGCTAGAGATATTCATATTTTTCAAAATCCTACAAATGTATCATCTGAACCATATAAAATATTGAATTATTGGATTTTAATGAAACTATATGTGAAGGAATCCCTTGATTCCCTTCATAACTCACATAACAGCACTACATCCTCACTTATGGATCCTGCTGAGTATCGTCATAGAAGTAGAAACTTTTGAGCTTGCGATGATCAAAAATTCTGACTCTAAATCTGAAAAATACTTGAAATACAGCTCATTTTATGGGACCCATATTCCTTACAGACATGCGTAAGATATTCCATTTTTCAGATTCGGGTAGCGGGACCGCCGATTACATCGCTAAAAATAACATGTGATATTTAAGGATACATTTTCCATTGCAAATGTGGTTCTCCAGTGACTCTGCCATGTTATTGTATGTGTGTGATATGTGATATGTAGACCGAAAATTCTGTCTCTTTCGTTCGTTAGCCTCTGATTTGGGTAGGGTCGGCTCCTCTCTTTAGAGACAGAAGCCGACTAGAAGTCCTGTGCAATGCGCCATTTATGGCCAAAGAACTTGCCCAAAATACTATTTAGCGATTCATATCCGATGCATTTATGTTTGAAAATTAGCCTAGGCTAATATATCGGTTCCACTTACCAGATTGACTGTATGATGCGTTTAGGGCCCGACATCGCCGAATTGAGCTCCGTGTTGAAGTTCTTGCAGCCGTATTTTAAACTGTTACTGTCAATGGATGACGCCATCTTCCTTCATGCGCAGTAACAGTTTAAAATACGGCTGCAAGAATTTCAACACGGAGCTCAATTTCGCGATGAAAATCCGAAAAATACCCTTAAACGCATCATACAGTCAATCTGGTAAGTGGAACCGATGTATATTAGCCTAGGCCAAATTTTCAAACATAAATTCATCGGATATGAATCCGCTAAAATTGAGTATTTTGGGCAAGTTCTTTGGCCATAAATGGCCAAAACGTTTGCACAGGAGCGGCTATGGTCGGCTTCTGTCTCTAAAGAGAGGAGCCGACCCTACCCAAATCAGAGGCTAACGAACGAAAGAGACAGAAATTTTCGGTCTATGTGATATGCTGTTATGCAATGTATTTTAAAGGGATTTAACCATGCATCGAACGGACCGGCCGAAAACTGCCTCATTTACTTTTAGGCTTTACTCTAGTCATACTTGAAAATAAATTACCATGGCAACTGAAAATGTAAAATGAAACCAATAATCATATTTTTAGGTATCTGAATTCTGATTGATCGCAACTTCAAAAAGTAATAACTTTCTTAATTTTAGTAGGACTTTGCTCAAAGTTTCACTGACCTGTTACTCTCATTTTACTGCTTCTATTAAAACTAACTTGATAAGTATAAATAATATCAGGGTGGACTTCCCCTTCAACAAACTTAAAAATGAGCATGTGGGGCCGAATAATATAATTTAGTATATTTACATCTTCTCGAGTACTTTTCCTAGGTCCTGCAGTACCAATAACAGCTAATCTTTTGTAGAGGATGTATGTTCCACCAATTAGAGACGCACTTGTTCCAACAACAACGGCAACTTTTGATAAGAAAGACAATTCTTGAAACCAAGATAACGCCATTGCTGATCCGCTGAAATGAGACCTCTGAGTTTGTGGAATTACGTTTTTACGGGTACGGTATCTTAGAAAATGCGGATAAACTAATTTTGTAGAGAGGGACGTGATGCACCGTATTAATTAGAAAAAGAAAAAAAAATAGCCACATTTGTAAATATGTTTATTTGTTCATATTATCACATGTTTATCATTGTTCATATTATCACATGTTTATTATTGTTCATATTGTCACATGTTTGTCTTTGTTCATATTATCACATGTTTATCATTGTTATACTATTGTTATATTGATACTATGTTGTATACTTGTAAATCATGTTTGTACTTTCATGCCCCGAGAGGGGGTCGATAGAGTCAATAAAATCTTACAATCTTACAATCTTACAATGTTAAAATTAATTATCTTTAGTTCGACGGGAAGAATACGAAGAATGTAAGTGGTTCTTATTTGTGGGGCACTTTTTGTGGATGGCTGATTTTTAGATTCCTTACCTCTGATGGGCCTTCATTGAAAGAAAATCAATGAAACAATGCCATACTTAAATTTAAAGCATACAATTCAACATAGATAATGCATACGTTGCTAGGAAATCACTTGAATTTCACCACAATCAAGAAATGAATGACAAATTTGAATTTCTTTTTGAACAACCCTGAACAAAAAACGACAGAAAAGTCAGTCTATTTCGTTCAAGGATATTCTTCGTACAGCATCAAAAGACATGCAACTATGTTTTTTTAAATCCTCCAAGTATACGGATTTTTTACTGAGTCTACCCCAAAGAGATGAGATTGTAATAATATATCTCTATGGTCTACCCAGGGGTGGCAGGCGCGTAGCCACTAGCCAGGGGGGTGGCGATGGGGGCGGTCGCCCCCAAAAAAAACGCCGGCCAAAAAAAAAAAAGTAAGAGAAGAGAAAAAAGGAAGAGGACGTAGAAAGAAAAAGGGGCAGACTAGGAACATTTTTTATTAATGGAACGTCAAAGCTTCCGCGCTTAGCGCGGGAGAAGGAAACTGAATTCAGACAAGGATTAAGAGTCGAGAACGGTACAACGAATCGTCTTCTATCTCTAATAATTTTAATGAAACGTCAAAGCTTCTGCGCTTCGATCGCGCGGGAGGGGGAAACTGAATTCAGACAAGGATTATGAGTCGAGAACGGTACAACGAATCGTCTTCTTTCTCTCATAATTTAATGAAACGTCAAAGCTTCCGCGCTTCGCGCGGGAGGGGGGAAACATCACATGCACCCACCCCTATAGGGAGCGCGCTTCGCACGCTTTGCGTGCTCACTACCGCCCCCTAAAATCAAATCATAGCTACGCGCTTGAGGGGTGGCGAGGCACTTTCTGAATTAAAGGAAAGGGGCACCTACAAAGGGTGAAACTCAAAGTGAAACAAAAATAGGCATTACATTACAATTAATCCATTATCATGCAGAGATGACCTTTCACACTATATACTAAATTTTGTAGCTGTGTGTGATTGTTGAAGATTCAGTTGCAAGCGAGCAAGAATTTAAAGATTTATGAGGAGTCGCATTGTGACCAATAAGATCTTATTATTTAGATGAAATCATCAATCTCGATGGGGTTCTAAGCACAATCTCATAATGAAAGAATTAATAACAATTTTCATATGTTACTTTATGAGCTTAGTGTTATCCTACTATAAATGCAAGCTAGCGTACCGAGCGAGTTTGAGGGAAATTCGAGAAAAAATTATTGTTTCGGGGGATGTGCATGGGGGTGATAACAATATAAAAACATGAGTGACATTTAGTTATGTAAATGCAGTTGAATGGAGAAAACTCCTCCATTGTTTGAACCTTTACATTCTTGAACAAAGGGCAATTAATTAGCTTTGTATTCTATAATGTTCAAAAGGGCCGCTGGGGTTTACAAGATGAGAGATAGGAAGAATGCCTCATTAGCAGTTGAGTAGAATATGTCAAAGTATAGTTTAAAGGAGCAACGTTTAGGATACTAAAAGAGGCACATTTTTTGCAATCAAAATGACTTATTGATAGCGTTGAAATTGAGCACATATATATTCTGAAAGGGGCACATTTTTTAAAAAATAAAAATTAAGACTTCTCGCGCCCTTGCCACCTCCAGCTACTAGTTCGTGGTGGTAGAAATCAAGGGAAACGGACAAGTTATCAAAGGGCACTTATAATGAAAGGAAAAAGGACACTTCTCCTACTCGGCTAGAAAGGGGCACTCGAGATGAAAAGGGGCATCTCATTAGAGATGAAAAGGGGCACTTATTAGAAGGGAAAATGGGCACTTGTCAAAGCAAAAGGGTCACCTATCAGATTTTGATTCGGGGCACTTATTGAGGTGAAAAGGGCATTTATCAGAAAGGGGAAGGGGTAATTAATTACAATAGGAAAAGGGGCGCGTGTCAAAGTAAAAGGGAAAACATATAAGAGGTGAAAAGGGCACTAACAAGAAGGCGAAAAGGGGCATTTATTACAAAGGAAAAGCGGTACTTATCAAAGAAAAAAGGGCACCTATCAGGTTTGAATATGGGCACTTATGAGAAGGGGGAAGGTACATTTAGAAAGAAAAAGGGCACTTATCTGAAGTACAAAGGGGCAATTTTGTGTAAATTCAAAAGTGGGGCACGGCGCCCCCTTAATTGCCCCCAAGCATGCACGGGAACATCGCCTCTGGGTCTATGCCATCCTCACATAGTAGGGGTTGAAATGGTCTAGCAAGGTCTCCTATCTGAGCCTTGGAAGGGCCGTCAGAATCAAGGAAGGGGGTGCATTTTCTTTCTTTGTGCCAGCAAGTTGGGCAATTAACCCGTCCTACATGCAGTTGCACCCTATGGAGTTGCAGCTCGCGGTGCAATGTCTGTCTTTTTTCTTCCTAATTTGTCTTTTCAAAGAGACAATAAAATCTTTTCCCTGCTGTTTACTCGAAGTCCAAGTCGAAGCCATGGCAAACGAATCTGTTGTCAACGTTCGCTTTATTGATGAATTAAAGGTAATATTTGATATACTGAGCATAATTTGTGTATTATTGTTTGCATCATCGGTATTGAGTTCGAAATATTAGCTGTGTCATGACAGACAGCGCATTGACATATTTATGCCCCATCTTCATTTGCGAGACTTGGAGATACACACGCATTTACATACCTTTATGTGTAAGTAAACAGAGCTCCGCGCTCGATTGGAGGCGGAGCTCCTTTGTCGACTAATTCCATGTCCATGCAATTGCATGGTTAACTCCAGGAAGATCCGACGCCGACGACTTCGGCTTTGGCGTCGGAGCTTCCTGGAGTTAGTCCATGGTCAAAACGAGTCGGAGCTACTGGCAGCGACTCACGAAACCTTAAACTTTCTATTTCTTTCTGAAATTGCTCTTTTTTCTCGCTTTACACGACGAAGAATCCCCTATCCAACTCAGTGAACGGAAATACGCGCCGCTGATTGGCTGATCGCGCGACCCTCGCTTGTCTGCTAGCTGCGAGGCATGGGCGATTCGCTACACTGAGCGCGGTGTATTGTACCTGGTGCACTACACTCGACAGGCGAGCAGCCTGCTGTGTAGCGGCCGTGTTGCGGGAGCTGGAGCGGGGCTGTTTGGAAGATTTCGGCAGTCAGCTGGATCACGCATAATGCACTAAACTCGAACACCAGCAAAAAATGGCGACCAAAGACACATTCAGTGTATATGTTTCAACCTTGTCGCTCATGTCGCTCACATACAATTTGCACGTAGCTTTACACACACTTCAACCTACACATACATATCCTTCATAAAAACTTCCGACGAAATCATCAAAAAATATGACTTACCGAAACAAAGAACCACCATACGATTTTGCTGAAAGTACCTAGAAATATCGATGACACCGATGGCGAAAAAATTGTTCAAAAATCGAAGTCGGGATGGAAATATAACAAGTTTGATATCAACGTAATCGAAGTCGCAGGCAGAAATAATCGCACTCATAGGTTTAACATTGTGGGAAAATATGCAAAGGAATGAGTAAACACCCAATCAACTACGAGCATCGTGACGCTAGCACTTTTATGAATGAAAAATGACGTCAGTCGGGCTTGAGCGAACAGAAGAGCGCATTGCGCATGCGCGAGTTTTGTGTGTAATTCTTCTTCGTGCTTTACCCCCTTTTTTGTTGTTGTAAACAGTAGGGGCGCTGGTCCGAGAATATTTATAAGGTCTAACTAAGGCTCTTCCGCATGAACGTGAACGAGGATCGTCTTCGAAAACACGGACAGACGCGTCCGCGAAAATAAGGATCCTCTGCATTTTCCCAGACGTTTCTTATTTCCGATCTGTGTGTTGGCGATGCGATAAACAGATTCCGTGATGATTTTCTTGATGCCTTTCACATTGACTTTGTAAATAGACTTTCACGTTATGAGCAATAAGTCTAAATCCTTGGGAAGATGGACAACCAATAAAATTAAAAGTAGACGGTGAACTGGGAGTATTTTATCTTGCAGAATCCGTTTTTCGCATCGCCAGCGCACTGTTCGGGAACCCGAAACCTGCAGAGCGCCGATGAAAAAAAACGTCCGCGAAAATGCGGATCCTCATTCTCGGCGCCCCTACTGGTAAATGTCATTCTGGCCGTCGGATCGCCATCTGGGCAACCCTGTAAGTTGGGGCTTTGATCGGTATCGGCGAAAAAAATATCGGCAAAATTTTTTTTTTTAATGCCGAAAATTTTCAAGTTTTGGGCAATCAAATGCTTAAAAAAAATGCATATATTGGGATTATACTGGGATTATTTTGTCATTTAGAGTTGTTGTAGACCATGTTTGTTGATACTAAGTGCCTTTTCATGACTTTGAAATTGATAAAATAGAGGCAAAACATGCGAGCCGCCATCTTGGATTTTAATGACAATAGACAAAAAATGCGTGCCTACATTATAATCAAGATGGCGGCTCGCATGTTTTGCCTCTTTTCTTAGACCAAATCACCAATATTATTAATTTCAAAGTCATGAAAAGGCACTAAATATCAACAAACATGGTCCACAACAACTCCAAATGACAAAATAATCCCAGCTATGCATTTTCAAAAAGCATTTGATAGTCCAAAACTTAAAAATTTTCGGAATTAAAAAAAAAAAAAAAAAAAAATCGGTTTGATCGGTGATCGGAATTTATTTTCCGATCTCCCATGATCGGCCGACAATCGGCCCCCGATCCGATGATCGGTTACAGGGTTACATCTAGGTACACAATGCTGTCATAATTATTCTGAGTCCTGTGGAAACTTGCTGAAAAATGATGGGTCACATTTTACGTAGATCTCTAAATTCATTCAACTTTCATTTTAACTAGGGAAGAGGTCTGTTTGCTACAAGAGACATAGCAGTGGGGACCGTCCTTTTCGAAGAGAAGCCTCTCGTCTGTGCACAATTCTTGTGGAACGAGTGCTACCACTATGAGGCATGTGAATACTGCATGAGGTCGATGGAAAATGCTGACGAAATGGCCAGACGTCTATCGGCCAACCCTTCGCTGGTGCTTCCCTATATGGAGTGCTGTAAAGTGGAGAAACAGAACTTTGTGCACTGTCCCCATTGTCAGGTAAGAGTTCCTTTCATTTTATCTGCTGTCTGGGGAGGGAGGGGGATGACAGAAGAGTCGGAAGAGGAATTGGAACAAGAGTTTAGAAAGAATAGGAAGGTTTACCAAACTAGAGTCCCAACAACTTCTTTGTCACTTGGATTGCTGTAGGGTGAAGAGAGAGAACTTTATTTGATTGTTGTGCTGAAAATGGGGAGGAGAAGAGTCCCAGTAGGAATTTGAAGAGAATTGAATAGTAACACAGTTATATGAATAACATCTTGGATGCAGTTCTTTGGCCCAATTGTAATAGCACCCGTGCACCTATCATGTTGTTCTTTTCCAGACCTGCCTGCAATCAGAAATACCTGGAGAGGTTCATCTGATTGATGTTGTAACTTGAGAATTAATGTAGATCTTCTTCACAATCAGTAGAAAAATTACCCTTTTTCGGTAAGCTTTCATCATCGTTTTGCATCAGCAACAGCGCCACCTATGACATAGTTCTGAAGAAACTTGCAGCACGGTAGGTGAAAGCTTACCGAAACAGGTACTTTTTCTACTGATTGTGAAGAAAGATCTAATTCTCATTCAGAAATAGCATAGATTAAAGTTAGTGTGCATGGCAATATAATATGGTCAAAAGACAGAAAATGTTTTGACTTGCCCTAAAATGAGACTGAATTTATCTTCCTGCTTCCAAATACTGGAATTTAGCCCAGATTTAAACAAGATATAACTATGGCAAGTCAAGTGAGAAATATCTTTCAAACTTGATGTGGTAGCCAGTGTGACAAATGTTTTTGATACCATGTTATAGGTCTCGTATTGCAGCAGTGAGTGTCGAGAGCAGGCATGGAATCAATATCATCAAGTCCTCTGTTTATCCCAGCATCCTCCTGATCCAAATCACCCTCTAGTCATCCTTCAAGAAGTTTGGAAGTAAGTCGACATGAAAGATCGCAACCCAAAGATTCACTAAACCGGTAACCTGTGATTAAGCGAGAAATCCAAGCAAAAGTGGCTTTATTTTTGTGGGATGTCTTATCATTAGGTGCACATGGTCCTTGTACATAGCATCAAAGCTTTCCAAATCATTCCACTTTAACAAACTTTCTTTTCAATCAATGCTGTGGCATACTTGAACTAGCAACAGCTACATACAGGTACATGTATTTTGAAAGGTTTGTGGTGTTATTTGTTTGTATTTGCTTTTATTTGCAAAGGATTCTTGTTTACTATACGATCAACTAGTCATAACACCCTGTGGTCATTCCTCTTAAACTCCACTCTAGTTTCAAAGAATCCAAGATAACGTCCAGTGCATGTTATATATTTAATTTCATGGAGTTGACTGGAAGTATTAAAGCTAATAAGCTATACCTTTTGTTTCTCTTGCTCTAGAACAATGCACTACCCCCCTGAGACTACTAGTATTATGTTGATTGCCAAAATGATTGCATCTATCAAACAGGTATTTCCTTTTATCTATTTTCTGGAGGTACTGACATTTTCCTTTAAAAATCTCCTAATTCTAATAAGATATCAAGTACATGAACTTACATTTTAAAGAAAGGAAGAGACATTTCAATCATTTCATTTATAAGAATAAACTTTTATTGTGCACTTTAGTTTATATTGCCAAATACATGTACCAATATGAAGTCTTAATACATACCTTTTCATAACAGTATTACATACCGTAATTACCGTTGCAAGTGCTTGCCGGAAAAAGATTCCAAACTTGGTTTTTCTGTTTAACTGAGATAGGTGATGGACCATTTTTGCTGCGAAGCCAAGTACCGGTAACCCCATCACTTACTGGAACCGGTTGTCTCCTGTATTCAACATATTGGGAAAATGAGAATACAGTATTCTACGGGTTAAGAAGTAAATGTAAGTTTCCATAAAAGAGAGATATGGATGTGTTTTGGTTGATTCCTTTCCAGGCCAAGTCAAAAGAAGAAATCTTAGCACCCCTCAACCAGTTCTGCCATGTGCCTCAGAATGAAGAGAGTCAACTGTCACACAAACTGCTCGGGAAGCAATATGAGGTATGAGGTTTGAATCTTTACATTTTGTACTAATCTTGTAGTATTAGATTTTATGAGACTGAGCCCTGTCTAATGAAGAGTTATGATTCATCCAAATTCAACCACAATCACTGTAACTGTTCAATTTGATAGCAAATGTCCTTTGTATATATTTGATATCAAACTTAACTTTGAGTCGAGATTTATAGGAGTCAATTAATAGCGATCAATCATACGTTGGGTCCCAGCTCCAAATTAGTTTTGCATAGCATGTTTTTTCTTTTTATTCAAGAGGCTTGTCAACCAGTTTCAGCTTAATTTAATAAATATATTTCCGTGAGCATATATTATAATCTATGATCTGTATTTGGCAGAGTCTGTATTTGGCAGAGTAAAGAGGATTAGTATCATGTACATAATGTCTGAAGAGTGGATAGTGTTGTTAAAAGATGGGAAACTTTAAACGAAAGTAATGAGAAGAAAAGACCTTTTAAATACCCAGTACAATTGTTTTGATAGTAATATAAATGGAACATGTTATGTAGGAGTGTCGTAGTCGAGTGGTTTAAGCACTTGACTTTAGTTTCAAAGGTCATGGTTCAATCCCCAACACGGCACTAATGTCCTTTGGCAAGGCATTAATCTACATTTGCCACTTATACCCAAGAGAGATATGGGGACCCGGTAGGATGAAGAAGCATTTGTGTTAGTAATTGCCTATGCCCTCACGGTGACCATATGGTAGGAATACTCCCCAGGGAATGGAGGTGGTGCACATTGTGCGTGAATGAATCCGATGACCGGGGTCATAACATCTGTAAAGCACTTAGAGACGATATTCCTTATTATAAGCGCTTTATAAATCCAGATTATTATTATTATTAATATACATGGAATGTATTATTAATTAATGTTATTCTGTTGTATTTGCAGGGTCAGTATGAAGCTCTTCAGCCTTTGTTACTCAATGCTCTCCATGAAGAATCGGTTGCTCAGGTATTGTGCCACTTAAACTCTGTTGCAGAATTCTTGCTTCTTTTCCTTTAGAATGTTCTTATTTACTCACCATACTATTTACCTTAACTGAAAATGGATTCAAATATTCTAGTGATTTTTGTGCACTTTCTGCTCAAGCAATATGAATATTAGTTAATGTGTACAAATCTCCAAAAAGTATTTTGTTTTGTAAATCGGGGGTTCAATGTTGCTATAATGTATTCTAAATTATGAGCTTCAAGTATCATTCTATAAAGAGGTATTGCAAGTTTTAAGGCCCACATGGAACCAAACTCCATCTGCACGGTTCTTTGTTATTCTTTATTTTCCACATACTCCTCGCTCATTAGCTCAAAGAACTGGGTTAAAAACAATATTGAGGTTGATATTATACATTCTTGCAATACAAAATGATTTTTTTTTAGGTAGACTTTAAACCATTTGAGGCTAAAATGATGACTCTAAAGGTGACTCTTTACAATAAACAATAAAATGTCTTTCATTTTATTCTCTAATCTTTAGTCCATGCTTTTCTCCTTTCTAGTGGTTTACTCCGGAAGGCTTGAGATCTCTGTTTGCTCTTATTGGTATGAACGGACAAGGAGTTGGGTCAAGGTAATGTAACTACTCAAGATGTCTTTAAAAAGCTCACAAAATAAGTCGTATTTGGATTTGTTGGCATGCATTAAAGAGAAGGTTCATTGATTTTAAAAAGTAACTTTAATGTCATTATTGCAAAGGTGATACTTTGATTGGACAAGGTTATCTAAATTCAATGGTTGGAAACATTCGAATTAATGATTATTATCAATTAAAAAACGCTTAAATACAGCCCCGGCATAGCACCTGAAAAGCTCCTCGATCGCTGGTGAGATGTGTGACGTCACATGTTGAACATGATTTGCACAAGCAGACGATGTCCCATGACATCTCACACATTTTCAGTGCCTGTTTTGTCGTCTTTTCTTCAGTTATTTCTCTTACTTCACTACCGTCAGGCTAAATGTTTAATCTATTGCCTCACTCTAAACCCCGCGCATGGTATTATTTTGATGAAAAATGCAGCGATAAAAAAATAAAGGAATCTGTCGCTTGTAAACAAAATAAGACGCCATTGTATTTTCAGCTGCATACACCGCGGTATGTTCGGCGTTTCAAGAGGGAACAAATGCCGTCCATGCTATCATTCCGGGGTTTTTAATTTGAAAGTGTGGTTTCTTTGATTGTTCATTAACCCCTATCCTGTGTATTTACAAACAAAAGAACTTAGTTATCAGAATCGGTGTCATATCCCTTTTTGAATGGTGTAAAATTCCATCACATTTATATACACTAAACTCATTATAATTTTTAAAATAATAGCATTCCAATTATGTTGATTCCTTATGGTATGTCGTCTGCTTGGGCAGGATTGGTTCATTTTTTGACGGCATTAAAACATCGTTATTTTTCTGGCGAATCTCTCGCACATCCCAGATGCTATGGAGGTGGTTTTATTTGTATTTGTATAAATCATCCGATATGTAGTTGACCTAAAACTTGTACGATGGCCATCTGTTAGCTTACCAGTTTCTAGTAATACGTTATTTGCCATATTTATGATTCTCTATGAACCCGCACTTTAAAATGATCCTGAAATTCATATCAACTCAGTACAAATAACTTCCATGAATATTTTCAATATTGTAGCTTAATATCTATGTCAGTTTACCATGAACTTGTGTAATCTATCAAAAGTGAAGTAAAAAGAGTTTTATAAGAAAGGAAATCCTGTTTTACAATTGTCTTTAGTGATTCTAAATTAATGCTTAATTTTAAAGCATTATTTTGCTGTTTAGAAATATCTTAATCTGCATCTTTTCTTAGCATTCATTGACAAAGGAAATACATATATATATATTTTTTAAATTAATTTATTTTAGTTCTCTAAGTGTATATGTACACAATTGTGATGAGCTTGATTTGGAAGCAGAAGGAAGACAGAATCTAGACCAGTTTATTGACCAGCTTTATGTGGACATGGAGAAAGGTATTGTAAATAGCATGTTTGTTTGAATTCAAATGTACAGAAAACAGCCACAATTTTGTTGCTGTAGATTTTGCTTTTACACATAAGATATATCAGGAAATTCCTTGTTTTAGTGATATTTCAGATAAAACTGGCATTCTCATATGGTATGGTTTACAAGATGCAGAGTAGTTCACAAACAAAAATTTAAACATGGAAAATTGGAATTTGGAAGGAGTGTGAACTGATGTCCACAAAGCACAAAGTCCCTTGTGGGAAGGCTCCAGGACTTGCTAAAGAGCTCTAAGGGTCTTAGATGCACTCTGATGCGATCTGAGACCCACTTTGAAGCATTTTCAAACAAGTTTTATCACAAATGTTTCGTAAATAATTTTGGTAGAGAATGAATATTAACCTGGTGCCGACCTTCAAACCTGTACAATAAAAATTAAACTTGAAGCTGATTGCTCGTACATGTTTAAACCTCTTGTCGACCACCCTGAAAATAAAACTATAAACGTGATTCTAAAGATTTTTCTTGTCTCAGGTAAGGATAGATTCATCTGTTTCATATTTTTTCTGTTTTTCATTTTTCTTTTCTACCGTTCCTCCTCCTCCTCTATAAAATGCCCTGACTTTTCTTTTCTTTTCTCGTTCGTCAATCCTTATATCCATGCACTCGATTTCTTAATTGATGATTAATGCCTCAATTTCATTGCTTAGATTTTGTGTACTTTGTATTTTATTTTGTTATTTTTTTATAGAATCAGGAGCATTCCTGAATTGTGAAGGTTCAGCTCTCTATAGACTCCAAAGTTGCTGTAAGTGCTCTGATGCCTCTTAACTTATTATCCCCTCGCAAACGAAGTCGGAGGGGATAACGAAAGTCCTTCCGTCCTTCCGTCCTTCCGTAACAAATCTGGTTTCTGTTCAATCAATTTAGTAATGTTTGACGGATTTTAATGAAATTAGATATGAAGGTACATGGTATCAAAACACAGGCTAAGTTCCATTACCGAGTGTGTAGGTCAAAGGTCAAGGTCATAGCTCATTAAATATGCAGAAAAAAGCTAATTATTCGAAAATTTGTTTTCCGTTCAATAACTTTAGTAATGTTTGACGGATTTTAATGAAATTCGATATGAAGGTACAAGGATCAAAATACAGCCAACTTTCGATTTCGGAGTATGTAGGTCAAAGGCCAAAGGTCATAGCTTATTAAATATGCAACAATACCCAAATCTGGTTTCCGTTCGATAACTTTAGTAATGTTTGACAGATTTTAATGAAATTTGATATGAAGGTACATGGTATCAAAATATAGCCTAAGTTTTATTTCGGGGTATGTAGGTCAAAGGTCATAGCTCATTAAATATGCAAAAATAGCTAATTATGTATCCGAAAATGTGGTTTCCCTTTGATAACTTTAGTCATGTTTGACGGATTTTAATGAAATTAGATATGAAGGAACATGGTATCAAAATACAGCCTTAGTTCGATTTCGGAGTATGTAGGTCCAAAGGTAATAGCTCATTAGATATGCGAAAATACCTAATCATATATGTAAAAATGTGGTTTTCATTCAATGAAGTAAGTAATATTGTTGAGTATGTATGTCAAAGGTCAAAGGTCACAGCTCAATAAACGTGCAAAAAATGCTAAATATAGGCCAATTATACCCGGCGAGGGGATGCTACGCTTTGCGTTGACTTGTTTATTTTAGCTATTAAATGAATTCCCACATAAACCAAATTTCTATGGAATAATCAAGACTATGAATTTATAATACTATGAATGTATAATACCTGCCAAATTCACTTTTTAGAAAATGTACAATAGTTTAGTAATGAGTAAAGAAAATTGGAAATTTTACAAAATGAACTCCAGATTTGATTCCTAGACCCAAAACTAAACCTAACCCTAAGCCTAAACCTAATCCGTATGCTAACTCTAGCCCACATTTGAATTAGATTCCTAACCCTGGTCCTATGTTAATGAAAGTTGCTTGATCAAATGTGGCATTCATATACATTTTCTTTATCCATTTGCTGTATGCAGGTAATCATAGCTGTGTACCAAATGCAGAGATTACTTTTCTTCACAACAACTCCACTCTTAGCCTCGTTGCTCTCACAGATATTGCTGAGGGACAGGTAAGAATATGTTCTGTTCATTGATCGATGGCAAGGATCTACATGTGAAGGGCTGTATAATCCAGATTTCCTCTTTCAAATTGGCAACACAAATGGTTTTATATAATCATATTCATCCCATAAAAGGCTGTGTATGTGTAGATGTTATGAAGTATGTATGATGAATGTATTGCATATCACAGAAAGAGAATCCAAATTTTAGATGAAAAATCATGATTAGGTGTTGCCGACAGTTTCAGAACACCCTTTTGTAAGCTGTTTTTTTAACTGTTATGAGACTGGAAATGAAACTGTTTTGGGAGTATCAACTGCAATGCACAATTATGTTGCATTCTGAATTACTTGATTACTGATACACACATGTTTTATAGCTTTGATTTGTTAAGAATTTTATACCAATTCCTAAATTTGAATCCATATTTTTGAAACAAAAATCGGATCAAATGTTTTAAAACATACTCCAAATATGTTACTCTCTGTAACTTTATAAGATTCAAACTTGAATTTGATGTGACTTATGAATTATGACTCTTCAGTTGTTATTGTGCAAAAAGTACCAATTGGTTTTAACACCTGGTATATTCTTTCATATAGGAAGTATTAATCAGCTATCTGGATGAATGCAGTAGAGAAAGGAGCAGACATTCTAGACAAAAAGAGTTACGGTAAGTAGGTTTCTTGGCAGAAAATTGTTTATCTGTGGTCAAACTTGAAGGAAATGTGCATCTGGGCATTACAGGGGGTGGTTTGAGAGGATCAAAGAAATTTTGAAAGCTTTAAAGTATGTATTGATGTATTTATTACCCTTGTCAGGTCCCCAGTTTGGGAGAATTTGCCTTTGGAATTTTAACAATTCTGACTTGGTAGTCTCCTTTTGTTTAGTACGTACCCCAAGGATGTTTTTATGGATGGGCAAGGACTCTGTCAGTGAGTCTAACCAGCTAGTATCAGAAGTGAATCTTTATGTAGCTGATTTATTGGGCCAAATCAAGATTTTTATGCCTCCGCTACAAAGTAGTCGGAGGCAGTATGTTTTCTGGTTTTCCGTCCGTCCATCCATACAGACGTACGGACGTCCTGTTCACGTGATCGCATTATCTGAAGAACCGATTAATGGATTACCGCCAAACTTAAGTCATGTATGTATCTTGCAGAGCTAATGAAGTGATTAGATTTTGGTGTCACGAGGTCAAAGGTCACAGGGCTCATTATGTATGCAAAAATAGCTCGTGATCGCGTTATCTCAAGAACCGATTGATGGATTACCGCCAAACTTGGGTCATGTATGTATCTTGCAAAGCCAATGAACTGATTAGATTTTGGGGTCACGAGGTCAAAGGTCAAAGGTCACAGGGCTCATTATGTATGCAAAAAGAGCTTGTGATCACACTATCATTAGAACTGGTGGACGGATTACCATCAAACTCAAGCCATGTATGTATCTTGCAGAGCCAATGAACTGATTAGATTTTGGGGTCACGAGGTTAAAGGTCAAAGGTCACAGGGCTCATTATGTATTAAAAAATAGCTTGTGATCGCATTATCTTGAGAACCGATACACAGATTACCATCAAACTCAAGACATTTTTATGTATCTTGCAGAGCCAATTAACTGATTAGATTTCAGGGTCATGAGAGGTCAAAGGTTATGGGGCTCATTATGTATGCATATAAATAGATTGTGAACGCATTATAATTAGAACCGATAGATGGATAACTATCAAACTCAGGACAGGAATTTATCTTGCAGAGCCATGTATATGAAAAATAGCTTGTAATCACAATATTATTCTGAGAACCCGTTGATGGATTACTATCAATCTTGAATATTAAAAATTGCTTCCGTGTTTGGTTTGTAAAATCGCTCTATGGCGGAGGCATCATTTTCGACTGCGCGCGGTCGAAGTTCCATCTTGTTGTTAATTTGAATGAAAAGGTTATAAACAGTACCGTTCAATACAATTGCTTCTAATACATTTTCAGTGCAGCATTAAAACACTGTGATCTAGCAACAACATATGCTTAAGTGATAATTGCTTGCAGGCAATTTCTGTTATCATCAAATTACTTACTTCAAGTCTGAACCCAAATCAATCGATTCCATTTTTAAGCCAGTTTCAAATGCTCATAGTTGTACATATTTTCAAATACTTTTCTTTTTCTTCAAAAGGAAGCTTTTCTTTGTTATTGAAAATTGGTTGTAGGTATGATGATGCTTAATGCCACGGAATGATGTTTGTGTCAAGGTTAACAATTTAAAACATCAATTTGATTAAAATCTTTCCTTACTAAATTTTTATTTGTGATATTTTTTGTGTGGTAAATTTGTGCCTATTTGGTTTGATGTATGTTTGGAGCTCAGAAATGAGTATTATATTTATTCATTTTTTATGTTTGTCAATTTCTTTCTCTGAGCAGGGAGAACTACCTCTTTACCTGTGACTGCCCAAAATGCAGACTTCAGTGTGATGACCCTGATGTAACATCCAGTGAGGAGGAAGAGGAGGAGGAGGAGGAAGAGATGGAGGATGGAGAAGCATCAGAAGCAAAGAATCAAGATATAACATAGAATACCACTTTTTAGAATATTGGAACTTGAATATGAGTGGTTTAAAGAGGATCTTTCTAAAATACTATTTGCCAATTGCTTGCTTTATATGGAGATGTAAGTTGGTCAGATTAGGTATGTAGGATATTTCTGTATGAAATCTGCTTACACTTATGTAACACATATATATGAAACAGATTTTGATGACCTTGGGTCCACGTGTTCCCTCAATGTCAAATTACAAAAAAAGAGAAATACAAAGGTAATTCTTAGTTCAATCATAACTATTTTTATGCTTAATGATAAAAGATAAACGTTTCTAGAACATGGGCCACTATGAGGCTGACACCTCATAGGGAAATATTTGGTTCATTGCCGTTTGGCCTACAACCAGTTCATCTACTACCCAATTGGTCTATTTCCATATGGCCTACACCCAGCCCGTCTACTATCCACATGGTCTTTTGGTCATTTTCTATACATATCATTTGGTCTAGTGACCATTTAGGCTAATAACCATTTGGTCTAATCTCGAATAAGTCTACTACCCATTTGGCCTATTTCTCATTTAGTCTAATTTCCAGTAGGTCCAATTCCAAGTTTGTCTAATGCCCATTTTGTGGAATATCCATATGGTCTTGTGGTAGAGTCACAATAAACCCCCCAATAAAATCAGAAGACACAAGTCTCGACTGGAGTTGTCTATCTTTATTACGTTGCCGTATCCATCTAAGATCTGTGCGAACATCACATCCTCCATCACTGGCTGACGAAGGAATCACATCACGAGGCATAAGAGCCTTTAGAACAGTCATAACCAATCAATAGTCTTATCTCACATCCCTGTCCTGCAGGAATCTCATGCTGTAGTTTACTCAGATGGGGAATGGATGCTGCCATATCCAAGGTGGGAATATGGTTCAGATTTGCAGGTATGATCTTCCTTGTGAAGGCTGGAGGCAAACAAATCTTGTGTTTGCCATCGTGGGATGTAACTTCCAGACCCTCTACTTTGATGCTAGATACTTTCTCATTCACTGCTGACATCGTTGAGAGTCGTAAGTTAACTGAGGTACCTCTCAGTCCCATTGCTTGCTTGGTTTCATCCAAGATGAAAGTAGTATCTGACTGTGTGTCCCAGAGGGCGTAAACAAATCTCGGCTCGATAGCAGAGTGGTGTGACAACCACACTGGAACTATCATTGAGCTTTTGAGAGTTTCTTGAGCATCACTTTTCTTTGCAGTGTGTGAGCTTGATGACCTCACTTTGTCTTGGGTTGTATCTTAATTTGAAGATTGATTCGAAGAGTTAACCCTTCCCCAGTCTTCAACGTGGAGTGCTGTTGGGTGTTGTTACAGTCCTTACAAGTGCTTCTCTTCTTGCACTCCTTTGAGTGATGACCAACCTTTAAACATCCATAGCACAAGCCCTTTTCAACAATCAATTTCTTCTTCTCTGCCATCTCCCATGCTGAAAAGGTAGGGCACTCTTCCAAGGTGTGGGATTTCTTACAGACCAAGCAGGATACAGACCCTTGCTTCTTTCTATCACCCTTTCCTTTCTGATTCCTACCGCTAGTAGCATCAGTTGCTAACGCTCTGACTTCTGATGCTGCTGCCTTTCGTCTCTCATATCTTGATTCCCTCAATCCATAAACAGAGGTGATGGGACAACAAGCGATCTTTGACTCCTCCTCTATGAAACGTGCAAAGAGCTTGAAAGGAGGAAAGCTGCCATTGCTGTCTGCCCATTGATAAGCCTTCCTGGACCAGCGTACAACCAACCATTCAGGTAACTTGGTAAGGATCTTACAAATTTCTCTTTCGTCATTCAGATGATGGAGGTTTTGAATTTTGTCCATTGCTGTGACACACTGCCGTAGGAAATCAGAGAACTTCCTCAAACCAGGCGCATCCTTTGAGGTTATTCAAGGCTATCTCTCTAACTTGTCTCGAAAGGCTTTGGCAATATGACAAAGGAATTTCTGTACCGTTCTTCCAAAGCCTTTCTGGCATCATGATATGCTGTTTCGTCGTCGATCAGAGCATATCCTTTCACTAGCTCTAGGGGTTGACCCTTCAGGTACTTCTCAAGGTAGAAGAATCTGTCCATAGGCTTGAAGCCACTGCGATCAATTAAAACGTCAAAGGCATGTTTCCAACCTGGATACAAGAGGGGATCGCCATCAAATGCAGTCGGTTCAGGTAGAGGCATTCTTGAGGCTCGCAACTGTTCTGCAAACAGACTCAAAGGGTCAAGGGGTGAAGTCTCACCAACAGGTGGGTCTACAGGTGATGGTTCGTCGAGAGTGACTGCTTGCCTCAAAGATGCATCATCGTTTCTTTCATCTTCCTTTAGAACAATCGTCCTTTCAAGAGTGCTTTTCATGATTGATCTGTGTTCTTTCTCAACTTCCTCTAATTTGTCCCCACTATCAGAGCTGGACATCTTACCATCAACAAGTACTCACTGTTTCCTTCCCTTCAGGTACAAGGCAAGCCTGTTTTTCACAGCACCTGTGATGCCAAAGAAGGCTAAAAGTCTCTTCTGCAAGAAGCTGTGATCTACAGTGTCAAAAGCTGAGCTAAGATCGAGGAGGACCAGCAATGCTTTAGTTCCCTCATCAAAGGTTTTCAATAGTTTTGTTCTCACCTAAAGAACGTCTTCTTGGGCCACTGTTCCGGGCACATCTTTCTTGCCACTTGGTTAATATTCAACAATGCCAAGAACATAAAACCAAAGTTTTTTTGGTAATTAGCTTTAACCTCCTCTTAGTCTCAAGATCTCTAGATCTAACATTTTAGGGGTCTATTTCATAAAAATACAATACTTGATAGAGATCATTTACCTTTGACGTTGGTGTACCTGAAGAAAAACAGGCTTGTCTTTTCTTTTCACCTTTGGTAGGTCTTTGAGATTCTTCCCTTGTCATTAGTACACTGTAGATGGAAAAAAAAGGGGGTTTGCTTTGGATTTGTAGAGTGTATTCGTAAGCAAATTTTAGTTCCTTGTGCTCGCTTCCCATGGCGTGGACATGAACTACTAGTACTTTGTTCATGCTGACAGTGACACGTCCCCCTTCTTCAAACTGTTTCTGGATGGCATTTCAGGACGTCTCCAGTAATTTCAAATGTATGTAACTCTTACAAGTAATTGGTGACTCTCCACAGACCATGCAGTATCTCATCGGAAACGATTTCAGCCTCTCAGTAGCCATTTTGAGACTGAAAAAATAAGCATGAGATATTTTCAGTTGAAAAATCACCTATTGAAGAGGTAGTAGCAGAAACCCTAGTTGCAGATTTTACTAGATGCACATATGCACATATCCAAAACTTTCAGTTATTTGAAGTAACTGTTTTGTTTGCCACTTTTTATCATCTGGCATTGTATCATAATGCATATCACCAAGCAGGCTACATTCATAGGCTAAATCTTCTATTATTTGGAGAGCTGATTCAAACGATTGAAAATTTTCAAATTGGCATTTAAAACCAGGTAACAATCAGCAACAGATTTATGTTTATACGCTTGATTTCAATAATCAGCATTTCCAACTGATCATCCGTTAAGTTGTTTCTAAACATGTAATTGATATAATTTCCCATATTTACTGCAACAACTCCCCCTGTTCTGTTTCCATCTTTACGTATTAATAAATAACCATCACATGCATTTTCATTATC
Organism: Mesocentrotus franciscanus; assembly: GCA_037976565.1. Lineage (NCBI taxonomy): Eukaryota > Metazoa > Echinodermata > Echinoidea > Camarodonta > Strongylocentrotidae > Mesocentrotus > Mesocentrotus franciscanus. The sequence continues at coordinate 20,005,463 of CP137677.1, forward strand.
ATCACCGAGTTCATTTAAATGTGTTTCAATTCATGTTAATACATGATTATTTGACAGATGTGAATAAACAGAGTTCTTCAATGTCCTTTATGAGGGAAGCACAATATTCAAGAACAAAGTTCAAAAATGAATGTAGTAACTTGATTAAAATGAGAACTACTGTGAAATGAAATAAATTTTGTATTTAAACAAAGTTATGATTCTGTATAGATATGTCATTGGTGTTTATATTTCAATGCTTAGGAAATCTGATGGCTCTAAAGACTGTGTCTGTAAGAGATGAGGGCTTTTGTTAGTACTCTAACGCTGTAGTTCATCTTTGACTGTCAACTGTTTTGCTATTGCCTAGCCTGATGTAGGTTAAAAGACTCGTAGCAGTGTATATGTATGATGTAGATATGAAATAAATGTATCATTCGTGTATTTCATAATCCATCCTGCTCCAGGCCTGTACTCATACATTGCAGACACAGTTCTTTATGCTACAAGGTTTTGCTAAGTTTGTAAAAAATCTATTTCTGAAAAAGCAAGCAAATTTGTTATAGGAGGAAAAAGAGGGATAGTGAAAAGTGAAAAGAAGATAAAGAGAAAAGGGGAAAGATCTAGAGGAGCAGTATAGATGATAAAGAGAAGGCATCAGAGAAAGGAAAGAAAGAAGAAAAGAGAAAAGAGGGATTGAGAGAGAAGGGAAAAGAAATATAAGAAAAGGGAAATAAGAAGGTTAAAGAGAAGATGTAAAAAAAAAGTGAAGGTAAGAGAATTAGGAAAGGTGATAAAGTATGAGAAAAGGGGAAGAAAGGGAGAGAAAGAGACAGAGAGAGATATAGAGAGAGAAAAAGAATATAACATATTTTTAAAAATAAAGGGAGGGGTCCTCTTCTTCAGTTGTAAGAACAGTCCACTTATAGTGTGTTATCAGATTAGTATATTAATTATCAAAGAGAAAGAGAGGACTTATTGTATCAAAGATAAATGAGGGAGAAAGAAAAAGAACAATATAACAGAAACAAAGAAAATGGGAGACAACAGGAAAGAAGGGGAAATCAGGATAAAAATGTAATCCTGTTTGTGTTACAACGTTTCTTTCGATTCGCTATATTAGGAAGCCTTAGACGATTTTCAGACAGCCACGAGCAACTTTATTTCAGAATTTTGCTTGATTTATAATTTTATATCCATCTTGGCAGACCAATCCCAAATGTGTCTTGGTCCCGATTTTCCGAGGTCCGCCACCGGCACTGTGTCCGAAATGTGTCTGGCGCCATCTGCGACGTAATACTGATAACGACCTCTTGACCCGATTGCCTTCACTACAGGACGCTCCTGAATGAATGACCCTTGTTATTGAGCCTGGGAAAGCTGAAATTAACACCTTAATCATCATGTATCATAAATCAAAATCAGTGCATTTGAAGAGCTCTGCATCGTTGAGATATAACAACCTTTCTGTTCTGTGCTCGCCGGAGCGGAATGTGACATGTTACGCTGTTGTTCACAAGGCGGTGGTGAATATCTCGAATTGTGCTAGTGAAGGAGCGGGGAGCGGTGTCAGCCCCAATGTCACACAGCGACAACTGCACTGCAAAGATGTGGCAGGCGTCACTCAAAATGCAGCCATCCTTGAGGTAGACTAAATCTATTTATAGAATCTTCTTATCATTGAATTGATACTCTTTTGATTCATCAAATGACTGACATTCTTACTGATGTTGACTTGCTGTCCAATTTATTTAGCTAGGTTTATAATTTACAATTGGATTAATATAAATTAAATATCAATTTTAATTTTTATGAAATGACTTGAAGTTTGAGTTTGATAATTTTTTAAATAACGGATAGTATTTAGATCTAGATCTATATGTTGTACGCTTAAATATTTATTTATAGTTTATACAACTGAACAATAGACTAGATTGTCTTTCTCTGTATTCAAATCACGGGAAATATAAATAGTAACTTTATAAAATGCATGTTACTGTTTGAGTTTTACAATATTTTATTAAATAGCATGATAGTAGATCTAGACCGAAAATTCTGTCTCTTTCATTCGTTAGCCTCTGATTTGGGTAGGGTCAGCTCCTCTCTTACTGTCTCTAAAGAGAGGAGCCGACCCTAACCAAATCAGAGGCTAACGAGCGAGAGAGACAGAATATTTGGTCTAGACTAGATTTAGACCTTCTAGATCTAGACTATTTATATATTTTATTCGCTTGAATATTTATTTATAACTATACATTTTTTTAAAACGCTGATGGGGGCGGGGGTTGGATGGTAGTATCATCATTTGTACATTTTTAACCTGTTCTTTGTTTGTTTTTAATATTTGTAACATTATGATATAATGTACATCATACATGTACACTATGTGTTATCTTATAATTGTACATGTATTTTTTTATTGTGCACGGACCTGCAGAAGAAGTGCCTTTGGATGAAGTTGGTGCAGTGCAAAAATAAACTGAACTGAACTGAACAGAACTGATCTGATCTATAATCTATATTAAAGCAATTAAATTTAAAATTAAAGCCCCCCCCCCCAAAAAAAAAAAAAAAGAAGAAATAAGGCTTATAATAGTTATACTAATTTTGTTAGAGAACTTGAAAGATTATTGAATAGATTGATGATGTTGGTTAAATACTATAAAATAGCCATTATCTATGTTTGTTTGTTTTTGCATGTTGTAGGCCAAATTCTGTGAGTTACCGTCAAGAACTCTAATGGTGGTATGCTGTCAGAAAGGTGTACAGGTGAGAAAACACTATCAATAAACCCATACGCTGGAGTCCTGTATTATAATAACAATTTGTAATTGATTCAAATCAATCACAAGTTGATAATTGATATCAATAACAAAAATATTATAAAATGAGTATGTGTAATGTAAAATTGTAAGTGTGTGATTGATTGATACGAATAAAAAAAAATAAAAAAGTGTGTAATTGATTGGAGGATCATCAATCAAGTTGGTTAAATATTTTATCTAAGCCGAAATATAAGCAAAATATTCATATTTCTGATATAAGTATTCATTTGAATACTGACCCTGATACCTTGAAAGTTGAATGTCTAAATATAAATGCCTTATCAATGCAGCTGGGCTGATGCAGAGATAATAATATCTAAAGAATTTTGGAAGTGCATCGAGGCAATCTTTTTACTACTCCAAATTTTTAAAACCTTTTAGAGCCTTTTTTTAAGGCTCACACAATGCAGCATGGCACACTAGTTCACAGCACTGCACAACAGTACGAAAATACTCTAGTGACTACCCAGAGGACTGTACTTGCACTGGAAGAAGAAGAAGAATCACACATTGTTCCATTCATGACTCATGTGTAACACAGGAAAGAAGGAATGTAATATCATCAAAGGGAGTGTAGCATGTCAAATACTGGTTAACGCCATCTACGTCTTCTTTTGGACAACTGCACGTAAACCAATGGATTTGATTAACGGTAGTCAGCGACTTAATCTCTACATGCATGGTCAGTGCGATAGCGTTCGCGAAACAGACCGTAGTTCTCCTCACGCTTCGGTTTCGCATATGTTGCATGCACGTGAATGCTGTGGTCGCATCGTCCGTAGTCGTATTATACCCGATTGCCCCCGAGTAGGGCCACAGGAAAGACACATAGTCTCGTCATGCTACACTCCCTTTAATTGATAATCATTGGTAAGGAGTATGTGTACATGCAGATATTTGAACGTATTGAATCTGTTTTCTATTTCACTAATGATTTGTTTGTTTGATTTTTTTTCCTTCTAGATGTTTGAACCAGATAGCTCAGCATTGGTCTTTTGGCATGCTCTGTTCAACTCTGATGGCAATGATGGTAAATTAAATATATAATATCTTTAGTTCATATACCCAGCTCATTAGAAACATCCAAGGAAACATCAATAAGCTTTTCTTTTCAACATGCAAAATGTCCGTAATTCATTGCTATATATTCTTTAACAAAATGTACAATGAAACTAAATAATGATGATATAGTGTTGATGTATATTTGATATATTTCAGTGAATTGAAGGTTTACATGCTTATTTGCCCCATGCACATAGACTATTTTGAAAGTATGTAAACTTGACTGCTGATTTCCATTCATTTCCCATCGTGGGAGCTTTTGTAGCTGAAGAACTTATAATGATTTATTACACTGTTCTTGTCATTTTGCAGGCTTTCTCTTTACCAGAGGGATAGCATCTGTGCTAGATAGCTTTATTGCAGTTGGTAAGGTTCATGTTTCTTCTCTTCTTAGTTGATGATACAGTATTCAGATTGTATTCATTTGATATCTATGAAGTACAATACCAGGCAAACTTACAAACTGTATACAGTGAAACCTGTATATAAAGACCGCACTCGAGGGAGGCAAGAAAAGTGGTCTTTATGTACACATATGTCCCCTTTGTACAGTTATCAATGAGAAACATTTTTTTCTTCTCAAGGGAACAAAGAATATGGATCTTGTAGACAGGTGGTCATTATATACAGGTGGTCACTTCATAGGCAGGTTTGACTGTAATTTAAAGGATTTGAATACATGAACGTAGCTTTTGTAATCATGATAGATTTAGTATGGATATAATCAGTGTGGATTTATAACATTGATTTGTGCTTTTGCATGCAAATCTATCATGCACATTCTAAACTATCTTGGGCGTAGTTGTTGCAGTAGTCGCTTGCAAACAAGGTACAGGCAATGTTCAACTTCTTTCATTTACCTAGATTCTCTCCTTCATGTAAGCACATGTTATCTCAAAATGGAAGTGATTGAATCAATTGAAACATGCATGAAGTCATTTTGAAATTCTTAAAAATTGTAGAAAACTGCTTTCAAACACTATCTACTTTTGTGTAGTGAATAGTGATAGGCCTATATTTTTTTCCTCTGTATCAAACACATAGATAGTCTACATGTATTTAGGTTAATATAAATGTAAAGTTGTAAATAATTCTTTATTTATTAATGTCTTCCCCATCTTTCTTTAGATGGTGCCATTATACTTGCATTTCTATAATACTCTAGACAGATGTTATATGAAAACCTCAGAAAAACAATAAATTTGATAATTTGTGCATGTTTTTTTTTAGACCAGGAAATTATACTTTAATTCTCTTACATATGTGTCAGAATTTAAACATTATTGATATTAATGCATTGATGCTTCCTGAAGGGTTTGGTAGAAAACTGTTAGATTGGGGTATTTGAAGTTTGCACAGTGAATAGAATAGCACAATTCAATCTGAATGGAATTTTCTTCCTTCCATTCAATTAACTGCGTTCAGGGGCTGCATTCGTACATGATCCCGAATCGCCAGGTTCGGTATTTGTGACTACTGAGAAAAATTTATGTCAGCACGGATTGCAGTTGTATACCTTGTTGCACATCATTTTTATTTTCATTTTTTAATTTTATTAACACACCTACAGGAGATGGGTCGTGCAGGATTGTACCAGTGTATTTGCATGTTTTGCAGGGTTGTTTTATTTATTAGGATCCCTAAATCAATAGCCTTCACTGACAGGCTCCCATGATACATGGGTTGCCAAATTCTAGCTTAGGACCCCCTTGATTTCAATCCCCCCCCCAAAAAAAAAAAGAAAAAAAAAGAAATAAGAAACATGTTAGTGTGGATCCCTGTCTAAAGCAATTAATTTTTTTAGATAGATATGGTTAGTTGAAGTTTAGTATGAGGAAAAAGGTGCAGGAATATAACAATTTTAAAGACAAATTTTTACAAAAGAGAGGATAGTTACAGACATAGACTATTAAATACTATACTACATGACACTACCACTATGCCTACTACTACTACTCCTACTACTTTTATCACAGCTACTGCTTCCACTGCAGTTGGCAGGGTTCTACATACAGTTACATTTGAATAAATAGAACTGATAAATGTATGTTGGAAGCAAAGAAAAGAACTGAAAGAGTTGACCCAAGTCCAATTACTGCACATTATGTTTTCCTGTTTACCTCTGTATACCTCAATTTCTATTTTTTACCATTTCAACTTTGTGGCATTAGTCTACATGTATGAAGAGTGTTCCGTCTATTTGATGATGCATGTTTTGCTTGTATTTTCCCTTCCTTCACCTTTTTAGTTTATTTTCTGTTTGGATGAATTTAACAGAACATTGTAAAATTGGTGTGTACAGTGAATATGAGAAATTATTATCATGCAGAATGTATACCGGTAATGCAACGATGTGGAAAAGTGTAATAATTTAAAATGAAATGATGTAATTCTTTCACATAGTAGCAGTACTCACATGTTGTGTTTAGTGTAGAAGTAGTAGTGGTTTATAGTAGTAGCAGTAGTAGTAGCAGTAGTAGTAGCAGTAGTAGTAGCAGTGGCAGTAGTAGTAGCAGTAGTAGTAGCAGTAGTAGTAGCAGTAGTAGTAGTAGTAGCAGTGGCAGTAGTTGTATTACTAGTAATGATAGAAGTATTGTATTTTTTGTGGTTTTTGTTGTCTTTTTTAGTTCTATTATCATTCCTATCATGACAATCCTTTTTACTCTCTCTTTTTAAAATTCATGTCTAGGTACATCCACCGGCTCTGTACTGGTATTTTCCATACCATCTCGAGGAACCAACGTCCAGCTAAGTGAGACACTAAGCGGCCACTCATATCCCATCAGTGCAGTAGCGGGTGCAGGGGACATGGTGGCTAGCGGTGATGATAGCGGGTGCATCATGGTCTGGCAGGCTGGACCTAAGTTCTATCAGTTGACCAGGATCAATGGCGGAGGGTCAGTTTATGTAATATCACTTGAAGACTATAAACCATAATAAGACCGAGTTGTTTTTGGTGTTTTCATAGCCAGGGGTGGGATCTTCCCACGATATGATAGAAAGTTATGAGGATTATGAAATGAAGCTTACAGACACTGCATTTTGTAATGTATATCGGTAAGCTCATGAAGTTTCATATCCACATCTCAAAGTATCTTCCTTAAAGCATACCCTTTAACCCTAAAATGGCTGCTAGGTTGTTTTAGTGATTTAATAGCCAAAGGGGAGGTATGGGGTCTAAGATGTGGACTGAAAGAAAATTATGCAACTGGGCATACAGACAAAGCATTTTATATTAATAATGGTATTAAAGCCATTCGTTTAACAGATAAAGGGTATTTTCTGTTTTTGGTCATGTACGGTGCAGTGTTTTGGTACATTAACCTTTCAACTTCAAAAAAAATGAACCTAGGAGCTAAAGATTCCTCTTACGAGACACCAAGTTTAACATTTGCTACTCTGTGACAAAATCAATGAATTTCTAATGAAATAAATCGGACCACTTTATATTTCACATATAATCCCAAGGTTGATTTCATTGACAAAAGCAGTTAGTCAGATTGATATATATGTATTTACTGTTAACAACTAAATTATTCATACCGTACCTAGTTTTGTAACTTTTTAAGTATGTGCAAAACTAATTTTTCCTGAATTATGTTTCTTGAGAATGTGACATATTAAAGCTTCCATCTAAAAGTATTCAACAAAGGCCCTAATTCAACCAGTCCACCTTTCATTCTTGAGTTCCAAAACCACAAAAACATTGAATTTACAAGGGGTATCCGTATGTTGTTAACTTTATGTATTATTTTGTAGTCTTTTTGTTTTGTTTTCTTGGCAGGGCTACATGTTCATCTCTGTGTCTGTATAAGAATCTGGTGATAGGAGGGTATGGGACCGGTCATATTCGTATCTTTGATACCCAGAAGGGAAACCTCATGACTGAAATATGCGCACATGCCAAGTGGATTCACGCCATGGATCTAGCCCCATCTGCTGGCCTGGTGAGTAATTTCATTTCATTTATTTATTTCCACGTCAAGATAAAAAAAACTATTATATATTCTTCTAAATACAAACATATATAAAAAGATATCTGAAGTGGGAAGATCATAATAATGTTTTTCATATCAGATTTTTTGTCCAAATTTCATGCTTTTTTAATATTAAATGAATTATGTTGGAAATTGAAAGGAAGTCTACAGGTAGTGAAAGTAGGCAATTAAACATGTAAGAAGATTTTACAAATCAATGTGAAATGATGTTATCGAATTTGAATGTACTTGTAGCCTGCACTATTTTCTCTATTTGTTTGTTGCTGGACTGAATAATTTTCTTCTAACTTTGGTGTAAAAGGTCACCCCGTAAAATTCATTTTTTCAATACTATACTATTGCAGTATTGATAAATACTGAAAGTGGGAGCTAACTTGCAATTGTTGCATGCATTCATAAGATCAATGACTTTCTTTTAAAATGTGCATTTCCAGGTATTAAAAAAATTGTGTACCTTTTTATTTTGTTTTCCAGTTATTGTCAACATCCGAAGACACTATGTTGAGAGTATGGTCAATGAAAGCTGATGATAATCAAGCAAAGGTAAATGCATTACTGAATAACCCAACATTCTTTTGTGTTTCACTGTTTATTAAAAGCATTGGATGTCCATGTCACCCATAGCTGCTACAAAATTTTGACCTGTTACAAATTTAGTAATATGAAGTTGAATTTGTAGTGCACATATATCTCTACCACTGGATGCTCAAGGCACCATCAACGTAGAAGTATTACCCTGGTGACTATAGCCGACTATAGCCAAGCTGCCATAAGGTACTGAAATTAATGTGATGCTTGTGATGACGTGTAAAACACTCAAAAGGCATAGAGGAAACAAACATTAAATTACAATGCATAGTTGAAGTGCTCTATGGTTGACAGATTTGCCTCCTGTTTCATTCCTTCCTCACCCTCTGCCCGTCCTCTGGTATCCATACTCTCCCGGTATCCACACTCTCCCGGTATCCACACTCTCCCGGTATCCACACTCTCCCGGTATCCACACTCTCCCGGTATCCACACTCTCCCTGTATCCACACTCTCCCGGTATCCACACTCTTCTGGTATCCACACTCTCCCGGTATCCACACTCTTCTGGTATCCACACTCTCCCGGTATCCACACTCTCCCGATATCCATCCACACTCTCCCGGTATCCACACTCTCCCAGTATCCATACTCTCCTGGTATCCACACTCTCCTGGTATCCACACTCTCCCGGTATCCACACTCTCCCGGTATCCACACTCTCCTGGTATCCACACTCTCCCGGTATCCACACTCTCCTGGTATCCACACTCTCCGGTATCCACACTCTCCAGGTATCCACACTCTCCCGGTATCCACACTCTCCCGGTATCCACACACTCCTGGTATCCACACTCTCCCGGTATCCCCACTCTCCCTGTATCCACACTCTCCCGGTATCCACACTCTCCCGGTATCCACACTCTCCGGTATCCACACTCTCCGGTATCCACACTCTCCCGGTATCCACTCTCCCGGTATCCACACTCTCCCGGTATCCACACTCTCCCGGTCTTCACACTCTCCCGGTATCCACACTCTCCCGGTATCCACACTCTCCCGGTATCCACACTCTCCCGGTATCCACACTCTCCCGGTATCCACACTTTCCTGGTATCCACACTCTCCCTGTATCCACACTCTCCGGTATCCACACTCTTCTGGTATCCACACTCTCCGGTATCCACACTCTTCTGGTATCCACACTCTCCGGTATCCACACTCTCCCTGTATCCACACTCTCCCGGTATCCACACTCTCCCGGTATCCACACTCTCCCGGTATCCACACTCTCCCTGTATCCACACTCTCCCGGTATCCACACTCTCCCTGTATCCACACTCTCCCGGTATCCACACTCTCCGGTATCCACACTCTCCCGGTATCCACACTCTCCCGGTATCCACACTCTCCCGGTATCCACACTCTCCCGGTATCCACACTCTCCCGGTATCCACACTCTCCCGGTATCCACACTCTCCCGGTATCCACACTCTCCGGTATCCACACTCTCCCGGTATCCACACTTTCCTGGTATCCACACTCTCCCTGTATCCACACTCTCCCGGTATCCACACTCTTCTGGTATCCACACTCTCCCGGTATCCACACTCTTCTGGTATCCACACTCTCCCGGTATCCACACTCTCCCGATATCCATCCACACTCTCCCGGTATCCACACTCTCCCGGTATCCACACTCTCCTGGTATCCACACTCTCCCTGTATCCACACTCTCCCGGTATCCATACTGATGTAATTGTCTTACTTACCCTTAATATCTCTCTCTTTTTATTGGACATAAAGGTATCACTTGCATACCAAGAATGCATCACAGATGTACAGCTATGCGGAGCTAAATTCCTTGACAAGGAAGGCCATTCCTTCTGCGTGAGTGGATACGATGCGCCAGAGGTCGTGTGTTTCACTAAAGGTTAAAGGCCATCATACATGATAGATGATGTTGTTTTAATCTGTATTCTACTAATTTATTTAAAACTTGATCCTGGGTCTAAGATCACATTTAACAAAGGAAATTTTGACCATAGACTAATCTTTTTTGTTAAATCCGATTTTGAACAAAAGCTAAAGACCAGTATCGGGTTTATATTTGAGTAGATTACGGGTTGGTGAGTTGAGAGGTTTACTGAACAGGGTTGATGCAAAAACAAGAGTCTTGTAAAGTGGAGGTCAGGTTCTGGTAAGAGAAAAATGTTGATGGTGAGCAGTCTTTCAAGTTTTGGCTTCATATAAAATCGAAAATCACCTTTGGAAATGTGTTCCGTTTGCTAGGTCTCAAGACAACTCAGATTTCGCACAAAGTAAAATAAATGAAATATGTGATTTCAGGAAATTAGCCCAGTGTGTTGCTTGTACTAGTTTGAATTCATGTATGGCATGTACATTTACAGTGAATGAGTTGTTCATCCTAATGTATTGAGTTGTGATATCATTGCATGGCTTAGCTCACTGAACAGCTCAAATGGCTATCGAAAGAATCCAAGTAGTATTTATTAGCTTGAAGTCTTCACAAAATATGAAGAGGATGTACAAGTATGTTGCACATCACCGTTTTCATTGTATGAAACAAAAATATTAATTGATTCATCATTTTTCATTCCAGTGTATTTTTCCTTACCAGAACTCATCTTTCATGCAAATTAACTTAATACCAGAGTTGGATTGCCCTTTAAGTATGTAAAGGAATACATACTTGCAAGCTCTTGCCAATAACCTCAGCAAATTGTCTAGAACTTTGATGCGAACAAAATATTGTACGTTTCTTGTACTCCTAAGGACAGATAAACATTAGTAAAGGTTAAAGGTGTACCTGAGTACTCTGAGGTGAAAGGCTCCAAACCCTGTAGTCCCAATAATGTGAGTTTATGTGATTGAATGTGTTAAGAATATTGGATATGATACTTGAGATGATAATTGTTCAGTTAACCCCTTTGTACCAGCAAATACATTTTACTATTTCAGTCCGATCAAAGAACTTGCCACAAGCAGATTAAAGAGTTAAACTACTAGAAATTCTTGTCAGATAATGTGGAATATTATTGATAATTAAATGGTATATAGTGAAGGCTTAATTTCTACAATACAGGGGTGCCAGTTTAAGACCATAACCTGATTTCAGGCTTTTTAGGCATCATAATTTACAGCACATATAGGACTCCAACATGTCAGTCCCTTTTCAGGCTCATTGGGTGAAACCAAATGGTACCGGTATCCCTTTTTATGCAAATTCTGCAAAAAGAACACCATGTACAAGAAATGAAATGTGGATGAAGGAATTTTAGTTCTGTGCCTTTATGCTCATTATTAGAGTCTTAGGATTCAGAAGCATACCAAGAATTTTTGTTTGTTTTGTGCTTTGAGTAAAAAATTGTATGGTCTGTAAAGAATACTGATAGATAGTAACTATATCATGCTTCTGCATTGGTGTGAATATTGGCTGTATTTGCCATTCCCTTTACTAGCCAGTTTTGTTGAAATTATGTTTATTGTATTCATTACATCATAAACTTTTAGTACTACAATTGCACTTGCATCGTCCTTATTTAATTTTGTCAACATCACCTTGAAATATTGTGGATATTGTAATTATTCAAAGTGAAATTATATTTAGATGAGTTATTCTTGCAGCTGTGGCCATTTTTATGCAGCCAAGTAATATGTATATCAGGAGATTTTATGTTTCATGTGGATTGTGGAGTATATGTGTAGATGCAGCAATGCCGCAACAAATAAATGTTTGGAAATTATGTTATGGATGATGATATGTACTAGAAATTGTTCTCAAAGTTCCATAGCATGCACATTTTGGATCTAGATTTAGATATTGCTAATTTGCGATCCTAGTGTATTAGGTCAGCGGGTCACTTAGATTGGCAAAGTTCGGCCAATATATATTCTTAGAGCTATGCATTTTACTTTGTGACTGTCTTTGGATTATAATACTTGGACCAGTTTTGATAAATTCAGAATTTGACTATGATAGAAAATCGTGATATGCTACATTAGAAAAGGTTGTTTTTCGGGGCCATCTTTTGACATGTATTATCATCCAGAGTAAATGAAGTTTTTGAATGTATACAATATATGTCTTAGTACCATATATATATATACCATTGATGTATTAGCCCACCCCCTCCCTCTCCATGGCACATTTTGCATACATATTCGCCAGCACCCCATTTTTAAAAAATGTACATGTAATTATTTCCCTATTTTTGTGCAGATTTAAATTCATTCGTTTGTGTAAATGGAAGTGAACCTTCATGTCAACTTGGTTTTACCACCAAAATAAAACAGAAAACATGAGAAACAAATCAGTGAATGTTTAAGGAAAATCTGATAAGAAACGTTTTTAATTGTACTTAATTGAACACAAACTGGCAACCACATAACTTCTTTAGTGATCAGCCCCCCATTTGTTTTGTAAATAATTATGGAAAAGATTGCTCTTCTTGAATGAGTATATATATATTAAATGGAGAGGATGTATAGACACATTTCCAATAATACATTTGTGGCACAGGTATGATCAAGTATTTGTATGGAGAAATTTGAAAAATTATATGGAGAAATTTGTAATTTATTTAGCACAGAACAACTGCAGAGCCACTTGCAACATTAAAAATTACGACTTCAAAATTCCACTCCTTTCTTATCCATTTAATATCAGATTTTGACTTCCCTTGAATAATTACATTCCATATGCTTGTAAAATTAATGACAAAGATTTTATGCAGTGTACTAGTATAGAGTATGTAGATGGTCATGTGTTTTTTCTTCATTATGACACTAGATTGATTAGATGTTTTGTAGTATTTCTAATGGAGGTGCAATCTATGGTATTTACCATTTTATGACAGAAATAACATATTATTGAATGTTTGTACATTTCTTTTGCTTTGTTTGTTTTTTCAATATATGAAAGTGTTTTTTTTTTCTTTTTGTCATTCATATTAATTGAATAGTTCTTGCATGCCATGTTGGTTGAAGGAAAATGGAATAGTTGAGCAAAGATTTGTTCATATATACAAGTAAGTGGTTTTACGACAGACTAGTGAAATTCGAATGCAAGCTGTTTTTGCATTACCACACTATAACATATCCATGGCATATCTTATCATATCAAGAACAAAATTCATTGTTCATGTGGTATAAAATGCACTTCAACTGTCACAAAGTTACAGAAAAAATATCTTATTCACCAGTTAGTGCTTGTACAATGTATCTATGTGGTCTCACATTGTATTAAAGTAAACAAACATACTTCATGTTTCTTTTGTTTGTTTTTTAATGAATGATTGCTGTGATAGAGATGATAGTGAGTCAAGTTATGTTGTTTGTATGTGAGGTATATGGGGTTTGGGAAATTAGGAGTAAAGAAACAAAAATAGGTAATGAGGAATCATCTGTATGTTTAAAATCTAGCTAGGAATATAAAATGTGAGAAATTATTTTGTGGAAAATTAGTTACTTGGTAGAAAGAATGTGAGGAAAATGTCTTTAAAAGTAATAAGGATAAAAAAATGGGGCATGATCAAGGGAGCGTTTTATATGAGAAATAAAGAGGAAACTGATTTTTCTCCTTCATAATAAAGAAAGGAGGGAGATGAAAAAATTGTTCCTGATAACAGATTTATTGAAGTCCATCTTCTAGAAGTTACCTTCCTTTGGTTAAAAAGAAATGTACCAATAGACTCGTTTGATATATAATATCATCAACTTTAAGCAGATGGCAGAGAAAAAGCAAAGACGGACATTTTAGCTTAAGTGCACCGATAAATTTGTGGGGATGGAGCTTTGGCAGTAGAACAAATACACATAAAAATAAAGAAATACTTTTGCAGTGAATTTCACTGATCTCCTTTAGATGTTTTATTGATATAGTTTTCAATATGTTTGTTTGCACACATGGTAACTTAAATAATGCTGAATAGCGGGAAAGATCTTTACAGCCTCTCGATCGATACAACAAGGTAAAAGAGTCAAATATTTCACAAAATGAATACACACTAACAAAATGCTACAAATCAGTGTAAAATATTAAAGACAAAAAGAAAAAAAGCCAGAGATATATATATATATAGAGAGAGAGAGAGAGAGAGAGAGAGAAGCAGACAAAAAGATAAATAGGCAGATTTGTTCTATGAAATACAGAATGAGTCATGTATTATAAGTTTAAACTGAAGATATGAAGCTGGAATTAAAAAGTTTTCATAAAAATACAGATGTACAGAAAGTGTTGTTCAACTGGAAGCACTTGTTTCTCCCACAAGAAGGCATGCACACTAAATTCACCTTTCAAAAACCAGGTAGTCACATCTACAACACAGATGGAAGTGAAGGTACAATTTACAAATTAATATAATTATATAAATTTGGTTTATAATGAAATTTGAATACAACTACTTTGCCGGAAGCATATCGAGTTGAAAACATTGCACAATGATATGATACCAAGAAAGACAAAGGCATGAAGAAGTTTATATAACAATAATAAATGAGCTAGTACTGTAACTAATGACAGATGAGACAATTCAAATACACCATGTACATAATAAATGCTTTGATTGGAAGCAAACCAAAAGGAAATAATCAGAGAAATCTCGACCAAGAAAAGAAAGAAAAAAAAAACTAGTACTGGTAGATACTTGGATTCATTAGGAATTTCTGATTTCTTCCAAATTTTTTTTAAAAGGTGAAGTTGTAAGATACAACAATGTGTCACTTCAGTTTTGATAGCTCTCCTTTTTTAATACACAAAGTAACTCAAACTAGCCTTTTTAGGAAGTCTGCAAGACAATATCAGACAAATTATAAAATATAATAATTTTTGTCCTTAATGTCCAGTTCATCAAATCAAGTCAATATAATAAAATATATGGAGATCAGAAAATAGGCAAATTTTCTTCATATTTCTGACAATATTTTGGCTAATCTTCTTTGGTTTTATATAGGATAACTCAAACCTTTTATGTAGGAGTGTTTATTTATAATACAACTGGAAAATTACATTCCATGTTCTACTGGTAACCAAACAAGAAATCCACCAATTTCAGATACCTTTCTAAGGGCTGATCAAAAACATCTATAACTTTCCTCTCATTATTTTCATCATTTTTCACTGCGATAGAATCATAACCTTGTTCTCCTGAAAAAGAAGGTCAATATTACTTTGTGATATTTGTGTCTTCATGTCCTTGTTTACCATTAACATTGAGAAATGCAATTAAAGCTAAAAAAGGTTGAAGTAAAAATTCCATCTACAGCAATTGGCTATGAATAGAGTTGTACAGGCTTGATTGTATACTTCGTAATATTTAGAAATATCCTGTCACAAAGAATAAGTGTTCATAATATAAAACATAGCCTGATAAGTAGAATTAGTAACATCTGAAGAAAACTCAGCATTAGAGTCCAATGAAATAAAGTCATATATGTTCGCATGCTATTTTAGTTAATTATATCATGTTGAACGTACATCTATGCATATTTGTTCTCATTTCTCTATGTAACTCATTCTAATTCTATCCCTCTGCGCCTCAGAATAGTTTACTAGATTGATGCCGCATAACAAATGCTGTATTTACTATTTATTATTAAATAAGTAATTGCACTCATTCAGTACAAGTGAAAATATCTCTACAAGCACACAATGCCAATATACGATGAAATAAATTTATCTTATGAGTTAACTTGATGATGTTTGAAATGTATATTTACCACTGTTGCAATAGGAATGTAATAAATATGGTGAAATTGAATAAACGGTCAGCACAGTGAACTAAAATAAAATATTGCGTACTTCAGCAATTTCAGCCACCTATCAATGTTTTTACTTCAAAATTAAAATCTGTCTTCTTTCATGAATTACAATGGAAACATGCACAATTCAATCAACAGGACATGTTTTTCCTTTATGCAATGTGGCCAAATCACTTTGAAAATATACTTCATATTTGTTTACAAAGGCCCACAAGGCCCAGTGGTTTAGTATGTAGTACTCTATTTTAACGTATCAGTCCTCCATAACCTAGTCCCTCAGATAGGAATTAAAACTGAAGGTTCCATGACTGCAAATAACAAATAAACACAAAATTGTTTTCTTAGCATCCATCCTAAAATAAATATCAAAAATATCATAAATATGGTACAATCCAAAAGTAAACAGTTCTCTGTACGATTGTGTACGGCCTCTGTATCTCCTTGGAATAAATGAATCAAAGTTTTCAGACGGAAAAAAAAGTATAAACACCAATTGTCTTACTAGGCAAGCCAACATAATAACATGCACTACCTGTATTTAGTCTGTTTGAAAATTGAGAAAAACAATCATGCAGACAAAAATATGTTGGAGTAAACCTGGTGTTAGAAAATCTCTAGTGTTCATATAATTCATCAAACCCACAAATGAGTTAATCAAATGAAAATAATCCTTCTAGGAAACACTTTGTGAAAGTGAATCTGATCTATTTTCTCAACAGTTGAAGTTTTTCTGGAGCATCCTGGAAGACTGTTCTCAAGGGTCGCCGTATTTCTTCATGGTAGCTTCTAGATCTTGAGTACGTCTTGCCAACATCTTGGTGACCAACCGCTGGTGAGCTAAGGCTTCACTCTTGTCATTCAGCTGAATGAAGAAGAAAAGTACAAGGAAAGCCGCTGGTGAGGTTTATTTTTTTAACTATTTATTAATTTGTTTTATTTAAACAGGGTAACTCTATCAGTATTAAAACTGTTATCCTGAGAGGCCTTGTCCAAATTATAGGTTAAAAGTACAGAGGAAATTGAACAAAGTTTAAATACATATATATACCATATCATGGATTTTTTATTTTTTTTATTTTTCTATTTTTGTATACACCACATATATAAACACGAAAAGTAGATGTGTCAAAACATGTATCAGTTCCAGCAAATATAAGCAATGATAAGCACATAATCTGTCAAATCAATTGACCGATATGGATAAAAAGAGAGAACAATTGTCTTGGAAACAGGTTCTATGACACAGGTGCCAGCAAATAATTGTTTCACTGTCAATTTCCTACACTAATTGAATTCTTGACTTTAACCCTGGACCAAACATTGTCCCTAGCTATAACTATAACCCTAAACCTGACCTAATACCAAAATGCAATGCAAAGGCTTACTCTATATACTTGATGACATAAAGTCTGGAGCGTATATCGGCAGAGAGAATGGTCAGAGAAATCATTAAAAAAATGAGAGGGAGGGGGGGGAGAGAGGAAGAAAGTGAGAGAGAGAGAGAGAGGGGGAGGGAGGGAGGGAGGGAGAGAGAGAGAGAGAGATAGAGCAAGAGAATGAAAGTCAGGTCCCCATCTGAATAAAATGAATGAGGTTTTATAAAGTGGAAGATTGACTCCATATACAGGGACAGGCTCCCTTTTACTTTTACAAAATCACAGATTCCTACCAGTTCTGCCATGTTCCTAATTAGATCTGGCATTGGCTGAGAGACTTGAACCCCAACACTTCTGGACCGTTCATGGTGGACCTGGTCCAGTTCGCTGACCACCAGAGCCTGTATGTCCATTGTCTCTGCTAGCAGTTGACCCACATCCTCTCTTTGGCAATGTCCTAGATTGGATTAGTTTGAATAATTATGTCAATATACATGAAGTAATGAACAGACTTAAATAAATCAACACCTTTTGGGGCATTTGAGAAGATTGTTTGCTTTTGTTCTGCTCCATCAACTGTTACCAACACTGTAATACTTTAACGTGATAGACCTACGTTTATGAATGGTTTATATAAAAAATTTAGGCTTAAATGATGTTCAGAATTTAATCATTAAAAAAAAAATCAAAACATGCAAGTCATTTTTACAGAAGAAATAATATATGAGTAATAGAAAACTAGATGTATTTTTTTATTTTATTTATTTATTTTATTTATTTATTTTTTTTTTTTGGGGGGGGGGGTGTAATTGATAAACTCTGTGTACAGTTGCCATTCAATACAAATGTAACTGCACTGACAAAAATAATTTGCATTTGAGGGGTAATAGCGCTGGCAAAGTATGCCACATGGAGATATCTGACCAAAAAAGATGTAAAACTATTGCATTAAACTAGACATCTCTGGTACCGAGAGATTGTTCTTCATTGTTGATAAACCCTGATAGAATACTGTAGATACCGTTCTTTGGCTGTCCTTTCTTCATCCATGGTAGGAGAGGTCTTCGTCTCATCCCGTTCTTCTCACCATCCTTCATGGTAGAATGATGAGGGGTGCCGGCAAGATCTCTGCTCATTGTGGAGTTTCGGTTGAGTTGTTCTTCAAAGGCTTTCCGGAAGGCATCTGCAACAAGGTATGCTTCCTGGAGGTGCTCATTTAACTTAAAATTCTGCATTTTCAAATAGAAACAGCACGAGAGGTGAATGTATAGAGTAAGATAGCACGATGAGAAAGATAAAAGAGAAAGGGAAAGGATGGCAGATAAAGGGGGATGGAAGAAATAGAGGCAGAGATAGAGAGAGATAGAGATAGAGAGATTTACGGAGCTGGGTTCTGGCTTTAAAATGTGTACATTATTAAATCCAATGTTTGGACATAAAGTATAGAAGATATCTGTACAAATTCAACTCAACAATTTGTACAATATAAAATAATAACATAATAAAATGACGTATGTTTGTTTGTGAAATTAAGCAGCTTTAAAGTACTGAATGGATACAAATATAATCACATACAAAGCCAGAACATTCAAGAATTGAAAAAATCTTTTTCTTGTATAATTTGAACAGGATTTTAGTAATATTTCCTCACTGTCCTTCACATTGTCTTTGAATAAATTTACTTTAATTACTACTTACCTCATCCTTCAGAATACTGTTATCTTTCTTGAGTAAGGCAGCTGTCTTTGCACATCGGCAAGGCTCTGGTTTGTTACCCCGACATAAGCATGAACCAAGAACAGCCATTTGCTAAGGGATATGAAAGATAAGGTTGAAAGGTTAAAACAAAATCATCTAGATCATTTCTCCTCCTAGCAAGCATGAAGCTCTCGGGTCTCAAAGACTCTGACCTGTGTCCATGTGGTAGCAGGACCCCCATGTCCCCTCACCGATATTGACAACCTACAACTGGTGCCATATTTAAACAACTGTCAGTTTTAAATAGCTATGGTTGATATACAAAATAATAGTCATCCTTACCTTCAGATGCATAGCATACAAGTAGAGTTTCTGCTACAGACTATTGCTTAGCAAGAGATGCGTCAATACATATCTTGATTTATGGGCCTCTGATTTAATGACCATGCTACTGTGAAAGTATGTTTTAAATCTGTGATTTTACGGTAGTTGATGTTTTATGTTCTTTGATTCTGGCTTTAATAATAATAATAAAAACGTTGCTTATAAAGTGCTTACCATCGAAGTCTCTAAGCGCTATAACAAACAGACTAGACTGATAAACAATAACATTCTCTGAAAGTTTCATTTCCTACATTCACATCAACAAACTCTGCAAAATAAGGTTGAAAACACAACATGATAAAACAATCTTGTAATCCTTCTCCCTTTCAGTATTTGTCCTTAAAGGGCAAGTCCACTCCAAAAATAACTTACTTTCAATAAAAGCAGAAAAATCAGACAAACCAATCAAAAAAAGTTTGAGCAAAATCGGATAACTAATAAGAAAGTTGTGAATTTTTGAAAAAGTATGTAAAACTATGGAACAATGATAATCACAACACAAATTGCCAAGATGGTTATCAGTTTGTGACGTCATGTCCTCACAACTTATCAATTGCTTTATATAGTTTAATCCCATTAATTTCCCTTTTTATCCCCAAAACTTGATTTCCCCATGCCTTTGCCCAGGTTATATGATTTGTATCATATTGCGTGCATGACATTTCCAAAAACTTTTATGAATTTTGAAGAATTGATACTATTTTCTGAATATTGTATTTCATAATTATTGATTTTTATATAAATAGTTTATCAAAATTCAATTTTTCATGATTTAACTGGACAAAAATTACTCTTTATTTGTGCATCCACACAAAAACATATTACTAACAATCTAACTTGGATGCTGGTGTGAAGAAATAAGATTCTTAGGGTGAAAATAGGAAATTTATATTATCAATATAAAGAAAATAATTAGTGGATAGTGAGGACCATACGTCACAGACTCATGAGTGAGTTGCCAATTTGTGTAGTGATTTTCAAAGTTTTTCATGTCATTAAAAATTCATAACTTTCTTATTAGTTATCCGATTTTGCTCAAAACTTTTTTTGATTGGTTTGTCTGATTGTTCTGCTTCTATTGAAAGTAAGTTATTTTTGGAGTGGACTTGGGCTTTAATACTTTCTCCTCCTTCAATTCATTATCTCCTTTTCCCTTCATCATTTCATCTTACTTTCATCCATCTGTCAATGTCTATCACATTGAAGTCTCTCGTTTGCATCCATCATAGCAAGCAGTTCATCCCCTTCCTACCTCATATTCCCTCCATCATCTACTCTTCTTCCAACCTTCTTCAATCATTCCATCAACCTACCTCAGATGCTGAGTTGTTCATGCAGGCATCATTCTTAGAAGACCAATGTCTATCATATTGAAGTCTCTCGTTAGCATCCATCATAGCAAGCAGTTCATCCCTCTCCCTCTTTAGAGCTGTAAGAGAATATCATTTTGACTTGATAATATTTCCTTAAATTATGAAGCAAAATAAACTGCAAACTGGATTCTATTTCTATCGAGGTATCGCATCGCTACAAAATGCACTAGACTGAATTACATATAAAGTTTCTTAAAGAGGGGGAATAACTCCAATTGGACCAACAATAACATTTGTTTGACTCAAGAAAGTCGATCATGAAATATACAAATAAAATATATGAAATGAATATGTGATTGTATGAGATGATGAAATGAGAATCTGTAAATGTCGCTCATTTGCTATTGTGCCACTGTACTATTTGAATGAAATTATAGAGTAACATATCTTACATTGACAGAAATGCCCCCTTAATAATACCAATTAAAACTTTTCCCAACTCACCCGTTTTGTCGGCATGTAAGCGTCTGACCTCATCTGACCTGGCCTGAAGCGTTGCCATGAGGGCAGTATTCTCTATGCTCAACCTGAAAAGATATCACATACTAAAATCAATTTCTTCGTAAAACATATCTACAAGATCTGTTAGCTAATCTCTTTTTTGTAATCATTACGATTTGATTCCTTTCCAGAATAATGTAATCTAACAATTTCTTCATGATTATAAAAATGCAATTTGGTACTCAACATCATCACATTTTATTTCTAACTAGACAAGACCAACTCAATTTTGCTCCTTTCCATCAAACCCAAACCATTGAATGATTGTGTCTAAAGTAACTTCATATAATAATGCAGATTTGCTTTTAAGCACAATTATGGTAAATACATATGAATAATTGTATCATTATCATCCTCTCACCTGTCAAATCTCTGTGCCCATGTTTGCTCACTGAACATGAAAGAACTTGACTTGGCATCCAGTTCAAACTGTAATGCATTCACCTCCTACAAGATATTGCAATATATATGGGGATGGAAAAAAGATGTTCAGAGATATGAGAAGGGGGTGTAAATCAAAACATTACAATAATTAGTCTAACTTCTGGAACACAACAAAGCAATCGAGTACCAAAGTGTGACGTCATATTAGCCAAGTTGTCAAGGTTGCTGGTTCCAAACAATTTTGTGCTAAACAATAACGTGGTGATCACACCAGCGCCAAACATTGAATTTGCCCTGCTCCAGCCCGTTGCTTGAATGATGTCGCAGTGAACCTCATGCGAGGGCTCTGTTGTTTGGAACCATTATCCTGAACGACAAGCAAATATGATGTCAGCACTTCGGTACTCTATGGAGTAAATTTAATGCACATCTAAATCTTAAACAAGAGTGATCTCTGTAATTTTAAAAAGACATACTGTAAGAGAGACATGCATGCACTTATACAGCACAACATGTACATGTAGTCAATGTTTCATGATATTGACAAAACATGAAGATCAGAGAGAAAACAAGAGATAGAATGATAGAGAGAGAGACAGACAGAGACGGGGAGAGAGGGGAGACAGAGAGGGAGACAGAGAGAGAGAGAGAGAGGAGGGGGAAGGCGAGAGAGAGAGAGAGAGAGAGAGGGGGAGGGAGAGAGGGAGATAGATATACAGACAATAAGAGCTGGTTTTAAAAATATATATATACATGTATATCATTACCTTTTGAAGAACTTTAGCTTGGTCTTGTACTGTATTGATATTTCTTTGTTTTTCAGCATTCAATGCAGCCACCTAAGAGCAGAAAACAAGAAGAAAATCAATGATATTATAGAGAGAGTACAATTGGTATGCCCATCTTAAAACATATATTTTGTTTATATTTCAACTGACTGCAAAACTGTTCCCTTCAAATAATACTCACTTGCATGTAACATCCACTTTAATAGCAACAACTTTGTTTATTTATCAATTTGTTATCATTTTGGGGATATAAATGGACTGCAAATATACTGTCATATATATGTGGAAAATTAAGTTGATTTGAAGCCTTTCAATCCAATGATTGTAAATTTGGGTTGCAATACTGCATTTCATTTTGTTTATAACTAGAGAGAATAAAATTGCAGTCAGGGCCTAGATAAAGTACAGTCGTGTATACATGTACATAAAGCAGACATGGAGTGATTACAGGAAAAAAAAAATGCTTAATGAGAATACATTCATGTATGCAAGGGGGGGGGGTCTCTTACAAATTATACTTTATACTTTTCTTTGAACAATCAAATATTTTGTCACCAATGAGAATTATGATGAGTTACAATTCCTTAGGCCATATACAGGTAACAACCAAATTATTCCTACCCATACCAAGTTTTGTAATTTTCTAAGTACCCTTTATGTGAAAAATTGATTTGTCCCAATATTTATTGTGAATGTGATATATTCAAGCTTACATCTAAAAGTATTTAACAAAGGACATACATGTAATTAAGTCAGTTCACCTTTCATTCTTGAGTTAAGAAAAACACAATAAACATCAAATTTGCAAGGGGTATGAATAATTCAGTTGTTCCTATATTTAAAGACAAAGTTGAGTTCTGGTCATGCAAATGCATTGTGAAAGAAACGGTGTGGAATCGATCAGAAAAGGTTGATCATCTAGCATATAAGTAAAGGTGTGTACTGCAAGGTTTCGGAATCCTCAAAATGATAAGAAATTTGGCCCAGTCTTGGTAAAGGTAAAAGCACTTTACACAGAAAGATGTATATGGGACTACACGAACATGTGGCATAAAAATCCGTCCCGATTTTTATGTTGTTTCATGCCATATTTAGAATATGAAGGCATTTGAAGAGCCATGCTTTTCAAGCAACATTTTTTATCTGATTTTCTTCCACACTTGCATAATAACAATGATAACGCCCACAAATTATTTTTCACCTCTTCCCAGAACTCAACCTTCTCTTTAAAGAAACATGCACCATAAATAAAATAAATTCAAACTTGAGGGGTTCATTTACATGTATGCTCAATGGAAAGGGATAATTGTTTATGATAAACCCTAAGTAGACACTCATCCAATATCATCCGGAGTGGGTATTCTTAAAACAATGTTATCTTTTATGTTAATCGTCAAACAAAAATTGAAATTAGGACAAGTCAATGGTTAATTAATAATGTTTACCAGTATGCACAGCTGGCTGCTTTCACAAAAAGTTAAAAGAGACATTTGTACAAGCACCAATGGTACATGTAAATGTTAGTTTTGTGCAACATCGTTTAAAGAATACAGCCCCTGAATGATAAGATATGGTTAAATGAAATGCACATTTAAAACAATTGCGGTGAGCCGGTGATTAAAAATTAAATTCGAGATACACAACACAGGACTTATTTTCTTCTCTAAGTCAAATACCAGAAATAGATAATGGAAAGAAAATATGCAACTTATGTGATAAAAACAAGAAAACATGAAATGAGCGAAACCAAAAAAAGTAGGAAATATAAACTATTTTATAAAGGATAAAATCAAAAGAAAACAGGTGGGCATTACAAAATTTCTGAAAGATAAAATTTTGACTGAACGACCAAGATACATCATTTCAAAACACAGTACAGTCAGGCTATACATTATCATTACCAGGAAATATAACGTGTAATTTACATTCAATGAATGAGGATCTAATTAGTACAAGAAAAAAGAAATAAAGAGGGATCCCTGATGTCCCACACGACTTGAAGAACTAAATGTTTACTATTGGCAAACAGGCAGCAGAAAAATGTAAACAGTGGGACCCTAGTGTAAATAATATAGCATGCCTAACTTATTTGAAATGTAGTGCAATATCTAATGTATATAAAAACACTTGGTATTGAACATCTGCTTATCTTTAAATACCTCTCAGTATTCTGATAAGCTACAAATGTATTAGTTAATATCATGGATTCTTGAATTAAAGCAGGCTGATTCTTACTAGTTTCAATTACATTTATTATAATGATTCATTCTAAGAATTTGTAGAATCTAAAAGGTATGAGAAATATGTATATGATATTGAAATTTGAAAACTAATAGTTTTGAGAGCAATGAAACATATATTTTGATTAAGAATACCAAATGTATGATACTATGATTTCCGTGTTTTCTTTCTTTGTTTCATCTAAATTCTAAATGTTGAATTGAAAAAAAGATCACATGACATAAAGGATGAGATAATACTTACATGTGAAAACTGTTGAAAAGTCATAGGAAGGAATTTTGCCAGCATTATAAAGAAGGGAAATATGAACAAATTACTACAACAAAAATACTTACCTAGCATAGCAGAGCGATAAAAATACATGTACTCTAAAGCTTAAAGTGTTATTAACTTTCAAAGTATCAGCAAAGGCGCCCCGATTTGAGACAGAACATTTTGTATTGGTTCATACAGAGAGCAATTGCTTGGGACACTTGGCTGTCCAAAATCTAAGTCTGGACCCCCAAAATTTTGAATTTTTACATAGGGCTCATGCTTACGGACTGTAACAATTAGTTAGTGTGGGGCCCTGCAGAAGTTTGAGTAATCATAAGAACAATAAAACTTGAGCTTTAAGCACACTTGGTTCTGTAAAATCATGAGAATAATAGACTGTAAAACCGTAAACTTTCACAACATAAAACCTGGCAAATTGTAAATGAGAGCAATTTGCATGACAAGAAATTTTCAGAAATTGCAAAAAACTTGGTGTTGTATCAGTTGCGATTCATTATTTCAAGGCTTGAAGCTTTGTGCATCTGAAACACTCAAAAAAAATCACAAACATTTCATGTGCGCCAACTTTTCTGGGGGTTGTTTCACAAAGACTAGGATCGACTTTAAAGCCCAAGTCCACTCCGATTTTCAAAAATTATAACATGTTGTAAATAAATCAAAGGTTAAAACTGCCAAATATCACGGGCGTACTTCAATCAGGTGATTTTTAAGAGCGATTTTTGTTTCGGGTATTTCGAGCAAAACATTTATATTGCTGTACGGATGTGACGTATGGTCCTCACAACGAAAGTGCCAGCGGTATACATTCTGACAATATATTTTCGTAATGTAACCAAATTTAATGCATACGTCTTTGTGAAGTGCCTCTATACAAACTATTTCATTCACCTAATAAGAATAATAGTGTTTCATTATTCTGATCAGGTGAACGAAATAGTTTGTATCGAGGCACTTCACAAAGACGTATGCATTAAATTTGGTTACATTACGAATCTGTGTTGTGAGGACCCTACGTCACAACCGACTCGATCATTAACTTGTTTTTTGCTCATTAAAAAAAATTATTAAAAATAAATCTGAGCACCATTTTCCAAAACCAAGTTATATTTGGGCTTTTTACATTTTTGTCTATCTAATCAGCTCAACTTTTCAGTGGAGTGGACTTGTACTTTAAGTTGGACTTAACTATGGCAGGCTGTTCATGCCACTAGTTCCTCTAACCATTCCTGGCATTGGTTTCTCAAGGGACGCACAAATCGTGGTCGCAAATCTACAGAATTTACCTTTTTTGATAGTTCATTATTGAAGGAAAAAATGTTATCTGAAGATCATAATTGAGAGACCAATGGTGAGAGCAAACAGTGGCATGAACGGCCTGCCATAGTTCAGTCCAACTTAAAGTCGATCATAGTCTTTGTAAAACACCCCCTGGCTTTATAGTAGCTCTAGCTCTATTAAGTATACCTGACTCTGTAGAATGCGTATTGCCCTGTACTTGCTATCCAGCTGAGATTGGGAAGCTTCTAATTCACTTTGTAGTACAATCACTTCCTACGATTTCAAACAAACAAAGAAGGCATTTCAGGAAATGTTAATAAAAAATACTGATTCAAAGAAGCTCCTGTTGAAGAAAGTGCACGAGATAAGAGTTGAGTTTGTAAGCAGGTCTTTTGAAAACTTTAAAAAATTTGTAGAGGTATCTTTATTGTCATAGTTGAGCAACGAGCAGTTAACTATTGACTTTGACTGAAGATGCAAAGATCATGTATTGAAGCCCTGGCACGGCACTCTTTATCTCAATAATACAATACTTCTCTATTGTTGATATCGGGCAGCCATGATTTAAATTTCATTGAATGCTACAATAAAAACTTAATAGAACACATAATTGACACGTGATGTGACTGAACAATTCAAAATATTGAATACCCGGTATTTAAATTGTCCACATACATTCCAATGTGTAACACAATAGTGTATAATATAGAAGAGAGGGTGGGGGGGGGTGGAAGAGGTAGAGGGGAAATGGAGAAAAACTAGATGGAATTTCAACTGCGCGCAGTCGAAAATGATGCCTCCGCCATAGAGCAATTTTACAAACCAAAATGGAAGCAATTTTTAAAATTCAAGTTTGATTGTAATCCATCTGTTGGTTCTAATGATAACGCGATCACAAGCTATTTTGAGATACATAATGAGCCCTGTGACCTTTGACCTCGTGACCCCAAAATCTAATCAGTTCATTAGCTCTGCAAGATACATACATGACCCAAGTTTGGCGGTAATCCATCAATCGGTTCTTGAGATAACGTGATCACAAGCTATTTTGCATACATAATGAGCCCTGTGACCTTTGACCTTTGACCTCGTGACCCCAAAATCTAATCAGTTCATTAGCTCTGCAAGATACATACATGACCCAAGTTTGGCGGTAATCCATCAATCGGTTCTTGAGATAACGCGATCACGAGCTATTTTTGCATACATAATGAGCCCTGTGACCTTTGACCTTGACCTCGTGACCCCAAAATCTAATCAGTTCATTAGCTCTGCAAGATACATACATGACCCAAGTTTGGCGGTAATCCATCAATGGTTTCTTGAGATAACGCGATCACGAGCTATTTTTGCATACATAATGGGCCTGTGACCTTTGACCTTGACCTCGTGACCCCAAAATCTAATCAGTTCATTAGCTCTGCAAGATACATACATGACTCGAGTTTGGCGGTAATCCATCAATCGGTTCTTGAGATAACGCGATCACGAGCTATTTATGCATACATAATGAGCCCTGTGACTTTTGACCTTGGACCTCGTGACCCCAAAATCTAATCACTTCATTAGCTCTGCGAGATACATACATGACCCGAGTTTGGCGGTCTTCCATCAATTGGTTCTTGAGATAACGCGATCACGAACGGGACGTACGACGGACGTACGTACGTACGTACGGACGGACGGACAACCAGAAAACATAATGCCTCCGGCTACGTTGTAGCGGAGGCATAAAAAAGAGAGGGGGGAAAGGGATTGGGAGGGAGAATCAGAGGAAGGCGACTCTGGGGGAGAGACAGAAAGAAAGAGAGACTCTGAGAGAAGGAAGGAGGGAGGGAGAGAGAGAAAGAGAGAGAGAAAGAGAGAGAAAGAGAGAGAGAGAAAGAGAGAGAGAGAGGGGCAATAAAGAGGAGAGAGAGGGAGGGGAAGCTGGGGAAACCATGAATAGTTTAATCTGGTACAATAGACTTGTGTATAATGTGTGAAACTTTGAGTATATGAAGGTCGAACTCCATAAAACCATAAATGAAACCACACTGATCAACGCCAGATGGCAGATGTCACTCCACTATTAAACAAAAGCCCCAAACTTGTCCCATATTGATTGATTACAAACGCTTGAAACCTAAATTACACATCATGCATCCTAATTGTCTTGGACAGTACTTTCACAAAATTTACACCTTGTTTTTTCAAATACTATATAGGTTTTTCATTTGCATATACTGTAACTGTGTGATGCATGAAAGTGAAAACCCATAGTCCATGAGTGAACTTTGTTATGTGTATATGCAATAACTGGACATCCATCATATCATTATACTGTACATGTAGGCTACAGATGCGGTTCTATTTCACGAAGTTCATGTATTCAAAATGAAGGTACCAGTATATATGATACAAAGCGATCATTTAAATGGTGTTTTTTATAGTTTTGATCTTACATGGGCATTAAAGTGGTGAAAAATAATGATTTACAGTACCGCCCAATTCATGATTTACAGTACCGCCAAAACCATTATAAACCTACTTTATAGAAATAATGATGTGCACTGTACTTGTCAATATCGATGGCAACCAGATTTTTTATTTGATCTGATATTTAAGGGTTGATTCATACATGGGGAAAACATTTCTGTTGGTGAGTTATTGCAATCTTGAAGTCCTTGATTCTTTTTTCCTTTTATATGCTTGTTGGAAAAATTTTAGGTATTAAGTTGTCAGCAAGTTTAGTCCGACAACCCACCCTCACCAATTCAAAATGGCCTAGCGATGCCCCCTATAAGTTGACTAATGATAAGAGTTCTGAAGTAAATGACAGAACTATGCTATATTATATATATATATATATATATATATATATATATATATATATATATATATATATATATATATATATATATATATAGGTAACAGTAAAACCTACAGTACCATGCCTACCAAAGGCCGAGTGTAAAATCTTAGTTTTGGGTCATGGGAGAATTTACATGTTTTAGAGCGATTTCTATACAAATTTGAGAATTGAGATTTCCCCTAAAGGCAAATTTATTCTCTTGAAGTTTTCCAGGTGCTTTTCTTGAGCTTCCCATTCCACTTGCTTGAGTCCTACATATTTTCACTGCTCATTTAGTAAATTGTAGCTTGAGGAAAAGAAACCATGTTCCTAGAAGATCGACTTACATCTGAGGCTGCCTGGAGTCGGTTAACAATGGATTGCTGAACAGCAAAGAATGAGGCAGGGATAGCTGACCCTGTCAACACAAACATCCAAAACAACATGAAAAATAGTGTATTTCTCTCACTCTATAAAGTATATCAAGCAAAATCACAAACTATATCTCTTTTTCATCCAAGATAAAATCGTCTAACATCTACACATCTATGTCAACGGGAAAATTGAACCTGTTATCAGTAGCGAACAATTCCGCATAAGATATTTGTATACAAATGTACTAATACTAATGTGATATGCTGTTAAAAAAAGGTTTTAGCAATTATCAAAATTATCAATCTTTTATCAGTTTACAAATTACCCTCGGTATACCAATATTACTTCTACATTATTATTCGTAAAACCATTTATTGTACTGTTGTACAAAGAAAAACAAAAATCTTTTTTAATAGCATAATGTAGATAATCATAGTATCAAAGGTATTGTACAATTTATTTTAAATTCAGTCTAAGTAGACTGTTCAAAGAACAATATTATAAAAAGGAACAATAACACTCTGACCAAATTGTCTATTTTAGGATTAAACTCACGGATGTAGACTACACATATTATTTTCACGGCATTGCATATTGTTTATTATCAGCTAATGATGAGATCCCTATACAGAAATTTGAATTCTTTTGATTATCAAGGCATTAGTTAATTGTTTCTTTTCTTCTGTTATTGTATTGTATTGTACCTTGTTTTCTTGTATTCTTTGTTATTGACATTTTATATTGTTATACTCCTTTTATGTTCCTGGAAATGAAATAAAATAAAATAAAAATAAAATTATCCTTCCATTTACAGTTGGAAATCCAATATTCTATCAGATGAAATTATTGTGATCAGATGAAATTAGTAGGACAATTGTGCTTATCAATTTAAAAAAGAAGAAGCAATGTACCTTTAATATCAGCTGCAAGACTAAACTGGTCCTTTCTCTTTATAAAGTCTTTCATGTTCTGAGAGTAGAGCACTTTCTGTTGTCTGAGCGATGTTCCCATTGGCACACCTGCGTACATGGGTATCTCCTCCTGTTCGTTCCCACCTTTCCTATCTGTTTTCACTGCTGACCCAAGACTATTGCTCCTTTTAAGTCTCCTGGTGGAGCCATGTTGGCTCCTTCGTACACCCTCTGCTCCATGTTCTCTTGTCTCTGATGAGCTTCGCAGGACTCGTTGCCTAGGCGATAGGTCTACATCTTCGTTAGATGTAGATATTGCTCCAGGTTTCAATCCTTGACCAAACCCAAGGTCTACTTCCTCCATGGTTGTGTTTGAATATCGCTAGAGCATCCTTTGCAAGAATTACATTCAGCTCCTACTTAATAGCACTACCAGTATGCCAATTCCTCTTCTGAAATTTTACAAAACTCCACAGTTTCAACTTCCAAAGTGTCCAAATTGGTCCTGTGATCCTGAAAATATGATTTGAACTTCTTGTCATCCCAACATCAAAATGCATTAAAAAATAAAAGAATATTACTTCAGAAAAGTCATTGATAATTATGTTCTACAACTCATTATTCATGTACCCCTTGTAAATTTGATTATTTTTTTTGTTTTTCGCAACTCAAGAATGAAAGGAGGACTGGTCCAATTAGTGCCTTTATTCACCTTTTTTCACCTGTATTCACCTGTCTTATCGGGCTCCTTAGTAAGACAATGTCTTGTAATGCCCTCCCATAGCTCATCAATGCACCACTGCAAAGAGTTCATTCCTTTAATAGAATACATGTAGGTCCATTGCTGGATCTGTGGGAAGACTCAACAGGATTATCACCCGATGGGCCTATAACTAAACTTGTCGAGCTGTGTTGAAAGATAGGCATCCACCTCTGATTATATAGAAGCTGTTAATGGAATACTTGTAGATGTAAGTTTTAATGTGTCACATTCTCAAGAAACATGAATAGGGACAAATCAATTTTTCACATACCGGTAGACATTACTTAAAAAATTTACAAAACTTGGTAAGGGTGTGAATAATTTAGTTGTTAACTGTACATGTACTAATAACATTACTGATCGTACCCAATAGCTCTAACACCTTTGAACAGCAGGTTGTTTTTAATTTTAATACTTTTAGATAGTTAAAAGTTAATCCCGAGAGGTTCAGTACAATTAAGAAAAATATCACATTCAACTCTAGACTGAAGGCTTCGGTCTCTGATATCGATGGTTGTTCAGCTGAGAGTAGCCCTAAAGCCAAGGGCTAGATGATAATATGAAATATCAATACCATATTTCATATTGTATACTTTCACCTGGGCTACAGTGACTCACTTGGCCTCCCCGCTCCCCACCCAGCATGCTCCCAGGCCAGGCTCAACAAATGTGACAGCTCAGCTCAGCTCAGACTCAGAGAGTCAGATTCATTCAGTCTAACTTAAGTCTAAATAGCTCTAAATTGACTTGAAACTGGATTCTGGACCACATGCCATCACACAATCCCCATCTCACATGATCCCATACACTGAACATGAATAAATCAGTCTAAACCGGTACCATAAAAAGTGGCAATGAGCACTAGGAACACTCAAAGCCAAGGTCTACCTACCTTAGCATATGGATATACGATCCTGAGCTGGGCTGTTCGTCGTGTTACGTTGCCGCCCCAGCTGCCCCAGCTCAGCCCACTCTGTATACAACCTGCTCCAACCCGTGCACGAAGGCAATTCAATAACAGCTCGTACTCGTAGCTAGAGCTAGAGATGCGAGAGCAAACAGTACTGAAAACAACAAGAACCCGGAAGTTTTACGTTTTGTAATAAATTCATTTTCAAACACTTATTTATGGCTAGTAGATACTATTTTATTATAAAAAGTAATATTTAAAGACTTGTATTTATTTTTAAATATATAATTATTGATTTTTAAAAGATTTATTTGTAAATCAAATTCACATATAGGTTACATGTTATGATTGGCAACTACCGTCAAAAATTTTTTTTTTTTTAGCTAGCTAGCTAGCTGCGATATTATGCTATGACGTGACTCATATATGATCAATGCAATGCAGTGCAATGACGTGTCGCCAGTACAAATAATAATGTGTTCATTCCTCTACCGCTGCTGCTTAATGTAAATCAGTACCTCCTTGAAATCCATCTGATTTGAAAGACTAAGAATACATAGACTAGAAGCAAGTTCCGGGTGCTGATGATCTAGATTTGCAAGAAGAAGGCTGGGATCAGCGTTGTTTCCAGAGCTGGAGTCCGACTCTAAGTAAGAGTAAGAGTCTAAGTACTAATACTAATACTAACTCTAACTTCTATTTCTAATTCTATTTCTAAGACAAAATAGAGTAAGTTTAAGTAGTCTAGTTTAAGTACTAAAGTAGATCTATTCTAGGCTAAGTATCCTACTATATAGCCTAGGCCTAGACCTACTCCTAGACTAGACCCTAGCCTAGGGGTAGGGCTAGCCGCTAGGTATTATTATTAATAAAAGTAGAGTAAGACTAAGAACTAAGACTAGTACTTAGTAGAGTAAGACTAAGTAAGAGTAGACTACTAAAACTAAGACTAAGAGTAAGTTAAGAGTAGGCTAAGACTTATTAATTATAACAATAGATCTATGTATTAAGAATACCGGTAAGACTAAGTCAGAGTTAAGACAGAGTAAGAGGCAGTCTGGCAACTAGTGGCAGTGTCGGTGAAGTGAGTCTGTGTGTGTACTATATTACTAGACCTAGACCTAGACCTTCTATATAGAAGTATAGGTCTAGGTCTAGTAATATAGTACACACACAGACTCACTTCACCGACACTGCCACTAGTTGCCAGACTGCCTCTTACTCTTTGTCTTAACTCTGACTTAGTCTTACCTAGTCTAGGCCTAGAACTAGAAGATCTAAACAAAAAATTGGTAAGCCCCTGCTCATTAACTTTTCTAGTCTATATACATAGTCCGGGAGCCAGGGGGGGTCAACCTAGCTGGAAGGGAAACCAATTTTCATGTCCACAGATGTAAAGATCGCATAGCTGCATATAACAAATCGACCGTCTGGCATGTTCTAAGTGGTGGGTGTGGCCAGGGGGAGCCCCCTCCCCAAAAGCGGCCCTTTGACGACAAATTAGTATTTTGTAAATAATATTGTAAGGAAACCTTGAACCACCATGAGTTTGGTGTCATATGAAAGAAAATTAAATTATCTACATTTTGATACCTATTTCAACGAAATTAAGATTAATTTACATAGCAAATTTAAGTTAAAAACATGATTTTTGGTGATTTTTTTCGAAATATTGAATTTTATCAAAAAAGATTATTTTCCATATATCAAAATCGGAGAGGTGCATTTTTTCATAACTTTCCAGGAATTTGCTTATGTACAAAGACAATATCCTGTGCGAGGGAGAGGTTTATATATCTTTTCAATAAAAAGTTATAGCAATCCAAAGTCACTGATTTGATTTCCACAAAACAACATTTTGCCCACATGTGTATTAACTGTATGCATATACGTGCATTAGTGTATTAAGGACCTGTTTGGCGTGTTTACATCGAGTTTTAAAGATAACTTTTAACTAAAACCTTTAATCACCATGTATTTGGTGTCAAAAGATGGATAATTAAAATACCTTCGTCCTCATATCAATTTCAATGAGTGATGTAGTGTGTGAAATATAAATTTTGAGCCAAAAGGTGCTTTATTGTAGATATTCCTCTGATTTTGGCCAGTATCTCGGTATATTAACTGGACAAAAGTGATTAGACATTTAGTAATGCAGAAAGTTCAAAGGATTTGGAGCGCTGAGTGCAATTGATAATTTCTTCTTCTGTACTCTGGGATGTTTCAGGAAATGTGGACATTGGCAGTTGCCTCCCCCAGGCGCAGATCCAGGGGCAGGGGCCTAGGCCCCCGCCAAAAAAGAATAAAAGAGAGTGAGAGAGAAGGAAAAGAAGGGAAAGGGAAAGAGGAGAGAAAGGGAAAGAAAGAAGAGGAAGCAGAAAAGAAAAGGGAAAACGGAGATCGGGGGCGAAAGGTCCTTGTCTCCCAGGTTGTTTCTCCCCAGCAAAAAATAAGAGAGAAGGAAGGAAATGGAAAGAAAAAGGAAAAAGGGAGATAAAGGGAATGAAATAAAGAGGACGAAGAAAAAAAATTGCGATTCTCCCGCCAACAAGTTGTGGATCTGGGATGGGACCCCACTCAATGTTATTTAAGCTTGTTTAAAGCACCCCTATCTGAGGACTGCCAACAGAACTTTTCCTGCCTTGAGACCCCTAAATCTGGAACACTGCTCAATGTACCCCTATCTATGATATTCAAGATATGTTATGACTTTTGAATTTCTCAGGAGTCAAAGAGAGAAAGCAAAAACACCCCTTTTAAAGAAATCTCCAGGTGAAAATTCAAATACTTTTTACAATTCTCGGACTTTGTCGCACGAAAAGTACCTTACGGACATTTTGGTAACACGCATGGTATCCTTCCGTTCGGAGTGGGATGGGACCTAAAGGCCCTTGCCTCTCCCCTCCCGCCAAAAAAAAAGGGGAAAGGAAAGGAAAGAGGAGAGCTAAAAGGGAACAAAAAGAGGAAGAAGAAAAGAAAAGGATGAAAACAAGGGAGATCAGTTGCGATTAATTCGGCCAACAATGTATGGATCGGGGGGACCGAAAGGCCCTTGCCCCTCTCCCCTGCAAACTTAAAGGAGAAAGAAGGGAAAGGAAAAAAGAGGAAGAAGAAAGGTAGGGAGATCATGAGTGATTTTCCCGCCAACAAGGTGTGGATCGGGGGTGAAAGGCCCTTGCCTCCCCCCCCCTTATCTGACCGTTATTTAATACCTACCCCTGAGCTTACGGGGGCTCTGCCCCCTGGAATCCACCTAGGGTCCTAAGGCAGGCCCTTTGATGCTTATCTGATCGTAATGCATAAAACCACTGAGTTTCCGGGGGCTCCGCCCCCTGGACCCCACACCAATTAGTGACCTGCCAGAATCACAAATAAGGTATCAAAATATGCTCATCTGACCGTAATTAAATGCCTAAAACCCTGAGCTTACGGGGCTCTGCCCCTGGACCCAAAGGGCCCTAAGGCGGCCCCTGGATGCTCACCTGACGGTAATTTAATGCCCAAAACCCTAAACTTCCGGGGGCTCCGCCCCTGGACCAAACGCCAATTATTGTCCTGCCAGTGTCACAAATAAAGTATTAAAAAATGCCATCTGACCGTAATTAAATGCCCATACGCCCCGAGCTTCCATGGGCTCCGCCCTTGACCCCACCGGTGCTTTGCCCCTAGACCCAACGCCCATTTACGCTACGCTCTTCATGATCGTAAATACTTTAGCCTCCCCACCCACTTTGAGAAACGTTCAGCGGGGCCTACATGTAAGAGTGGTGGTGATGCGGATTTTTTTCTTCTGCCCCACCCAAACGATTTTGCTCATTACGCCACTGCTCCAGTGGTCACCATTACGTACCAATATTTGGCTCGCACAATTTCAAATTTGGGCCCTCCCTAAGAAATCTTGGATCCGCGCCTGCTGCCCCCCTCCCTACCCCACCCCACCCCTTCCAGCCGCTTGTCATAATCTTGCCCATGACCAAGACAAGTTAGTGCATCGATCAACATGAATATAATATAATATCGCCATGTTTGCTTTAATGGTTTATTTTTCCTGACTACTAAGAAAACATGTGTATGCTTGTGAGCAACCAATACTCCGCATGATTCCTATTGTGATTAGATTAGAATGACATAAACTTTTCTCATAAAATAGTTTCGGCTAGGTATGCAAAGTTATTTTTTCTCTCGATTACAAGTAATTCGGTACAAAAATCGAAGGAACATTATGAAACTACTTGATTCGATTGAATCTAAGTTTTAGTCTTTGTGTGTTTCAAATAGGAAGTTCCACAACTACAATTGAGATCAATTTGAAATCTTTTCTGCTTAGCCATGAATAACTTTAAATCGTTACTAACTCCTTGAACTTCTAAGGATCTCACGATTTGATGATTGGAAAATGTCATTAGGTACCAGCTTATAATTTTGGTAACACATCACCGTCTACATTAGAGTTCTATCATGCCCGTTGCATAAACCATATGGTCTTTTTGAACATAGAATAACATTTTTAAAATTAGAATAAAATAAAATGCAAACTTGTCGTAGATTGTTTCCTTTGAAACAGCGTTCGAGTTACAGTTCCACCAGGGACACTGTCACAGACAATCTTTGATTACTTCTATTTATTGAATTTTAATTGGGATGTGGGCAAAAAGAAAAGAAGAAATGGAAATCTGCGGAGCCCCCGGAAGCTCAGGGGATTTAAGCATTAAATTGCGGTCAGATGAGCACCCAGAGACCCGCCTTAGGGCCCTAGGTGGGGTCCAGGGTGCAGAGCCCCCGGAAGCTCAGTGGTTTTAGGCATTTGATTACGATCAGATTAGCATCCAGAGACCCGCCTTAGGGCCCTAGGTGGGGTCCAGGGTGCAGAGCCCCGGAAGCTCAGGGTTTTAGGCATTTGATTACGATCAGATTAGCATCCAAGGGCCTGCCTCAGGGCCCTAGGTGGATTCCAGGGGGCAGAGCCCCCGTAAGCTCAGGAGTAGGTATTAAAATTGATTTCATCCTTTTCTTTTCTTCTTCCTCGTTTTTGTTCCCTTTTAGCTCTCCTCTTTGCATTTCCCTTCCACCTTCTTTTTGGCAGGGGAGGAAGGCAAGGGCCTTTAGGTTCCCATCCCCGATCAACAACTTGTTGGCGGGAGAATCGCAACTGATATCCCCTTCTTTTCTTCGTCCTCTTTATTTCATTCCCTTTATCTCCTTTTTTTTTTCTTTCCCTTTCCTTCCTTCTCTCTTTTTTGTTGTTGCTGGGGGAGGCAACAACCTGGGAGGCAAGGCCATTTCGCCCCGATCTCCTATTTCCCTTTTTCTTTCCACTTCCTCTTCTTTCTTTCCCTTCTCTCTTCTTTTCATTTCCTTCTTCTTCTCTCTCTCTCTCTCTTTTTTGGCGGGGGCAAGGCCCCTGCCCCTGGATCCGCGCCTGGGGGAGGCAACTGCCAATGTCCACATTTCCTGAAACAGCCCAGAGTACAGAAGAAGAACTTATCAATTGCACTCAGCGCTCCAAATCCTTTGAATTTTCTGCACTACTAAATGTCTAATCACTTTTGTCCAGTTAATATACCGAGATACTGGCCAAAATCAGAGGAATATCTACAATAAAGCACCTTTTGGCTCAAAATTTATATTTCAAACACTACATCACTCATTGAAATTGATATCAGGATGAAGGTATTTTAATTATCCATCTTTTGACACCAAATACATGGTGATAAGAGGTTTTAGTTATAAGTTATCTTTAAAACTCGATGTAAACACACCAAATAGGTCCTTAATACACTAATGCACGTATATGCATACAGTTAATACACATGTGGGCAAAATTGTTGTTTTTGTGGAAATCAAATCAGTGACTTTGGATTGCTATAACTTTTTATTGAAAAAATATATAAGCCTCTCTCTCGCACAGGATATTGTCATTGTACATAAGCAAATTCCTGGAAAGTTATGAAAAAATGCACCTCTCCAATTTTGATATATGGAAAATAATCTTTTTGATAAAATTCAATATTTCGAAAAAATCACCAAAAATCATGTGTTTTACTTAAATTTGCTATGTAAATTAATCTTAATTTCGTTGAAATAGGTATCAAAATGTAGATAATTTAATTTTCTTTCATATGACACCAAACTCATTGTGGTTTAAGGTTTCCTTACAATATAATTTACAAAATACTAATTTGTCGTCAAAGGGCCGCTTTTTGGGGAGGGCTCCCCTGGCCACACCCACCACTTAGAACATGCCAGACGGTCGATTTGTTATATGGAGCTATGCGATCTTTACATCTGTGGACATGAAAATTGGTTTCCCTTCCAGCTAGGTTGACCCCCCCTGGCTCCCGTACTAACAGTAGTCAGTACATAGAATCTAAAAGATCTATAGGGTGTCTGGACGATTTTTCAATTTTCCCTTGTGGATTGTTTTTCACCATTATGGTTGGATATTTGAAAAAATTATTCACTCAGAATAATACATTTCAAATTTCAAGACTCACTGATGTTTCTATAAAAAGTTACAGCCCCTTCAATTCCCTACAATATTCATCCTCTTTCTTGTCA
This sequence comes from Mesocentrotus franciscanus, assembly GCA_037976565.1. Taxonomy (NCBI): domain Eukaryota; kingdom Metazoa; phylum Echinodermata; class Echinoidea; order Camarodonta; family Strongylocentrotidae; genus Mesocentrotus; species Mesocentrotus franciscanus. Next base: position 20,044,286 of record CP137677.1, read on the forward strand.
GAATCGACAAAAAAGATATACACGCAGAGTTATGTTGTTTTGCTAAATTTAGCAAAACAGCTGAATTGCGCAATATGCAAGCGTAAGCGTGTTGCTTAACTGCATGCACAACTCAAGGCGATCGGCAATCCATTGTCTTCAATGGGCACCACTTCCAGGTCTGTACACACGCGGTCCGATGCATATTCATGCGCAGATTTTACGCGCTATCACCATGGGTTCGGCCGGCACGGAGCTCACGCCTCCCTACTTAGCTGATCCGAAAAATGTGGGGAAGGGTATTTTCAAACTGTAATCACTTGTGATTCCTTGGGGCTAGCGAAAAAATAAGTACGGTGCTGGGATATTTTCCTTACGTCTAGCCCTACATATAAAGCCTGGGGGGCTCGGTTCAGGAAAGTGGCAAAGATCGGAGCTACGATGGAAACGATGTTTAAATCGCTGTTTTGATCAAGATATTTTTAGAATTCCGAAGTGAGCCCCTTTGGGGAATATGGATGACACCTCATTTATTGGGTTTCACCTTCAGGATGACGAGAGATTTAGGTTTGAATTTCGATTTGGTGATAAAAACATTGACCAATTTTGCATGATCGCGTTGAAACTGTTACTGCGCATGCGCTGCAAAAATGTCAACACGGAGCCGAGTTCAATTTCGACAAAGAAAATCGGGAAAAAAAGACCCTTAAACGCATCATTCAGTCGCTGGCAATGCGAAAAACGGATTCCGCGTAAAAAAATACCCCCAGTTCACCGTCTACTTTTATAGGTTGTCCGTCTTCCCGAGGATTTATCGCTCATAACGTGAAAGTCTCTGTACAAAGTCAATGTGAAATGCATCAAGAAAATCATCGCGGAATCCGTTTTCTCATCGCCAACGCGTGGACTGGAAATAAGAATCGTCCACGAAAATGCCGACGATCCTTATTTTTTAGGACGTGTCTGTCCGCGTTTACGAGGACGATCTTCGTTTATGCGGACGATCCTTCTTGGACCAGCGCCCCTACTGTTTATAACTAAACAAATTCATATTTCGGATCCTTTACTTAATAATTGTATAAAGTATAAACTATAATTATATAAATGAATTAGTGTAGGTCTACTATCCTAAATAATTTGATAATTATCTCATTCAGGATATTTACCAATTGAAATAGACCCACGGATGCACAGATATGGGCAGCGAAAAAAATGAAAACTAGAAATTTATTTCTAAAAAATTCTTAATGTCAATCTCTCACATTATTGAACAGTTCTTGTGTTAAATTATATACCGTAAGCGTAGAAACTGTCCTTGTAACATTTTATAACATTTTAATGCGATTAATAGTATTTGTCTACACATTGGTCTACCATAGAAAAGGTGCAGAAGGTGAAGCAGTCTGTAAATTACAGGCACATCAGAATGACAAGATTTAAAGATTTTGGGGTTGGTTGCAAAGGGCAATACAACAGTTATATGAGTTTTGGTAATTGGTATCCTCTTAATGACAAATTTCAATTCGCTCGTCGCAAAAGCTTTCTTGAGTTTCCTCAATTTTATATATTTGTAGGTGTCATAAGTAACACATTTTTAATGCAAATGGGATGTTTGTATCATTTGTGCTACCACTCACTTCAATGTTTACAGTTTGAGTGAAATTGAGTCTCATTTATCTATTTGATGGATCATGATAAAGACTGTATCTTAGCTGATGTATAGTAGGTTAATAAGATTTCGTGAAGTTGTCAATTTGTCATGGTTTTGTGATTGTCGGCTTCATGACATCTCCATTGATCGCGGACAAATATATGACTCTCATGGAGTTGGTTTTGTGAAACCACCCCCTGGATTATAAACTCATTAGTTCCATATATCACAAGTCCACATTCTTCTCTTTACAGGTTTACGTAAACAAGAGGTGACGTCTTGAGAAGCAACAGCAGCATCAGAGGCCTTCATTTCTTCTCATGAGCAGAGCGTGATCCTCACTCTTTCGGCCGTCAGATAGATGATTTAAACAAGAAGGAACTGTCTTCTTCTGACATTCAGAGGTCCCTGTCCCGTTTCACTCATAGTCCCAAGTTCCCAACTCTCAGCATCACCATGAAATTATTCAGTATCATGGTACTCTATAAAGGTGCTGCGAAGGTGACCATACTGAAGTCAGCAAGCGATTTGTCTTCTTTCGGTTACTTCCAGAGATCAAGGTATATATTCTTTGTGCAATGTGTGTGTTTATTGTTGTTGTTGTTGTTGTTGATGATGTTTAGCTTATAACTATGGAAGCAAAGGGTGCAGCACATTAATGGATTTTAAAGGAATATTTGAATCTTTGTTTGTTTGCATATAATCATTAATCGTTAAAAGATTATAAAGTTAATATACAAGTAATAGATATATTGTAGTATAGATTGATATTATGTGATATCCATGTACATGAATTTGATTATGAATGGTAACTGTAAACTAGATGGCAAGTTGCTTTTAATGACAGAAAAAAAAATCCTTGGAATGTTATCAGCTTTGAAACACAATATAAGTGATCAAAAACACTTGGTATTCACTTCCAATAATTCATGTCTCTGCCCTACTAACCCCCTTACCACCCCATTCTTGTGTTTCAGTGTTCAAGAATTTATGAACTTCACAAGCAAAATTGTTGTAGAAAGAACACAACAGAAATTGCGGTCGTCTGTGAAAGAAAAAGGTATGTACGACTGATACAGCTGTAATTTGTAGCATGTATAGTAGTATATGTCACTAAGATCCAGAACGTATAGCATTGGATAGTTTGAACAGGCAGATGAGCTGCTGTTCCACAAAAGAATGAAGCCATATATACAACTTGCTTGTGATATCAACAACAAGATGAAGTTGGGGAATACATATTACTTTTACACTGTTTTTTATCGATTATAAATTGTAAATTTTAAAGGCATTGAGAGGGCCCATGGTCTCGAAATGCGCGATAGAAAAACATATACTATTATCATTACTGTCGGCCTGGTTAGGTCTCATTTGTGTGAGTAAGGTCTTACACCGATGAGGGTTTGTTAAAAATCTTTGAACCAAGTTTGTTTTTCTTGTTACTTTGACAGATTACATTTTCCATGTCATGTGCAGAGAGACCAACCTGGCAGGAGTGATCATCTCAGATTCAGATTACCCACCACGCGTGTCATTCACACTGTTAAATAAGGTGAGGGGGACACATAGTATATGTACGGCACTTTCTGTAATGAGGTTCTGGGACCAACCATAGGTTGTATTCAAACTGTTAAGTAAGGTGAAATAATAGGTTGAATACAGGATACATTCCATTTTATATACCATCTATCATGGTTTTAGGTTTATGATTAGTCAAAAGCCTGGGCACAAAATTTATCATGGATTGCTAGGCAGTATAGCATTACAACTTAAGCTCCTCTGTGATCTCAAGACTGCACCCTGCCTCTCAAGTTTTTCTAGTTGCTCAAGACAGTTTCAAGATCATTGTGTGTGATAGTTTTAGCCATGCCCCACAAAGTAGTCAATATTTGTGTACTAATAACCCTGTGTCAGTGATTTTTGAGCTTCTGCATTTTGTGAGCAGCCTTACAAACTCACATGCACATAATTATAAAGAATATAAAACAATAATGAATTTTGTCATGTTTTATTTTTCAGGTACTAGAGGAGTTTTCGAATACTGTGTCACCATCAACGTGGCCAACACTCACAGAAAATTCTGCAAGTTATCAAGGACTTGAACCATATCTTTCCAAATATCAGGTATGGAAATATTTATTTCTTGCTACATTCAAACTGTAAGCACAATGGTGCTCTGACATATGCTTGGGCGACAGTAGACCGGTTTACTACCATATTTAAATTTATGCATACTCTTTAAAGAAAGGTCGTTATTGACAACCCGAAAGCTTGCCTGGGGCTTGCCCAACATAGAAACAAATAATGTATGCAGACTGGATTCCAGGTATCGTAGTTCATTCATTAATAACATGTTTAATGGAATACGTCGTCACTAGGTCCCCAGGAAAGAAATATCAATAAATTTGAATATGTTAGTGAACCGGTCTATTGCTCCAGGATATATTCTCTCATATTCGTAGGGTTAGGGTTGCAATTGGGTTTTAAGTTTAGGGTTAAGGCTAGGGAAAGTCATAGTGTGTAGTCAGGGTTGATAATAGGGATGTGGTTAGTGCAGGATACAGAGCACAGAGCAATTGTTGCTTGAGCAGGTGTCATATAACCAGGTATAGCACATTCCTTTGGGTAGCCCTAAATCATGCAGATTCACCAGCAACAATGGTCATGTTCTTTTCTTTTAAATATGTGTTCATACTGTAAGGGATTTCATTTAATTGTTAATGATTTTTATGATTTGCTATTTATGTATTTGTATGATGACCTTGAGTTGTGAATTCTGCTGTAATTCAGCCCTAGGGCTGTTAAAGTGTTTTTAGTACAATAAATGCCTTTTCACTTGCAATTGCAGTTTCCAAACTCTTTTGTTTTTATCTTTCAAACAGAATCCATCAGAATCAGATCCAATGATGAAGATTCAAAAGGACCTTGACGAAACCAAATTTATAATGGTAAGGCTTATCTTTCATTTTTAAAAAATTAATGATAATAATAATAGCTACATTTGTCTTGCGCACATATCCATCCCAGGGGATGCTCAAGGCTCCTAAAAGGACTATTATTACCCTGGCTTTAGGGCCTCAGCCCAGCTGCCATAAGGCGCTAAAAGCTTTCAAGGAATAAATTCCTACCAGGCACACATTTACTACACCTGGGTGGAGAGTGGCAATTGGTGTACAAATACTGACCAGCAGCACAGTCTGAATGAGTTAGTTGACCAAGACATAATACAGCATATGCAAAGAAGTTTACATTGACAATACACATTGAAAGTAATACACAAATGATAAATACAAAGAATTATACATTACATGAATTTATTTCAAAGAAATAAGGAGAGAGATATAAATGTAAATACTGTAGTAAAGTAAGTGAGGAGAGGGACAGAGAGAGAGAGAGAGAGAGAGAGTGGTAAAGAGAGAGAAAGAAAGAAAGAAGAAGAGAGAGAGATGGAGAGAAAAGGGGAGAAAGAGGGAGGGAGTGAGAGATAGAAAGAGGGGAGAGAGGGGAGAGAGGGAAAAAAAGGGGTGGGGGTGGATAAAAAGGGAGGAGGGGTAGGGGAAAGCTGAATGATAAAAATGTTCACTGTTGCCCATCTCCCAATATACACATTTTATGACAGCATTCCTGCATTATGATAAATGACCAAAAAATACAATTCTGGAGACCAAATTTAGGATAGTGGTATAACTTTTAATGACTTTGTAAATATGTTATTATCTTGTAAAGTGACCGTCTCAGTCTGAGCTGCTACTCTGCTAATCACTCTTCATATACCAAATGAATATTTGTATTTTAATTCACATTTGATATTTATGTGGCCTTGACTGCTGCCTTGACTACATAACTGTTATTTAGCAATTATTATACTCTTAAACATTTTTTGGTTGTCTTGCCAGCACGATACGATAGAATCGATGTTAAACCGAGGAGAAAAGCTAGATGATCTTGTAGCAAAGTCAGATGACCTGAGCGCCCAATCAAAAACATTCTACAAGACGGTAAGCAACCAACAGCTTGACATATAGAGTAGGCCTACCTAGAAATCACTAGTCATCTTTCACTTGTAATCTTTAGCACAAAATGAATGTATTGCTTGTAATCAAAAGCTGTATATATGCTCCATGGGTTTTGAAGTTGAATGAAGGACAAAGAAGGGTTGCATTTTTATATTTTCAGGGCCAATATTGTCAGCAAGTAAAGAAGGAAAGCATTTGTGATAAAAAGAGATTTTTGGTATTCTGTGAAAATACTCCTGTCCTTCCCAGAAAGAAAAAAAAATCATCCAATGTGTACTGGGGGTGTTTTACAAAGACTGAGATCGACTTTAAGTTGGACTTAGCAATGGCAGGCCAATCATGCCACTGGTTGCTCTCACCATTATGATCTTTAGATAATATTTTTTCCTTTAATAATGAATTATCAAAAAATGTAAATTCTGTAGATTTGTGACCATGATTTGTACGTCTCTTGAGAGACCAATGCCAGTAAATGGTGAGAGCAAACAGTGGGATGAATGGCCTGCCATAGTTAAGTCCAACTTAAAATCGATCTTAGTCTTTGTGAAACACCCCCCTGGTGTATTAAAACAAAATGGAAATTTTCTCAAGGATTCAAGACTTGTTGTATTTGGCTTTGTTTATAGGGTTCTCTGAGTTGAATGTTTTCTTTATTTCAATCAAGCCCTGACTGAGATAATACACTAGAGTTTAAAGCTTTCTTGTCAAAGTTGTTTTTAAAAGGACAGTGTTATGTTTTATCACTGGAAGTATGCAAGATATGCATAGCTCTATTTGAAAATCTGTGAAAATACATATGGGAAAGTTAGAGCAAAATTCTTTACTTTTCGTTAGGTGTTTATTTATATTACTTCCCCCCCCCCCATCGTTCATGTTGTAAACACTTGTAGAATATATGGCATGCATATATCTCTGATAAGAATATCTGAGTGGTTTACTATATGACCTTTTAAGTAATCAGTTAACATGCCATTTAAAATGTTCAGTTCTATCATTGATACTACATGAGAAAGGCAAGAGCCAACATCGTTTTTCTCCTTTCCTTTTACACAGGCACGGAAAACAAACTCCTGCTGTGTTATACAGTAAAGAACAATTTGCTGTCATCTGCACCTTGTAAGCACTCATCGTAATGGATTTTGGACTTATTCAGCCATGTAGTAAAAAGCATGACTTGAATCCCTATTATTGGATTCTAAATATGACGGCAGAAATTATGAATGGATGTTTTTCAAGAAAAATGAAACTGTTGATGATGATGATCTCCGGGCGGGGCGCTTGATGAGAGAATCGGATGATAGTAATGAAAATGCGTTATTGATATTTACCTGACTTTACCTGAGAAAGCAAGTATATGCTTGTAGATAAGCAACCAGTGGACGTACAGCTTTAAAGTTTCAGTCCCATCTGAGGGACTTGTAAGACTAGGATTAATGTTCAACCAAATGGTAGCAGTAGCACATCGACCCTCGACCTCCCAGTATCAACACCACTGCTCGTGCACTGAGGTTTAACACCTCTTTCAAAAATCTTGTAAAATGAAGAATGCCTTGTAAGCAACGGGAGGAACATTGTTTTCTTCTGGCTAGGATATACACTAAGGAATATGAGACTGTTCACACGTGAATAGTCATTATAATTCCAATCCCATTTGCTGTCCGTACGCGGTGGGATATCTGTGTCATATAGCTTGGCTATCCAAAATGGTGTCATATTATTGTTGTTATCTTTATTATTGTTGCAAATTCAATGCATGAATGTGGAGAAAATGTATCATTGCAGTGGATATCGGTGTTGTAATGCAATTAATGATAACTCCTGGAATAAACTAAATCTAATGTGTAAATGCAATGAAAACGTGTTGGACCTTGAGTAAAGGGTTTTATCACAGTGGTTCACTTCTTATTGTGTCAGGGAACATTAAATCAGCAGAGCCAGAAAGGCATTCCTCTTTTTATTGTAAAGTTATTAAGTTGATACCCTTCTTTCTCTCGGCAAGCGATATGTTAGGAAGCGATGGCCAGCAGTCTGATTGCTTATTTTGTCTGTTTGGAGTTAGAATGGCATTAGTTCTTTATAAAATGAAGAGTTAACGCCCTTCTGGCTCCAAACAGACATATTAATAACAGTATGGGGCTAGTGAAGGGCAGCAGCTTACAGCTTTGCTTTGATATAATTTCAGTATGTCAATCATGAAAGGGAAATAAAAATAGAAATAGGCAAATTTGATGTTTCAGGAGTGCATCAGGGCCCTGTAAAAATTTTGTGAGATCAATCAGAAAGTTCCAATTTAATTGCCTGTTGAAGGGCTCTTTGGTTTGGAGCTGTGATTAATATCAAACTAAAGTTATGTATTTGGATTAATGTCCATGTCCAAAGGAACACCATGATGTTAAATATCCAATTTGCTGAAGATCTGGGCATCATTTCACGAAACCGTTGTAAGTACAAGTTCTCCGACATCCCACTGAAACGTGTTAATTACAATACACGCATTCAATGGGATGTCGATAAACTTGTACTTATGACGTTTCGAGAAACACTGCCCTGGGATACTATTATCAAGCTGACAAGCTGAAATCACTTTGTGTGACCTGAAATGTCTCATTCCTTGTGTAGGATATCTGATAGTATTTAGATTTGTGATTTGATTTGTTACAACCGTACAAGATAATAAAATACAGCAGCTTGATGCTAAATTAGGTATGTGGCTAGTTAGAATCATTATCACCATGACAGCTGTTATAATCTTGGGCTTACACTGTTGGTACACTTAGTTTGTATGATGTGTTGCAACTATCAGGACTGTTTGGATACATGGTTTACAATGTTTTAAAGCAGTTCAGTGTGTATCATTTTTGTCTATTATATGAAAATGGTAGATTATGTTATGCTCCTTTTTTCCCATGAAATGCTTCACATTAAGGAAATTGAAAATCCCTATGTAGGATTAAAGCTTTTTTGGAAGTGTAAAATTCTTCTGCAATGAAAAGTTTACCTGGGGGCGTTTCATGAAACAATTAGTTGGGGGTTTTCACCGACTAATATCATTTTCACCAACAATTTTATTGTCACCGACTATTTTCCAGGCCTCTGATTGGTCAAATTTAGTCAGCGCTGACAGTTGTCGGCGGACAAATGTTGATGAAACGCCCCAGAACATGTGTAATCGTTATGCAGAAACATGTCTTGGATTCAGACAGAAAGTTAGATTTTAAAGTTTACCAATTACATGTACCTAAAAAATATAATTTGTGTATAAGTAGAATGTATAAAATCAACCCCCTCAAAAATTGCCTGGCTTTAGACGGATGAGTGAGAAGAAAAAGGATGACATAAAACCCTGTGTATAGGTCTTGCACAGAACCCAAGTCAGACTTGGGTTCCGTGCGGGCCCCCTTATTCTATGTGAGTGCGTATGTGTGCATTAACTAGTCTCATCAACAAGACATTTAGAGTGTATTTAAAACTGTAATATCTTTTTGTAGAAGTAATATTTGAAGCTTATATTTTGAATACAGTGTAGCAACATGGAACACCTAACATTAAGACCATGATATATTTTGGAGATAGCTACATTTAAAAATGAATAAGAACATCTAACTGTACCCAGTACCTCTGATCTTTTGTGGATGTACTTTAAATCACAAATTTGATTCCCGTTCATCATTTTGTTTATACATGTACTTGTAAGAAAATAAATATGTACAGTAAAAAAGAAAGTTATATATATTGCTTACCGGTATGCTTCATCATCCGTCTATTTTCATTTGATATTTAATGTATTTTTGTACATTTACTCCTCTTCCTATGTTTTTTTTTTTTTGATTGGGAACTGATCATTTACTTGAAAAATCCTTCAATTTTGAAAGAGAAATGGTATTTTTCACTCACCAGCCTTTGATGTTGCTCCTACTCCTAGGAGACCCCTATTAAAGGTCAAGGGAACTTTTCATTCCATGTAAATATGCCTTGTGATGAATTTGTGTTTTGATTGGTCAATAGTGAAAAAATGGACCGGTCGACTAAAACTTTCTTGAATTTTTCTGCATTAGAACTTGCCGTTGATATCCTTGCTTGTGAGATGCTTGCCTGACATTGCATCAAATGTGCAAGCAAGCTAAATTCCATCCACACAGGTTCTGCCTCATAAAACTGGGATTCTATGATATATGAATTCTGAATATATAATAGTAAACTGGTCCATTTTATTAAACTATCTAAGGATTATGTTCGTCTTTATTATTATTTTGTTCATTGTTGATAAAAAAGAAACCTTTTGTTTTTCGATATGGCACACCATGTTCAGGTTTCATTGTGTAGCACAGCAAATTGCACACATTCAAAGTTATTTATCTCATGAATTTTGAATTATGGAGCACATTCTAGACTTCAAAATAATTCAAAGAAGAGATGCACAAATTGAAGGAAAATTCATCTACCGGTATTACTTTTTAAAACATAGATTGATCCTTGCTGTTTCTAACATTTTAATCTGTAACAAATTCTAAATTAATGTAGTATGGAATTCTTTTCTGGTGCTTTCATGTCTTCCCCAAAATAGCATGAATTACATGTAGACTGAAATTATCCCCTAATTAGTAGCTCAACAGATCAGTAGTATCCTATATTGGGGGTTTCTGTCAATCACTTAAAGGAGAAACACACTTCCTGTACTCAGTGTCCTTTCTTTTTGTATGCTTGCTTCAACCTGGCATGTATGTGGGCAGTGCAGTTATGGTGATCTGACATTTGCTCCGGCGATAATTACTCTGGGCTTCATGCATTTCATAATAAGTATAGGGTTAGGGTTGCAATAGGGTTTTATGTTGGGTTTAGGGTAAGGGTTTAGGTTTAGGGTTAGGGTTGAAGTTTGGACCTCATTTAGTGTAGCAAGATACTGAAGAGCAGTTGCCGCTGAGCATATGTCATATAAGCACACTTATATTGTTCTATGGAATATTCTGTGCTCTTTATTATGTACATGTATTAACTAAACATGATCAAGGAATGCTGAGTCATTGATATTGTGGTGAATCCAATTGTAAAATCCAGTATGTGAAGTCTGAATAAATATATACGTCATTATATGAAAATGACTCTCAGTGTGCCATTTTATTTTCAATTTTTTGAATTATTTGAATTCATTCAAGCACTCTCTTCCAGGATATTACAATATTTTGAATGAATTATACATCTCTTTTCTAAAGATCAATGATAAATTCCAGTTGGCCAATGGCTGCTGAATCATTCCAGTATTAGATGTATAGATGAAATGCATACTGAGATGCACAAAGTACTCCATAACAAAACTTGTCATCTTAACATTATGGGTGGGGAATACAAATTAATAAGTAAACCACAAATCGTAGCTTTAAGACAAGGCAATGACTCACATTGTACTGAAAACTTTATTTACATTTGTACAAACTCTATACAGATCACAGTCTCGTGCATTAAAACATTATTTACCCATAATTGGAGTACTCTTCAACAAATGAGATATATATGAACTAAAAATTGAAGAAGAAAAAAAAGGTTTGTTGAAGATACACTTGTTTTCTGAGCCTTTTGAATAGTGTTTGGTTGTGTGTGGTTTGGTTGTCTGTTAAGTAGCACTGTGAGGAGTTTTTTTTTCTTCTTTCCATCAGTTCAACAGAGTGTATTTATATAATAGCTGCACTTTATAAATTGATCTAATTATTATTATTAATATCCCACAAGATAAGAAATTTAGTCACATTTAGTTGCATCTGTTATTTAGGGCATCAAGATACATGGCACTAGGACCTCGCATTGTGAATTTGTGAAAGTGCTGCCTCCATACTAGACCTATACACGGACATAGAGGTTATGTTGTGTAATATTTAACACCTTTAATGTTCAAAAAGCGCTTATTTACTCATTATTTCACACATAACATTCCTATCAAATAAACTTGAAAATTGGCGTTTAAAAGCACAGATGCAAAATTCACCAATTTAAGAGGAGTACCTTTCAAAATTATGGGCATCTGCCATCTGAATTCAGCTGATTGTTGACAAACTGAATTTATGTCTCATCACAAATATATGACTTCCTTTGTCACTTCCTTTTTATGTTTGGTCCTTACAGGAAACAACAAGTTATTTATACATGCATCAGCAGATTATGGAACTGTACACAGACAAATAAACTTATTTATTTACACATAATTAAGTTTAGATACAGAAATCATCACACTATTTTGAATTTACTAAAGATGCAGATAATATATGAAATCAAGCCATTATCTCTGGATAAAGCCAATGGTAATTAAACTCAAAGACATTTGGAAGTGGGCTCTCATGGGGAATTTGACACCATTCATGTGTTTTCCCAATAACAGGTGTTGTCAATCACCAGGATTAGCCTCCAGTTTTATGACCAACGGGTCTTACGTACTGCTCTGCATTTGCCACCCATAAGTCCCCATCAAGTGCAAATTAATACATAATCCCATGAGTAAGGGATTTACGACTGATCAGATCATTGTAAATCTATATAAGATAGTGCCCTGAATTCAACATGACCTTAAAGAAAGGACCTCTTAAAGCCTTGTCCAGACTTGACATGACAACTTGCTTCTATATAAAGGCCAGATAAGAATAAGATTACATAAGCTTAGTATACATCACAAATGTCAAGAGTATAACAAACATATCACAGAGGGCACTTTCTTATTTGCAGCTATTATTTCTTACCCTCTCTTGCTATCATTTATATATAAAAGAGTTTTCATAGCTGCAGCTTACTTTTGATGTGGTTTATCATGTCATGTCTGACACTTGGTAAATAAAAACAAAAAATCAGTCTGCAAAAGAGCATGGCTCCACGCTAACTTTTTGCAGGTGGGCCCTAATTAAAAAGGATCTGTATGCATGGGGGTCCCTGTTAATAACAAACTTTTGGGGGTCCAGAGTTGAAATGTTTGGACCCATGTGCACCAAATCCCTGTTAAAAATGCTGAGCCCTACAGATAACATGGTTTAGATTTTAAGTTTATCTGTTGTTCTAAGGTTGTTACAAGCGTTAAGAAGATGCCATCTCAACTCTTTGGTTTGGTCTCTTGGTCCGAAACTTTCCTGATGAAGACTGCGTCCTCTGGGTGCTCTATATCTCCCTCCTCGTATGTGTAAGACGATGCAATGGCAAGTATAGAGCCATCATTACTGTATAAACAAGGATCAAGTTTAAATTACAAGTTTTAATACCACATTCTCATTAAAAAAATTAAAAAATTAAAAAAAAATTGTAGTACTGCATAGTAAATGTAAAGAATCATCAAAAGTGAAATACAAGATGTGTTTCAAGGAAAAAGAATTTCCTCAAGAATTGAATGAGTGAGCTTTGTTTCTAAAAAAAGTCAAGTTTAACAAATAAACTGTACCCGGTAATAACAAAGGGCTCAGTAGTTTCATTCAAAGAGCAAAAAAGAGATTTTTACAAACCTGAATGCCAGAGAGCTGATACTTGTAGGATAGCAATGGAACTGACACAAGCGCTTCTTATTAAATCCATCCCAGATGTTGACGAATCCATCACAGCCTCCTGAAGCAAATGTGTTGTGTCGGTTGTGGAAGGCGATGGCATTGACTGGATAAATCTGCTCCACTCCGTCCATCTAAGTAAGAATGCAATGGAAGGAATGGAGGGGGGGGGGGGAGGAGATGAAAACATGAAAGTTAAAAATGGCAACTCTTTGTTTCGGTTCAAGTGTGAACAACAGAGTGACATTTTTTATAAATGTAATGCTTCCTGGGAGAAATTTCGATTATTTAAACATATTTGTGGCTTACTGGGTGTAAGCCACAAATATGTTTAAATAGAGTGAGATTGTTGAAAATTCTGATGATCAAGATGAGACACAAACAAGTCACAGTCTAATTGTGGCAATATCACTGTAAGTACTGGATCCTCTGGCACGAAACTTCAAGATCACACACAACCTTAATACCCAATCCTGATGAATTGTTAGTCAAGTTTCCTTAAATTTTGCGGGTTGCGTTTCAGCACATTTTAAAATTTATTTATGAGGATCATAAGACATAAAGGGCACTACCATAAAAACAAGCGTGTAAGGGCCAACCATTTTTCATTTTTGTTATTGACCTAAACCCCAAATGTGCACAACTGTCCTGAATGGCTATTGGGTTCTAGTTTGTAGTGGTGAAATTTTTCACAAATGAGGACTCACCTTTAACCTGTGACACTTGAAAGCATACTTCTTCTTCTGGACCTCGGGGCTTGGGTCAAGGTATTCCACAGCCACTCGACCCTCTATGCTACTCAGCACATAGCCCTGTCCGTTGGGGAAGGATCTTATGCATCTGGTCTGGTACTTGAGACTGGACTCGCGCCTCTGCTGGACATAGCCCATGTTGCGGAGGTCCCAGACGAGGACCTTGCGTCCGGCGGTACCTACCACCAGGCGGTCACCAGTGACTGCCATTGTGTAGACCTGGCATTCCATAGAAGAAAAAGAAAAAATATTTTTAGGGTGGCTACATTCAGGCCTGGTTACAATACCTCATCTGGGGTTGAAATGGGTAACACAGAGGTTAGAAATACATTGTCTTTAGTTGAGCTCCATTCAAAATTGTATGTATCAGCATGGGATTCATTTCATCAATGTGTCTCTTTATGGAATAATTGATAAAACTTTACATTCCTGAATGTCACTTTCCTTTGGGTCTTAGAGCCTAGCACTAAATGCATAATAATATATAAACTAATTTCACACTAGAAATTAGGAAACAATGATGCAAGACTATTCATCATATCAATTATTGAAATAAAATCCAGACATGACTGGAATCTTATTAACCTGTTCGATAAATTTATTTAAGTTTGGTATCAGCATGGGATTCATTTCATCAATGTGTCTCTTTATGGAATAATTGATAAAACTTTACATTCCTGAATGTCACTTTCCTTTGGGTCTTAGAGCCTAGCACTAAATGCATAATAATATATAAACTAATTTCACACTAGAAATTAGGAAACAATGATGCAAGACTATTCATCATATCAATTATTGAAATAAAATCCAGACATGACTGGAATCTTATTAACCTGTTCGATAAATTTATTTAAGTTTGGTATAACATGCATTTCCAATAGGATCAGATCCAGCCATTGTTAAAACCCAGGCTTAATATTCAACTGGTTTAAAAAAAACCACTGTTTGAGAGAGAATTTAACAAAGTAGATTCTTTTGAATATAAACTAAAACTGACCTTGTCCGGTTGTGAGAATGACCCTGTTGACCTTCCTATCCTAGGATCCCATAGCTTGACCGTCTGATCCCAGCTACCTGTTACCACCACATTGACTTCTGGGCAGAACTCAACACACTTGATAGCATCCTCATGATTTCCAAGTACATTCTCTGTAAATTTATTAACAAGAGGTCAGATAATTGATAAAGTGTATACTCTACAAACTTTTTTCCTCTAAGAATCAATGCTATTCATTCAAACAAACAAAGAATTTACAACTGGGCAGAAATCACCACACTTGATAGCATCCTCATGATTTCCAAGTACATTCTCTGTAAATTTGTTAAAAAGAGGTCAGAAAATTGATAAAGTGTATACTCTACAAACTTTTTTCCTCTAAGAATCAATGCTATTCATTCAAACAAACAAAGAATTTACAACTGGGCAGAACTCAATATATTTGATAGCATCCTCGTGGTTTCCATGTACACTTTCTGTAGATTAAAAGTCATGGGGGGTGTTTCACAAAGTCTAAGATTGACTTTAAGTTGGACTTAAGTATAACAGGCCGTTCGTGCCATTGTTTGCTCTCACCATTATGATCTTTAGATCATATTTTTTCCCTCAATAATGAATTATCAAAAAATGTAAGTTTTGTACATTTTTTACCATGATTTGTACGTCCCGTCAGAGACCAATGCCAGTAAATGATGAGAGAAAACAATGGCACGAACGGCCTGTTATACTTAAGTCCAACTTAAAGTCGATCTTAGCCATGGTGTGTTAAAAGCATACTGGTAGGTCAGAAAATTGATAGTAAACTTTTCAAACTTGCTACCTCTTAGAATAAATTCTACTCATTCCAATTTATAAAGAAACAAAAGGAACAAAAGAAACAAAAGTTTTAACGAAGTTAAAAAATGCATTAACCATACATTTTCCAAGTTCTCAAGGTAACTCCTCAAATTGCAGCTATACATAAATGTAAAAGCATATTAAGATGGCTGGAATACAATCTGATTTCTTTTAAAGAAGTGTTGTTCAAGGTGAACGGTAAACAAAATACTTTGTATGCATACTGCATAGCATTAGGTGTACTAACTGTTGCTGTACCACAACATTTTACTATAGTATGAACCCAGTTATTGTTAAATGAAATCTCAATGTAGTTTTCACGAATTTCCATGAGATGAGCTTGATGTATTATTAAAGTGCTATTTTTCATTTGTACATCATACACATAGTGTTTAGGGACTCTAGGGAGCAATACATTTATTCATGTATTCCAATTAAATGAAAATAATTGAACTGAACTAAAATACTTGGCTGGAATATTTGTTAGGCTCATTTATGAGTCAATGGTACATAACAGTTTAAAAAGTGAGTTTATGGCAAACAATACCATGAAAAAGAAGAGGATTACTATAAAAGAGAATTGATCAGGAATAGCTAGCTACCTGTACTTGTGTTGATATCATACAGCTTCAGCATATTGTCTAATCCTCCGCTGTAAGTATGTGTTTGATCCTGAAAGAAAAACACCAAAATAGAGATTGATTTCAGGACTAATTTATTTGTCATAATAGACATAACACACAAAGAAAAGATTTGAGTAATGACTAGGGCTGGGACTAAATAATGGGTACCGGGTCCCGCCCGAGAGCCTCGGGTCCCACATAGATTTTGGCAGGTACCCGAATAAAAAAGATACCGAAGATCCCAGTATTAGTAATGACTGCGCTTCATTTTCTAATGTCAAATATATCAGAATTACAAATAGTTCATGGAAAAATTATCAAAAGTTATTAAAAAAAACAGAGTTACTTCTGACACAATGTTGTATTTCATTGACAATACATGTACATGTAAATCCCATGCATATCATCATCATAATAATATTATTAACATTTATATAGTATTAATTATTACAAATGTTTTTAAGTGCTGTACATATTAAAGCTTAAAGTACGAGAAAGTGCATTACAACTGCACATTGCTACAGTTTTCCATTTCTAATTTGTAATTTCTCTGTCAAAACAAAACTCCTTAAAGATAAAGTTGATTTCTGGTCATGCAATTGCATTGTGAAAGAAACGGTGTGGAATCGATCAGAAAAGGTTGACCATTTAGCATATAAGTATTGGCGTGTACTGCAAGGTTCTGGAATCATCAACATGATAAGAAATTGGGCCTAGTTTTGGTAAAGTTACAAGCACTGTACACAGAAAGATGTATACGGGACTACACGAACATGTATAAAAATCCGTCCTGATTTTTATGCTGTTACATGCCATATTTAGTATATTACGGCATTTGAAGAGCCATGCTTTTCAGGGAACATTTTTTATCTGATGTTCTTCCACACTTGCATAATAACAATGATAATGCTCACAAATTATTTTTCACCCTCTTCCCAGAACTCAACCTTCTCTTTGAATAAGAAAAAAATAGTCTGTGTACTATTTCTTACACAAAAGCAGCAATCTAGCACAGGTCTGTCATGCTTGTACTTGGCCCGGAGTTGATTGGTCTGGACATCATAGAGTCTCACTGTCTCATCCCACGAAGACACCAACAAGAACTGAGAGGAATTGGGTCCAAACTTGACGGCTGAGATGCCATCTTCTGGAGGTTGGTCCAGCTTGAATTCATTCACAGATTCACCCATGATGTCACAAGTAAATGAGATAAACTAGCTGTTAATAAGCAAAACAGAGAAAAGAGCAAAGAATATTACAATTTACATGTACACACAACATAGAATATAGATTATTAAATATCTTATGTAATGTTAATAGCAAACATTAATAAATATAAGTAGGGCCTAATATTCTTGGTAAAGTATACAGTAGACTTACTTCTGTATATTTCATTTACAAATGTCAGCAGTAAACATCATTAATGTTCGGAGAAAACACAACTTCATTCAGTAGTACTGGAAAAGCATATTCTGACCTTTTGAACTTTGAAGATCATTCAATAAACTATGAAAACAATTAATTTTTACCTTTATCACGAATAATGGAAGAATGCCGAGGCAGCAGTCGAGCTTCCAGGTCTATCTTCTTATCAATTTTGGTACTCTAGGCATATACGTATAACGTATAGCTAATTCTTTTTAAGCTATATAAACATAACTGAATAAATCAAAGTGCTTCACACAGACATTATCAAAGGAGCTTAAATCTACATTTGCTGCAAACAGTGCAAAGGGATTACCCTGGCTCAACTTGAAAATGTGATAAGAGCAGATTCCTTATTAAAAAATTCCCCTTTTGACAATCTACTTTAAAATTCACCATCTACTTTTGCTCTTTAACTTCTTTTGTTAGTATGATCCATTTCACAGTTCACACACCAAACAAATATGGACTTCTGACATCTGGGCCCGTATTCAATAAACTTCTTAAGCATGAAATCTAAGTACTTTTTCTTAAATTTTGGCTAAGAAAACAGTCTTAGCAAAAATGTGTATTCTATAAAAGCATTGGGGGCTAAGAATTTTGCCTTAAGGATAAGAAGAATTCTTAGATTTTATCTAAGAAAAGGGCTTAAATAGCATGTCGTATTCTATACAATCGAGAGATCTAAGATAAGTAAGAAATCTACCCTACATTTAAGCATACTCATGAGGATGCTTAAATAGGGCTTCGCACCGGCAGTGCTGCTGTACGCATTGTCGCTTTGGGTTTCGATCAAATGGAATGAAGGCTGCGGCGCAGGTTATCAGTTGACCTATATCAACGTAAGCTTCGCGTATATGCATATCATATAGTACAGCGTCGGCGGCGCAGCGCGCAGGAACGCCATATAGACTTTAATTATAGCTTTGTAATTGTGTATGTTTGTTTGTCATACACAATACACAATTAATCCAGGATATAGCATAGGCCGCCTTCATTAACACTAACAGCCACACTACTTTTATATTATGACATAGCTGCCGTAAAGAAATCATCTCTTAGTCATTGGCATTAAAAAAATATGGAAACAGGGAATGATGTGTCATCGGCATGATGTTAGGTGAGACAACATTTGTTATATTATCGGTCTGATAAAGCTATTTGATTAATTTTAGACTAGCTATAGCAGTATACGATGTAATGCCTAGCCCTAGGCCAGGGAGATGCCTAGGCTAAGGGTAGCTCCAATGCTCGCGGCGCTGGCCGGCCGGCTAGCGACGGCGCTAACTTCATGGACCCTATTTATAGGCCCGCGGCATAAAAATAATAGCCCGGTTCGGCTCTTCGAAGATGTTTGACAGAAAAGTATAAAAATCCTACGGTGGATGTTCGATCTATAGATCAGGGGGTCTTGACTAGACTGCCTTACTCATATTTTAGTGTCAGTTGGTCAAGCCTAAAACAATTCTGTGAGCATCATTCCTCCCATACACTCTATCTCCCATACGTTTTGTGTATAATTTTCGTGCGGTGCGATTTTTATTTTAACACGCAAATTGCATAGGCAAATTGAGCTGCAATTAAGTCACTCGACTCGACCAACTTGCCTTTCCAACATGACGTCATCGGGTCTAAGAATTTGTCTTATCTGTTGTCTAAGCTAAGACAAACTGCTTTACGTGTTTAGAATACGGCTAAGGCAACTTTCTTAACCTAGACAAATTCTTAGACATTTTCTTAGACTTAAGACAAATGTCTTAGAAGTTTATTGAATACGGGCCCAGAGTCTTAGACTCAGAGGGGCATTTGGCTTAGAAAAACTGTGATTTTTGTTTTTGTCCTTGTGTAAACTAAGTCTCCAATAATGTGGGAGACTGTCTCTCAATTAAAATAGGAGAGGGCTTCCCTGATAAGTGATTGGGCTGTGCATCTTTAACTAGTTACTTAGTGTTACTGATTGTTATTTTTAATAAAAATTAAAGCCAATTAAATTGACTCGATCAATGTCACTTAGCTTAGTCTCAGAGAAAAGTGTTTTTATAAATTCATTTCTTTTTATTATCTCCTCAATAAAGCTTCTAGGACTTGGGCAAGCTCCTTCACTTGGATAAAGTTGGAGGCAGAGCTGCAGCTGGAGAGAGATGGTTACCAGTACTGCAGTAGGGGTGCTGGTCCGAGAATAAGAATCATCTTCGTAAACGCGGACAGACGCCTCCTAAAAAATAAGGATCGTCCTATTTTCGCGGACGATTCTTATTTCCGATCCGCGCGTTGGAGATGCGAAAAAGTAGATGGTGAACTGGGGGTATTTTATTACGCGGAATCCATTTTTCGCATTGCAAGTGCGCGGATCGAGAACCCTACACCCGTAGAGCGCCAAAGAAAAAAAACGTCTGCGAAAATGCGGACAATCCTTATTTTTTAGGACGCGATTTGTCCGCGTTTACGAAGATATCCTCGTTTATGCGGACGATGCTCATTCTCGGACCAGCGCCCTAGTAGTACTAGTAGTACTGGTTAATGAGCTGCGCGTGTCCCTGCATCAGCTGCATGGCTTTAGCTCCGGACACGTACGCCGCCCCGCTAGCTGCATCGGCGCGCGCCCCCGGTCCGCTACTCGTGACAAGTCACTTAAATTTTTTAATGAATATGTTATCAACAATAATACAACAAAATACTCGTACTTCTAATTATTCCTTGAAAGATCAACCCTCTAAATTTTATTCATAATATAAAAAAGGGAAACTCTTAAATACTACTTAATTTTAAAAATCAATCTATTCCGCAAAAAAAGAGAAACATACCTAGATATTTCGGCATTCGCCTTCAGCTTTCAAATTTCCAAATGGGAACGGATTTATGGTATCTCTCATAGGTCAGTCAAAAAGAAAATTATGATGTACCTTTGTGCCGATCGATTGGTAGGCCTATACATAACATGCAGTGCATTGAACTGAAACTTACGTATTTTTCAGTTCTGTGTTACAGTGCAAGTGAAAAAAGGCTGAAAAATCTTTATTCTTGTTAAGTATAAATTCCAGCATCTGGTGTATTTTCGCACTGGTTTGGCGGGTCTGGTATATGGTGTCAGTGGCCCGGATCCAGGGGGGGGGGGGCACACCCGGCACAGGGGGCAGGTGCCCCGGTTGAAAAAATAAAAAAATAAGGGGGAAGGGGGAAGTGGGAAAAAGAAAAGGGAAAAAAGGAGAAAAAGGAGAAAAAGGAGGGGAAAAAGAAAGAAAAGGGAAGAGAGAAAGAAAAAGAAAAGAGGGAGGAGAGAAAAGGGGAGAGGAGAAAAAGGAGGGGGAAAGGGGAAGAGAGAGGAGAGAAAAGGCGGAAAAGGAAGAAAGGGGGAAATAAAAGACGGAGGAGAGAAAAGGGGGAATTAATTATTTATTTCAAGTAGGGGGGCCTACATACCACTACCAGTAGTTGTATTCAAAGTTTATTGTAGTTTTCTTCTGTTGGAAAACAAATCCTTTGCACATGCAAAATATTGATATCTATTTCATTCTTTATCTTTTTAGTGAAAATGATATAAAGAAATTGTGTTTGGATATCAAGTTTCATGTAATTTTCATGAACAGATCATCTTTTTCTGTGATTTTTTCACATAGTTGTGGATCTCTTGGGCATATAATCATTTGCATATTATCCATGTTGACAGATTTCTACTGGCGTGCAAACACTCTCACTCCTCACATCCTTATGCAACAAACATGATGTCATATGTGCAGGGACATATCTATCACGGTTTGTTGATATATCTTCAATTTGTGGAACCAGGTGTTCTTGCAAATAAAAAGCATAATATATAATCATTATTTTTGTTCATCTTTCATATTTAATTTCTATGTTTACAGCATTTGTAGGGTTTCATTTCATGTTTCCACTTTCTACAAGCTGGCACATTAGGGATGAATGATATATGCTGGCTGGAAGTTACGGAAATATGTTTGGGAAGAACTTGGATTTCAGCTGCAATCATATTAATAATGTTGGTAGACCTCCGACCAGACATTTCCCCCTCAGAGTGTAAATTTATGAAAATGTCTGGAAGGAAATTGAGATATAACAGATCCGCCTAACTGTGTCACACCATAACTCTGAAATGAAAACATACTTGAGTCTCATACGTGCTGTACTGTAATTAAGAATAATGTTTTGAAAAGACCTTCCATCTAATTGACCCAAAGCATCTATTTCTATTCATGCAAATGATTTTAACGAGAAATCAAACTTCTTTGTCGTTTTACCCTAGAAGGACCCGTTGTCTTTATAAAAAAAAAAATTATAAGAAAATAAAGATGTTTTGAGCCAATTTGAGAGGAGGCCTTTTTATTTTCCATCAAACTAAGCGAGAAGCAAACTCAAAATTAACTTTCATTTGAGAATTACGACACACAAAATATGGTGTCCGTCTTGCCAGGCGTGTAGCCCCCCCCCAAAAAAAAAAGCACAAGAAGAACGAAAAAAAAAAAAAGAGATGGAAAAAAGGGGGGAAAGAGAGAATTTTTGTGAGTTAAAGGAGAAAAAAAATGAAAGAGAATTAAACAACGATAGAAGAGAGGTGCGAGAGCATTACATTTCTTTTAAAAGAATAATGGGATAACAACACAGTATACTACACTCGAGATAATTTTTGCAAGTACTACTGGTGAAGCCTAGTGCAGACCACCGTCTTTGTGCATTGTGCAGCAACGAAGCATAATACAACGTCTCGCGACGTGACAGATCACTTTTCTCTAACTTCTAACCAATCAAAAGGCCTCGTTTTTTTCCAGGAAGTGCCGGTGGACATTAATGCGCCAAATGTGGTTCTCAAATTGCAAAAGATCCCTACTCTTGGAGGGGGTAGGAGAAAGCAATTTTACGTCATATTATTACTCCAGGAAGTGCCTGAAAAGGCGCCTAATGTGGTTCAAGATTACTTCCTACAACTATTAATTTGAAATTCGCATATACTTATAGTGATCTCATATTTCAAACATTCATATTTCATAACTTCCTTACTACTGATCCGATTCAATTCAAACTTTTGCCATTCTGTTTCTGTTATATTTTTCTGCTTTCAGACAAATTCATACAAATCAACTACAAGGGTTGGATTACCATTTAAGTATACAATAAAGACCCTAATTCAACCAGTCTATATGTTTCATTTTTTAGTTTCGAAAATCACAAAAACATCAGATTCCCAAGGAGTACAGATAATTCGAGTTGTTAAATGTATAGGAGGCAAACTACGCGTGAAGTCAGTCTGAGAAATGAGCAATCGTATATAATATAGCCTAGATAGGCTTATAGCTTGATCATATCGAATTGTCTTCTAATTCTAATCTCCATCTCCATCGTATTCCTATAAACCCCAAATGTAACCCGAAACCTAACCCCAATATTAAATTACATTTGCACTAATTAGGTTACAGATCAACAATAATTCATTACTAGTAAAGAGCATGATAAATTACGAGGTTGTCGTAGATTCGTTGCATAAAGGCCTCATTCGTGAACCTTGCATATCCTACGATTTAAAAAATTCGCACGCGGACCGCGTTTACATTGCAGCTTAGCGCTTGCATTTGTATCCTCACTTGCCATCCTACGGATATAAATATTCGCGTCAGCCATGATACAGCCAAAGACCGTTAATAGTGTAAGGACAATTTACTCTAACTTATTTTCGTAGTACGCTTGGCAAGCGAAGATAGTTGTGTCAACGTACTCAAAGTTACGTTTGGTTTGCCTCTATTTATTAATGCATGTGAAAGCATACTCTCCGTTTTCTTGATATTTCATATCTTAATTATGTCTGATATTTGCACGAGAGCAAGGATGGAGAATTTGAAAACATTTATTAAACCTTTATTTTCAATACATGCAGTGCAGGGACTCTCGGCATGCTTTTGTTTTGAAAGCCATCTAGAATCGACTCGCCTGCCCCATACCGGCCACAAATTACACGTGATTTACACAAAATTTGATAATGTGGACATTTTAGATTTTGGGAAAGGTTAAGGAAATATCAAAAATATTAAACAGCCCCTCATAAATATGAGAGACTGCATGTTTTTTTGGCAGTTAACTTGCCGCCGCCATCATAGGTTTAATATTAAACACTTGAAAACGGGACTTTACAATAGCCTTATTCCCATATTTACTTGAAATTATGTAAAATACGACTCACATCAAAATTCCAAGACCTTAAAAGGTATTATTGAGGCTCAACAAGTCCAATAGACCCGCATAAATCCCAGGAAAAAGAGGCCAGATGCTAAATATGAAAATGTTTTGTTCATTTTTTCGATCCGGCGGTTTCATTCGTTACGAGTGTATACGTGCTCCGCTTCGCTGCTTGCACATACGTGTACGTACCACAATATGCTCGCGTACTTAGTTTCGGCAGTAACCACTCATCACTAGTATACTGTTTGGCAGGAGCTCTTTCACGTTTGGTTGGTCTGCTGCTGAGAAATCTGAACAAAATGTCAAAAAGACGTTTAGATATCGATGATTCATACAGTAAAAGGAAGGGAGAGTCAGACTATAGGTAATAATAATGATGCAATAATTAATTGATTGCATTTTGTAATGTATTAATACTTATTTTATCTTGATTTCATGTGTTGCTGATCATGCTGTGATAATTGCTGCATTTTTACATTGACTATATGTATTGTAACCCTTCACGCACGTTATTCATTCGAGATGTGAATGGCTAGTGCACATGCAGTGACGCGCGCTGGCATGCATGCATGTGCATGCATATTTACATCACAGCCTACCACTTCGACTGCGATGAACTACTCGCTGATCTCCGAAAAGCGGAGGGACAAAACAGAGAGGCATATAGCACTCTATAGAATATAGAGTCTGGCAAGTGAGTGGAATGGTGATGGATTGAGATTTGAGTCATTTGACCCTTAATAAACCTGAATTATGCTGCCATGGCTGTTGAGTGTTGAGCCAGTTTTTCATCTCCTTTGTGAATGTGATTGTAAATTGCAAAATTATAAGATGGACAGGGAAATAAAAGAAACATACTGGGGAAATGGGATGGGAAAGATGGACAAAAATAGAGAATTATGAATGGAAAGAGAAACAGAAAATGAATAAGGAGAACAGCTAATAGCTTGCACAGGAGAAAATGTTGAAAGATCACAGGAGTCAATAAATATGTAGGAAATGAGATGAAAAGGAATAACAAATTACTAGCTCAATATTGATTTTGTGGGGATAGGTCACTTAATACGTGCTATTGATATGACGTCCTGTCTTTGTTCAGTTGAAATCCAAAATGAGACAGACTAGTGAATGTCTTGCTTGTTCCTTTACCAGAGACAGGGATCGAGACAGGGAGAAGAGGGACAGAGATGACGACAGAGGGGACCGGGATCGTGACAGAAGAGATCGTGACAGAGATAAATCGCGATGGGAGTCAGCGGGGGTCACGAGTGCTCCCATCTCTATCCCAACTTCTACCGTGGCCATCAACCCCTTGAACCTCACACCTTACTCACAAAGATACTTCACCATTCTAGCCAAGAGGAAAACACTGCCAGTATGGGAATACAAAGACAAGTTTATGCAAATGCTGGAAGAACAGAAGATTATTGTGCTTGTAGGAGAGACTGGGTCTGGTAAAACAACACAAGTAAGATATATAGTGTAGAAAGGCATGTAATTTATGTGCAAGAGTGTCTGCATTATCAAAATAAGTTATGTGTTTATGTATGGTTCAGTATTGTAAAGTGTCAGGGTGGTCCACAGACAAAAATTCAAACATGTAACATTGGAACATAGAAGGAGTATGACCTGATGTCTGCAAAGCACATTGAAAGTCCCTTATGGCCGGGCTCCAGGACTTGCTTAAGGGCTCTAAGGGTCTTTGATGCATTCTGGTGCAATCCATTCCATATTTTGAAGCATCTTCAAACGCATTTTATGACTAATGCCTTAAGATACTATGTCCCTTTTGCAGCCAACATCAAATTATGTCGAACATTGCAAGAATCATGAATATGTCATGTATGTCCTATCTGGGAAATTTTAAAAATTAGCAACGTCTTAGTATTCAAATAATGCAAGGAAACCCTTATCGTTCTAGACTTCACTGTCAGACACTATTGAGTGACTGACTGACTTCTTATTTTCTTTGGTAATGAAATACATAAAATGAGCTGTAACAGGGACATGCAGTATTTGTCTACATCAATAACCCACTTCTTGTAATGGCCAAAATTAAACTGACTGAATCTTTGCACAGCACAAAACATACGACCATTCGGTACAAGGGTCTGAAAATCAGACTATTTACATAAGTAATTGCAATCACTTATGTCGATTTGACAACTAATCGTCATTATTTTCCCACAAGAAGACATTTTTTTGAAGGAAGTCCTAAATCAGATTTATCTTTTTAATGCCATTGGAATTTAACCTTTCATTTGTGTGGCCTGCAAATGGGACACAGTACCTTTAAGAGATGAGAATGAATATTAACCTGTTGCTGGTTTTCAAACCCGTACGGTACAAAATCAAACCTGTCGCTGTTACATGTTTAAACCCTTTATGAAGCAGGAGTAATATGTTTTAATAATATTGTAGACTTGTCCAAGCTACACAGAGTTTATTTAAACCAAGCTAATAATGTGTACATCAGCTTGCCAAGGAACATTTAATTGGCATTGCTAGATAATTCAGGTAACTTGAGGTAAGATCAAATGAGCTCTTGGAAGGGAATTGGGGAAAAATTAGATGGACTATGAAATTATGAATGTACTCTGATATTGATTCACTCCAGGAATGAAACAGTTTTCCAGGGAGAGCAGTCCATAAAATGTAACTCTCCTCAACTTTTTTTTATCGTGATTTGGTTGACAGATCCCTCAATGGTGCATGGAGTATGTGAGGAGGAAGTTCCCAGTGAATTCTATGAAGATTGTTGCTTGCACCCAGCCCAGGAGAGTGGCTGCTATGAGTGTAGCCCAGCGTGTAGCTGATGAGGTCGATGTTGTCCTGGGCCAGGAGGTCGGATACAGCATCAGGTTTGAAGACTGCACATCAAACAAGACGCTGGTCAAGTAAGTTTTTTTTTATATTAAAAAAACAAAACAAAAAAACAACAATTAAAATTGTTGATGAAATTGTTTTCATACAAAAAGTGTTAAACTTACCAGTTATAAAATTCTGTCATTCTTTTTTAAGTAGAAGGAGATAAAGAAGGAAAGGTAATTGTCTATTTAGCAAATTTATAGTTGATAATTTTTGTTTAAAAACATTTCATGGCATGTACGCCTACCTATCAGGCATGCACATTTAGTGAGGAAAAAACCTTTGAACCATGATTCCTTTAATACTGAACTAAAAGGCTACTGTGATAGTTTAAATATTGTGTTATATTTTAGAAAACCACTTGAAACCGTTTATTTTTTTTATTCCTAAAAAATTAACATAGCTTCTTAAAAATGATTTTAGTTATGTAGTTGATTGCATGATTATGCTTTCGGAATATCAGATGTACATAATTTGTACATTTGCCTCACAAATGTAAAATTCTGATTGCTGAGAAAATTATAAGGGGTACAGTTTTATTGCCAGAAATAACAACACCTGTAAACGATGTTACATTGCAGATACATGACTGATGGTATGTTACTGAGGGAGGGTATGACTGATCCCTTGCTGGAGAGATACGGGGTGATCCTGCTCGATGAGGCCCATGAACGTACCGTAGCTACAGACATCCTGATGGGTCTTCTTAAAGAGGTGGAGAAACAGAGATCAGATCTCAAGCTTGTCGTCATGAGTGCTACCCTTGATGCCGGAAAATTCCAGGTACCCAGTCAAATATGTTACAAAACCTTTCTGTTAGGCGTACTTCCTGTGATGAAGGATGGCTGTCCACTCCTCCCCCTCCATCCCCCTATTTCCAGAATTGTTACATTTCTAGTTGTGTTTTAAATTTTTGAAATATGAAGAGAAGAAGCCTGTCCACGTTGGGGATATTTAATATTAAGGAAAGGAAAATATATTGTGCTTGATGAAACAGCTATGCAGCAATGAGTGGCCACTGCTTTGGAGTAGTTTTACATGCAATCTGAATAAAACAATGAATGCATGAATGAATGAAATCATTGTCAACCAATATTGCTTTCTTATGCATTAGTTACTCACATATGCAACATCGTGCAAACAACTGTGTCGTTTTGCCTGCCTCGACATATCGTTGGAATTAACTCATAACGTTAACAAAGAGTTAATGCCCTTCTGGTTATGTTCTTAATTGTGATTTTGAAATCTTCTGTTATCTCTTGCAGCATTATTTTGACAATGCCCCTCTGATGACTGTCCCTGGACGTACCCATCCTGTAGAGATCTTCTACACCCCAGAGCCCGAGAGAGATTACCTGGAGGCTGCTATACGTACCGTCGTTCAGATTCACATGTGTGAGGAGGTGGAGGGAGATGTCCTACTCTTCTTGACTGGCCAAGAGGTTAGAAATATTGTAGCACTTTCATATCCATGGCTTAGTGGGGTTGAGAGTCTTGACTTAGTTCACCACCAAAACCTATCATGAAATTAGCAGTATTCTTTCTGTTGTGTATTTTGATCGAGTCTGGACTCGATATCGATACCAAAATAGGATATAACATCATTTTTAGTTTAGCATATCAATTAGTCAAGTCTGGACTTATGAAAATGGGCTGCATCAGCATTTTTTTTTGGGGGGGGGGGTTGGGGCAGGCTTGTTTTGGTTGATACTGCAGTTAATTTGCATTGGAAAATTAATGAAAATGGGAGTTATATTCAACCATCCCGTTTGTCATATCTACAGGAAATAGAAGAGGCATGTAAACGTATCAAACGAGAGATAGACAACCTCGGTCCTGAGGTAGGGGACTTGAAGACCATCCCTCTCTACTCCACCCTTCCCCCTGCCATGCAGCAGAGGATCTTTGAGAATGCCCCACCCAACAAGGCCAACGGAGCCATTGGTCGCAAGGTGGTGGTCTCCACAAACATTGCTGAGACATCGCTGACCATCGATGGCGTTGTGTTTGTGATTGATCCTGGATTTGCAAAGCAAAAGGTAGGAACTGTGATATTATGACTTTGGACCTCCTGTTTCTACAAATAGACCTTGAGGTTGTTTCATGAAACCAACTCCATGACAGTCATATCTTTGGCCACGACCTACAGAGATGTCGGGAAGCGGACAACCCTTTCACAAAACCATGATGAGCTACAAATTTATAATTTCGATAGTATCGGCTAACAAATATAGTCTTTGTCACGATCCATCAGATTTTAGTTGTCGCTCGTCTTGGCAAAAACAGCTTTGTGGAACACTTAGCAGACAAGTCGAGCGACAGCGTCGAGATGTCGTTGATCTTGTAGATATGACGGTTTCGAGAAACCACCCCCTTATGTCTTGTAGCACCAGAGTAGTCCACTTTTGAGAAAGAACAGCATTTACCTGGTGGAAAATAAGTGAGCTCAGATTGCAGTTCAGTATTTGATCCAAATCCCAATCATGTACTCAAGGGTCTTTGGATCCAAGATGAATGGAATATATGCTTGTGCTTGTGAAACAAGGGTAATTCTAAGATAATGTTGGTATCACAGTTAATGTTTGTCCTGAAGCAGATTTAATGATGTCTCAGTAACTCTTCTTACATACAAGTTTCATGGAAATCGGGCGAATAGTTGAGTCCTGAGAGTAATTTGACTACAGTATGTTAATGTATGGACAATTATCAAAACATAAAGTATGTGATTAGTAAGTGTTTGTGGAGCATGGCAAAGGAAAGATTGATATAACGGTTATTTGATATTTTGGTAGGTGTACAACCCTCGTATCAGGGTGGAGTCTCTGCTGGTGTCACCCATCAGTAAAGCCAGCGCCCAGCAGAGGGCTGGACGTGCTGGCCGTACACGTCCAGGCAAATGTTTCCGCCTCTACACTGAGAAGGCCTATGATAGCGAGATGCAGGACAACACATATCCAGAGATCTTGAGATCCAATCTGGGTACTGTTGTGCTCCAGCTCAAGAAGCTTGGTATCGATGATCTGGTTCATTTTGACTTCATGGACCCTCCAGGTGAGTGCACCTCTATCTGTCTGTCTGTCCGTCTATCTTTTTTTTCTACGTCTCTGTCTGTATCTCATCCTCTCTTTGTCTGTCTGTATATCTGTCTCTCTCTCTGTATCACCTCTCTTGCTGTCTTTTTTGTGTGTCTCCCTTTATCTCCCCATCTCTCTCCATTACTGATTTTACTTTCAATGTGATTCTGTGATTGTCTTAATTCTTCATTCAAATTGAAGCTACTTTTAATAGTTTTTAGGTTGTTGCAAAGGTACAAAGAGTTACAAACTGGAAGATAATCATGAAACACTATAAGATTAGTAAGATAAGTGATTTATCTTCAAATTGAAAAGAATGCCCATTAGGGGTTCAACAGAAAACAGAATACAATGAAAATATTTTTTCTTCTTCTTTTGTTTGCTTAACAATGAAAAATATTTAATTTTGATCATATTTTTCTTTTGAACAGCCCCTGAGACTTTGATGAGAGCCCTAGAGCTGCTCAACTACCTCGGTGCCCTGGATGACAGTGGTGACCTTACCCGCCTGGGGTCAATGATGGCGGAATTCCCTCTCGATCCTCAGCTGGCCAAGATGGTCATCGCCAGCACCGACTACAGCTGCTCTAATGAGATCCTCTCTGTCACGGCTATGTTATCAGGTAATGCATCGAGTGTCTGGTCTGAGTGTGTTGATCTGGTGCCATGTATGTATGTTCATTATTGTTTTCCTTGTGAGACAGGTTTAAAGATCATTGTCATCATACCAGGTACTCATTTTCTCAAAATGCCATATGATATAAATCAAGCTTTGACTGACTGACTATCACTGGTCAAAGCTTGCAGTACAGTATACATGTTCAATATTGCAAATAAGTGCAGGGCAGTACTAGTAGTTGAACTTTTTGATAACGATGATACAAATGCAAGCAGTTTTTGAATGTTTGTTATTAGCTATTTGAATTTGTAATTTATATAGAAAATAGTTTATGGATGAAGTGTACACTTTTAACCCGTTGAATACGAAGCATAAAAAAAACCCTTAGCTGGGGCCTCTGGGAAATACTTGTGATACCAAATAAAATTGTATCCAACAGATTAATGAAGAGCAGTCATATCAGTTCAAGTGATTCTAAACAATAGTGTATATTGTGTAGGATTGTAGCTGCATTCAGTGAAAATAGTAATGGAATTCCTTCTTGCTTAAAAACAAAAAGGGGAATATTTTGATTGTGCATGTATAAAGTGGTATATAATCCATCCCCACCTTCCCCCTTGCTGTTGGGATGCTTAGCTGCAGTAGTCTAAACAGTGTGGGGATCGGCGGCCCCGATTTTAATTTTGTTTAGTCCCACAGTGCTTCCTGCGACCGAACGAGGCCAAGAAGCTGGCTGACGAGGCTAAGATGAGGTTTGCTCATATTGACGGCGATCACCTGACGCTACTCAATGTCTACCATGCCTTCAAGCAGAGTAAGTTATTCAAATCAGTATCATGTTCAGACATGCTGGTTGGCAGTAACCCTCCTAAAATGTTATTAGTGGCAAAATAATGAATATGGATGAATGGCTTGATGCAATATTTCTAGGGTTGAATAAAAAAAAACACAACTGCAAGCAACAAATACCTCATGTGTAATCACTGATCTATGCAGTATAAGATCAAAATGTGAAGTGTATTCTGCTTATTTTATCAACTTGTAACACATGGTTTTTGTTTTTTCATTACGTTATGTCTGAATGAGCCTGGGTCTATTTTCCAGTGGGCATTCGTCTACAGGTGCATATTACACATTCATCATGGACGAAAAGCCAAGTTTAAGAGATTATGAAGCATTTAATTTATTTGTACACTTCATAGAATGCAGAAGAGACTTATTTCATATCATCTGTCCCAAGCATGTGAAAATTCAGCTACAAAAACAAATTATAATGTTATTGGAGGTTGACCAAGACGTTTATTTTGATTTTCTTGTAAAATCTGTAGATGATCCTTCCACAAATCACTTTTCCTATCTTTTTTTGCATATTCCTTTTTACTTACATTGGTCTTTCTATCTCCTGATATATCTTCCATTCCCATCACCTAGACAACGAGGACCCTCAGTGGTGCTACGACAACTTCATCCAGTACCGATCCCTGAAGTCTGCGGACAGTGTACGCCAGCAGCTGGCCAGGATCATGGACCGCTTCGCTCTACGAAGGACCAGCACGAATTTCAACAGCAAGGACTACTACTTGAACATCCGCAAGGCTCTAGTCAATGGATTCTTCATGCAGGTAAGGGGCTTTGAATAAACTGTAACGTAATGTTGGTTTTGTCTTATATGTTTGTTCAGATTGGGGTGAGTTAGTACTTCTCTAATTGCTCTTGATCAGCCAACAAGTCATGTCAATAAAAAAGCTTTCCTGGAGTAGAAAACTAAAAAAAATAATTGATGTTTATTGTTATATATCTCACTTTAGAAATCTAGCCATCTGATTGGTCGAAAGTGGAGTCGTGATTTTAAGCCATGCCCCTCCCACCATGCCCACAGGGAATATCCATTAATTTGTGCCCTCATCCTCCTGCGATCCCCATTGATTTACGTGTTAAAATTGTCTTTGTGCGAGCGCGGACACCATACAGTGGGTTTTTTTCTGCGATTCCCAAATGATTGAAACTTTCAGTCAT
This sequence comes from Mesocentrotus franciscanus, assembly GCA_037976565.1. Classification (NCBI taxonomy): domain Eukaryota; kingdom Metazoa; phylum Echinodermata; class Echinoidea; order Camarodonta; family Strongylocentrotidae; genus Mesocentrotus; species Mesocentrotus franciscanus. Next base: position 20,076,837 of record CP137677.1, read on the forward strand.
TTTGCTAGCAAAGATTAACAGACAGTGTCTCAGATTTTCTGTCATTTTTTAACCAATCTTTACTCAATAAAAGGCTAAGGTAAGAATTATTGGTAGATTTTTGTTTTAATTCGTAAGATCGGCATATAAAAGTCATATCGACTGCTTTATTGTATCCCCCGGCAGTATGCCGGTGGGGTACTTTGGATTCAGCAGCGTTACGCCGCCGCCGCCGCGTCCGCCGCCGCGTCCGCCGCCGCGTCCGCCGCCGCGTCCGCCGCGCGTCATATTCTTGTGTGCGCTCTAACTGCCACATTCCTTGGCGGATTTTTTTCAAATTTTGTATGGAGGTGTATCTTGGTATAATCTACACACCTATAACTTTTGGTGATGCTGCCCTCAGTGTTCCGTCTTCTATAGGGTAAAGGCCATATTTTTGTGGATGATTTGTGTGCGCTCTATAGGCCACATTTCTCAAGGGATTTTGTTCAAATTTTGAACGAAGGTGTATCTTGGTATAATCTAGAAGCCTATACATTTTGGTGATGCTGCCTCTAGTGTTCCGTCTTTTATAGGGTCAAAGGTCATATTTTGATAGATGTCTTATGTGCACTCTAGTGTGCGGTCTAACTGCATCATTTCTTGACGGATTTCTTTCAAATTTTGTATGGAGATGTATCTTGGTATAATCTACACACCTCTAACTTTTGGTGATGCTGCCCCCATTGTTCCGTCTTCTATAGGGTAAAAGCCCATATTTTTGTGGATGGTTTGTGTGCGCTTTATAGGCCACATTTCTCAAGGGATTTTGTTCAAATTTTGAACGAAGGTGTATCTTGGTACGATCTACAAGCCTATAGATTTTGCTGATGCTGCCTCCAGTGTTCCGTCTTTTACAGGGTCAAAGGTCATATTTTGATAGATATCTTGTGTGCACTCTAGTGTGTGGTCTAACTACATCATTTCTTAACAGATTTCTTTCAAATTGAGTATGGAAGTGTATGTTGGTAAAATCAACGCACCTATAGTTTTGGTAATGCTGCCACGAGTGTCCCGTGTTTTATAGGGTCAAAGGTCATATTTTGGTGGGTGTCTAGTGTGCGCTCTGCAGGTAATATTTCATGACGGATTTCTTTCAAATTTTGAAAGGAGATGTATCTTGGTACAATCTACACATCTACACTTTTGGGCGATGCTGCCCTCATTGTTCCGTCTTTTATATGGTCAAAGGTCATATGTCTTTTATGCGCTTTAACTGCCACATTTCTTGACGGATTTCTTTCAAATGTTGTATGGAGGTGTGTCTTAGTACAATGTACACATCTTTAGTGTTTGGTGATGCTGCCACCTTTGTTCCGTCTGTTATAGGGTCAAAGGTCATATTTTGGTGGGTGTCTAGTGTGCGCTCTGCAGGTCATATTTCATGATGGATTTCTTTCAAATTTTGAAAGGAGATGTATCTTGGTACAATCTACACATCTACACTTTTGAGCGATGCTGCCCTCATTGTTCCGTCTTTTATATGGTCAAAGGTCATATGTCTTTTATGTGCTCTAACTGCCACATTTCTTGACGGATTTCTTTCAAATGTTGTATGGAGGTGTGTCTTAGTACAATGTACACATCTGTAGTGTTTGGTGGTTCTGCCACCTGTGTTCCATCTGTTATAGGGTCAAAGGTCGTATTTTGGTGGCTGTCTTTTGTGCGCTCTAACTGCCACATTTCTTAAAAGATTTCTTTCAAATATTCTACAGAGATGCATTATACTCTAATCTACACACATATTGGTTTGGTGATGCTGCTCCTATCCTAGTCTTGACAATAGTCCGAGCCACTAGTGGCGATCTCTACATCATCCTTTTGTTTCAGGGAGGGGAGGGATCTTTGTCCCTCCTTCGAACATTAGGATGACACAAAATCGCTGCCACTGCCGGGGGATACATTCGCATTGCGCGGCAATACAGATTGCGATATTTCTAGTTACTCTGAGGACTGGCTGTTTCTATACTGGCTCACGGTAAAGTTCCACCCAGGCGCGCCTCAGGGGTGATGGCAACAGATCAACTTTACCTTGAGCGTATAAAAACAGCCAGTCCTCTTGTAGCAGTCGATATCTCTGTATTATGGCCTGATTGGGGTTTCCTTTGAAATATGCCTCCAAGGAAATCATAATCTATCCTTTAGACACCACGTGACAAGTTGGCTCAAACCGTTAATTTGCTTAGATAACGTGTTATGATTAGAGCAAATATTAGCATCCATTTTCAGAGCAATCAACCATGTACAGCTTATTAATGGTTTTGACTCTGCAAGTCACATATATGTATACGAGTTTATGAAAATAAAGAAAGTGACTCTTGTTCCTTGTGATGTTTCATTGCAGGTTGCTCACTTGGAAAGAACTGGTCACTATCTGACAGTCAAGGACAACCAGGTTGTCCAGCTTCATCCATCCACCTGTCTTGACCATAAGCCTGAATGGGTTCTCTACAATGAGTTTGTACTGACCACTAAGAATTATGTCCGAACAGTCACAGATATCAAGGCAGACTGGTAAGTTTGTTCTTTGTTCGCTTACATTATTCAAAAATCAATTTCTATACCCACTAAAGATACCATGTCCCTTTTGCAGCCAACATCAAATTCTGTAGAACTTTGCAGGAGTTATGAATATGTCATGTATGTCCTATCTGTGAAATTTAAACTTAAGCAGTGTCCTAATATTCAAATTATGCAAGGAAACCTGTTTACTTGCTAGACTTCACTGTCAGACACTATTAGGTGACTGACTGGCCTTTTGTCTTCTTTGGTAATAACATACATAAAATTAGCTGTAAAGGGTACATGAGCATTTGTCTACATCGATAACCCACTTCTTGTAATGGCCAAAATTAAACTGATTGAATCTTTGCGCAGCATAAAACGTACGACCATTCGGTACAATGGTCTGAAAAATCAGACTATTACTTACTGGCTCTATAGCTCCTAAGTCGATTCGACAACTAATAGTCGTTATTTTCCCACTTAAAGACATTTTCAAGCCCCCCTTTTTTTAGGGAAGTTCTAAATTAGTATTGTCTTTCAAATGCCGTTGGAATTTAACCTTTTCATTTTTTTGGCCTGCAAATGGGATAAAGTACCTTTAAGGACTATAAAGCATGCAAATTGAAAGTGCTGTATTACAATATGTAAGACTTTCTTTAATGTATGACAGGTTTAAATGAAATATTTAGTCAACATGTGATTCTCTGGGCTTCCCTATTATGAAGAGAGTGTGAATAACCAAAATTGTGTATACTATGAATGGGGCAACTTTTAAATTGACTTGGAATTGAAAGTCAAAATGCATGTACGATTTGATCAAAATGTACTTTGTTCAGACTTTGTCTATCAAGTTTGAAACTTGTATTCGAAATGAACATAAAGAGTTGTATTATTTATAATTATTTGTAGAGGGGAAAAGCGTTGTCTTTGGTAAAAGAGTTTCATCTTCAAGAAACTGAAGTTTTGAAGAAGATGGAGTTAAGTATGTCATGAATATCACTTTCAAACCGACCTGTTTTTCGCAATAGACAAATAAAATCAGTTGAATCTGCATAGTAAGACCAATGAGTAAAAAAAGTCTAACTGTATTATGTGAAATCTGAATGTGTTTTCTGTATTTCTTCTTCATGTAGGTTAATGCGCCTAGCTCCCCAATACTATGACATGCCCAACTTCCCCCAGTGTGAAGCCAAGAGGATATTGGAGAGAATTGCCATGAAGTTATAAGGATGGGATAAACAGTAATGTCACCTGATTGGATCATGTGATTAGACATGTGACCTGTTAGATTTCTCACCATACCAAGCAGTTCGATGTAAATTACGCGGAGATCCAAGAGACTTATTTTTTCCGCGAAAGATTCACGAGTAGTATAGCACAAAGTATGTGTGATGTCGATGTCTATGTAAAATTGTGTCTCGATATCATGCAGGCATTTCAATGTTGTTGGCGTGTGCTGGAGGCTCTTGCTCTTAGCTTAAGACAGCTACTCCTTTTTAATCACCATTATTAGTAAAGAAATGCAAAGGAAGTGATATTTAGAACAATATACATGCTTGTCTATAACACACTCTCCATTGTTCAAGTGTGAATCATCATGAACACATGGAATGTTTACCTCAAATCATCCTGAAAATTCCCTGAAAACAAATTGCTATGAATGAAATGAAAGAAGGAAGGATGTCAAGTTGTATAATTTGTCAGAGTTGATGCCCTTCTGACAGTATATTCAATACCTATACTGTCCCATCTTCCTATTTCATTTTGTATAACCTCATTTATTATAAAACATGTTAATCACCTCTCTGCTAATCAACATATTATTTTTTCATCAGCTATTAGGAGATTACAGTTCTGAATGTATTTCTGTAAACCACCAAAATCAGAACAGAGTCTAGCACAAGTTGAGTTATAACACATCTAACAATTTGCATTGACATTGCATTTGTGTATTGTAATCATAGCTTCCACGAATTACATTTACATGTAGTATGCAACTTCTAGCAACAGAACATGTGTGCTTTGTCTACGGTATGCACATGAAATCTCAAGTGGAAATGCAACTCTTGTATTGAATCCTTAAAATCAACATTTCAACTACGGTATTGCTTATGTTATGTATGGTTGATATTAAATTCCTTGTCAAGAACAATGTTTATCATGCCTGAAGGTATAAAAATCATTTTTTAAGGCATGCATTTGATGATTTTGTTGACATGGTAGCAACAATACAGTAATATTTATTTGTCATACAGATGCTATCTGTAACAGGGTTCCAGTGGGTTTTTACAGGCTTTTATATGGTTAATGCATGGGTCATTCATGAATCAAACCCCATTTAAAATCTATGTACAGTCGCTTGGGGGGTGGATGTCACAACACTCGAAGGAAATACCAGATAGGATCACGAGGCCAAAGAGATGGGGAACCACATTTCTATTCCACATCTTCATTACACAGTGGAAAATTGAGTGAATGTATAAGAGTAATGTTTGTACAAATGAATTCTCAAATCCGAAGTATTTTTATATGTCTTGTAAAACCTTAAAATGTAACATACAGATTGTTCTGTTATTGTGTTCAGATAAGAGGGTTTCTACTTGATTTACAGTAGGCTGTATCAAAAGGAAGGTTTCTGTACCAATTTGCAGTTCAGTTTGATGAAATCAACCTGGGTTTTGTCCGTTGTCACTCGTTATAATAGTGTTGATCAAAAGCAAAGCTATGTCTGTAACAGTGTACATGTATGTAGAAATGGGCATGATTTTCTCACATCTTAGAGTACTTACTGTAAGTACATCATGTAATCAGTCCAAATATGTTTGCTCTTGATTTATTTTTCTTCTTTACGTAGAGATCTGAAAGAATCATCAAATGAAAACACCCCATTTTCAGAATTATTGTTAATCTGTATTTTATATTCATAATTCAAAATGATTACAGTAAATGTTGCAAAATACAGTGCATATCAACATGTAAATTGTAAGATAAAATAAAATGTACTTGATGTTCATATCAATTTCCATAATTACATTTAGGTTGATGTCCAATGTTATTTTGACAAACTTATGTAGCATGAGGAGGTATTGTACAACTAATGTATGTGAGGATGTGTACATAGTTCATGCTTTAGGAGCATTTCTCTGTTGCCTTTTATGTTTTCTATTTGTATTTCCTTTTTATGTTTGCAATGTACATGCTGTCTAAGAATCTTGTGACATTATTATGCTTCGTGTGAAAATTAGTAGAAAACAAAATAAACACCTGGAAATAACATTTTTGTCCATGCATGATTGTGTGTCTTTATTTACATTGGAATTAAGTGATATCCTACAAATATTTAGAAATTATTAAACTTAAAAAGGAAAGTAGCACACAATATGCAAATTTAATAACAATTTGTATTTCAAAAAAGGTGAAGCTTTTTAAAAACTAAATTTATTAAAACAATATGGCTGGGACATAATTAAATTCATGATATAAAAAGCCGACAATGCATATCATTTAAAATGACCTCTTGTATGTTTTTATTATCCAGTTACACATGTACATGTTCCTCCAAAAAAGCCCTAAATCCAACTTTTAAGTTGATAAATAGTGAGACACAATTCCCAATAGCTGGACATTTTAAAATTTTGTTAATACATTTTCTGAGTGAAATGTAAGTTGGGGATTAGCAATAATATACAAAAAACATTTGCATAATTAAGAAGTAGTACAATGTATATCTCCAACTTCTGTAAAATCTTTAAAAAATTAATGGATGTTGAGTAAATGATTTTATATACATGTATCCATTATACAGTATCACACTGGGGGCTGTTCATGTAATATGACACCCAAGCCCAAAGAAGAGGTTCTCGGATGTGTTCCCATGGCAATTGCTCCATGGTCACTCAATATCCTACAGTAACTGAATTCCTAACTTCAACCCTGGACCAAAAACTTGCTACCAGTATACCTAACCCTAAACCTAACCTAAAATCCAATTACAACTATAATCTATCCCTATATCTTGAACTAAATAAAAGAAAGGGAGGAAATGTCTCCATACTTGATATTAAGTCATCTAAGGAGATACAATGATTGATTAGAGTAAACAATCAATCTTTATAATCGGGACATCATGATAGAAAGGAAATAAGCAACCATTTGGTATGCTGCAATTGGCCCTGTCAAAGGGAACAGATGGATGGAGAAGTACCAAAGGACAATAGCTTGCTGGCTTGTTTAAAATTGTGATATCTTACACATTCAATATCAATGTTAAATCCATGTTATCTCTCTTTATCTCTCTTGGTAAATTTAATCTACAAAATCATAATTTAACATCAGGAATTTCAAAGCAAGATAAAAAGAGATGTTTTTGTCGGCTGAATGCTTTAATATTATCTCCTTTTCTTGTCGAAGGAAGCGCATCGAAGTGTGAAGAGAAAGACATGCCCACCTTCCAAGTCTGCCATGACAGCAACCACAGTGTAATATCCAAGGAATTTCTTCAAAGTATTTTCTTTAAAAAAGAGGAGTTATCTGTCTATGATCTGTTGATTGTCTTTCTATCAGTCGCATCACACAGCAAACGCCTCTTGTATCTCTGAGAGGATATTGTTCATTTTGCTTGCAGGTACAACCATGACAACTCGAAAGGTTTTCATCTCTGCATCGTCATCTGACCACTTCCCACCCACTGCTCCGGCCTGGTCCATTTGGCTTGGGTAGTGCAGGTTAAGAATAGACTCCTGTAGTCAATACACAGATCATTAATAGAGAATGAATGATATAAACAGAGAATATAGGGCTATTACTTCTATTGTACAACTGCTGTACTACATAGACCCTGCAAAACCTTAGCTGAATAATTAAACATTGATGCACATCTTTTTGTTAAATGGTTAGATCTCTTATTTTGTAGACTATTTGTGCCTCACAGTGCCATTTGTGGCTGTAACCACCGATTCAAATAATGTACCTTGACTCTTGAGACAAAAAAGGCTCATTTTCTTTATGAAATTCATAAAGGGCTCATGAATTTGGAAGTTTGATAGAATTAAAAAGAATACACAGTGAATGAGGGGAAAGGGGAACCACATTCTAAATTTGTCTCATATAATCTTAATTGTGTTACAAATCAGCAAATATTTCAATGTTTCTAATTGTATTAGTATTTCTTAATATTCTTAACCATTTGCATTGATATTTCATCCTAGCATGCAAAATATATATTATTTAGTTCTATATTTCCTTTGTAGGATTTCATTAGAAAATTTCTAAGAAGGCTATTAAGTGGAGTCACCTTTAGAAAGATTTCGTCTTCAGCATTGGTGAAAATCCAGTCTATGCTGTCGATGTCTTTAGTCTTTTTCTTCTTGGATGAGAGTTTGGGCTGCTGATATGCTCTGCTCATTAGGAGATAGTAGTCAAACTTCATAAGAGGGTTTTTGGCTCCTGCTCTTCTGATGTCATTCCTGAAATATAGAATAATAATAATAGTGAACATTGGTAATGCGCCATGTCTCTCCAAATTGACACTCCTGGTGCCGTTGTGAGAAAATGGTATGATTTTGGGCATACATCTATAAAGTAATTAAAGAAAAGAATACCCCCAATGAATGAAAAATAGCCAAAATGAATGGGGAAAACAGCTTAATGAATGGAAAAGCCATTATTTCACCCAATTTTTAGTTTTCTCCTCATGCTATTCTTGTTTGTCATTCTCACATATTCTCATCACTCCATCTATTCATATTCCTTCATCTTCTTCTTCTTATTCATCTTCTGCATTCATCATCTTCCCGACTTTTTTCCTCCTGTATTTATTTTTCTTTCTATGACATCACACATGGTTGGACCACTAATTGGAGAATCCCCACACCCCCAATCAATACTGATCTTTTTTTTTCTTGACGACTCATCACGTTTTAATTTAAATTAATTGATTTTTCTTTCATATGTATGTTTTTTTAATGATTTTTCTGCCTATGGGTCCTGTGAATGTGAGTGCAATTACAGGTGTGTCAAGCAGTGTACTAACAAGTCACTTACACTTTTATTTAGAGAGTACCTGAACTTGCAATTTCTTTTTACAGAACTAAACAGAAGCTGTATATTGACCCCCCACCCCTCCCCTCCAAAAATTGATCCTTTACAAATCCCTTAAATCAAACAAGAACTCTTGAAACAATCATCTGATTAAATTCATGAGATGATACTCACTGGAGACTACTGTGGAGAGGAGGAGCGAGCTGATGAGGGATGTTAACAAAGCGCTCACACAGCAGAAGACCAACATTGTGGGACTCGTCCCCAAGAATCCTTGAGAGTTCGTCGACGTGTGCGGCTGAGTTGCAGGCTGAACATTTATCCACTATAAGCTTGTGGATTTCTTGGATGCATTCAGTGTTCTGAGGAGATTGATGCGAAACACGTAATACTAAAAGATGCATTGCTGGGATGTTGGGGGAGGGTGTGTGTGGTTGTGATGAATCACTTCCCTTATTCAAATACTGTTGTGAACTTTTGAATTTTTCAAGCCTTGTCAACAAATTGCAAAAATTGACGACTTTCTTGCTCAGTTGTAGGAAATTTGGTCTGAAACCCCACCCCATTATAAATGGTCTACTGATGCCAGTTTACTTTAAAAGAACAGCACAGAAACTGGAAGATTATATCGTCTGTTTGGAGCCAGAAGGGCGTTAACCCATATACTTTACCCGGTAATATAGAGTTGACACCGTTCTGTAAAGTATATCTGTAAAGCGCTTAGAGACATTGTAGATGTATTGAGCTCTATATAAAAGAGGGATATTATTTTTATTATTATTCTGTCTCTCAATAGACAATATATTCAATATATTGTATGATTCTTCAGCATGAAATTTATGGTTTCATTTACCTTCTTCTCAATAATGTTCAGCACTGTGGTAAATCCAAATACATCATCATCATCATTATCATCAGAGTCACTCTCTTCTGCAAGTTGAGCATCACTTTGCTGTAAAGAAACAAAATGAGTGAAGATAATGGTCATAGCAATGGTTTTCTCAATATGCATTCCCCGTCATGCACATACACAAGATGAACTTTTTACAAATATTTGTCTAATCATAACAATCATCATAATAACAAATAAAATGATTGTTTCCATTTTGCCTTGATTTGTCATGTTCATGTAGGCAAGTTTAAAAGAAATATGGACAAATGAGAAAGTGAGAAAATAAGGAAAGCCTAGTTAACTGTACAAATCATAAGGGAGAAGAATGACAGCAGATTACAAACACAAAGTATGGCTACTATTTTATAGAAAGTCAGTTATAAAGTAAGATTTCCATTTTCCACACTTGTTTTATAGCTAAGCATACCACATATTAGTATTAAAGATATGTTTGAAGAGCGACATTACCTTTAATACACAACCAACATGATTCTGGGATAGTATTAGATCGGTAAGTTGACTGGTATTCACTTTGGTCTTTGAAAAAAGCTGTAAAACAGAAAAAATGAAAAATAACGATTAAAATACAGCCCCATTCTGTTATATTTTCTGCTGCAACCCCTTCAATGGTCTTACTCTACATCAAAACTCAAGTTGTAAAAGACAGCAAAAATATTAATTATTTCTATTGACCACCAGGTGTAGGTTGTCAACTGGGAAATACTTTCTTGGATACATTCTCTCATATAGTCTTTCGACAGCCAAAGGGCATTATTTCATTTTGTTTTCCATAGAGCAGATTATACATCAATTTCAGATAACATCAACAAATCCCATTTATGTGCTCTATTTCTTTCAATATGAAAACTTATAAACAGGTACTGGAAGACTACAAGTCAAATTATCTTAAAGACAATTTTCCAAACATATATTTCTTGTTTTGAGTTATCCTTCTAAAAGGAAAAATGAAACCTAACAAACATTAGCTGATAAACTTATTCAAAACTGTCAGCCAGTTAAAAATATCATGAAATTAATCCCGTTTGATTACATAGGAGAATGGCTAGCAATGAAACTGCAAACTTTGGAGAGATTGTTTTCCTTGCTTACTAATCAAAGATATTTTTGACCAGCTAACAATTTTTAATTAGTCTATCAGCTGAAGTTTGTTGGGATTCATTTTCCTTTAAAACAAAAAATTAATGACAAATTTGATAGACTAAGAAGCTACTCAATACTCATAAATCAAAATATCCTTGCATTAAAATTGACTAACTTCCCAGATGAATTCAGAAGCCGTCTGTATGGAGCAAGAAGGGCATTAATTCTTCACACTTTTTTAATTCCTTTCTAGCTCTGAAAAAATAGATAGATAGTAATAATTGAAATTTAAAGCAGTTCTTAGGTAGAGAAATGAATTAAAATGGAATACAGAATGACTAAGTCTTACATGCTGCAACAGTCGCTTGATACCATGAAAGTCGTTATCTTGAGGAGGAAATGCTTCAAATTCTATCTGAACTTCCTGTGTTCAGAAAAGGGAAAAAACAGGAGAGAAAATAATTTTCCAAAACACAGAGAAAGATGTGAGAATGCAAAGAGTGTGAGAGAGAGAGAGAGAGAGAGAGAGAGGAGGGGAGCGTACATTATAACGGTCTTCAGTTTATGATTTAGGCTAAATGAACTTTTACAAATTAGATGATTGTCCATCTTGAGTTCTTGACCATTCACTTTGTCATACACTCATAAATGTCATATTTAACTGATAGTCTCTCCTATGTCATTGTCTGACCCCTCTTCCATGCAATTTTTGCAACGCCAATGATGCTTTAAGTTTAGGATTATTAATTAATATTTTCATTAAAGAAATGAAAATTGGTATAAGACATAAAATTGTGATAAAGAATTCATTAAAAGAATGTCCCAAACATTTTACCAATCGTTCACAATTTTTAAAAAGATACAACTTGATCTACATGATCCAGGCGATTCCATGAGGCATGGTGCTGTTAATTTCTGTCCCAAGATTGTTTGTTATTCAACCATACTTTTACAGTGAGGGTCAAGGTCTAAATTTCAATAGACCTAGGCTATTTTTGGCTATTGCCTATTGGCTATTTTAGTATTGCAGCTATTAATTGCAATTGCCAATAAAGGCAATATACAACAGTAGGGGCGCTGTTCTGAAAATGAGGATCGTCCGTATAAACGAGGATATCCTTGTAAACGCGGACAAATTGCGTCCTAAAAAATAAGGATCGCCCGCATTTTCGCGGATGTTTTTTTTTCATCGGCGTTCTGCGGGTTTCGGGTTCCCAAATAAACTGCGTGCTGGCAATGCGAAAAACGGATTCTGAGTAATAAAATACCCCCAGTTCACCGTCTACTTTTATGGGTTGTCCATCTTCCCGAGGATTTATCACTCATAACGTGAAAGTCTCTGTATAAGTCAATGTGAAATGCTCCAAGATAATCATCGCGGAATCCATTTTTCTCATCGCCAACGCGCGGATTGGAAATAAGGAACGTCTGCCTTATTTTGGCGGACACGTCTGTACGAAGACGATCCTTGTTTATGCGGACGATCCTTATTCTTGAACCAGCGCCCCTACTGCACAATTACATGAAGAAAAACATAATTTATCAAATTTTCAGCACATGCCCATAACTTTTTAAACAACATTAGATCGGGCAAACAAGAGGTACGATCCTTTGTTGTACTTGTATAGTTGTATGAGTACACCTCTATGTCAATAAGCATTAGCATTGACCACTATGTGTTGCTGGTGTGTGTATGAGTGAGTGCCACTAGGCACTACATTTTTTACTAGTGCCAGCTGGATGGGTGAGAAAACTACACATAAATACATGCTTGTGGGACCAAACAAAAATAGTGACTCTTAGTCTTAGTGCGTTCATACAAATCGCCCTCAAATAAAATTTACCTCATTTATTTCTTCATCAGAAGAATCACAATGCTCATCTTCATCATCTCCAATGTCATCATTTTCCATTTCGTCGTTGCCATCACTGGAATCGGTCTCCTTTTCATCCAAGTCGACACGTTTTTTCTTTGAGTAAGTCGCCATCTTGTGCAATAGCTTGTCTCGTTCGTAAATTTGAATAATTTTTCCTTTTCTTTACTCTATCTTTGTAAAATTTCATGAATAAATTAAAAAAAATTATTTATTTATTTAAAAAAATATTTATTAAAGGAATATAAATCAGCTAATTTGGAGAAAAATAAGTAAAATAAACAAAAAAACAAACATACACTCACTGCCTGTAATGATGTAGCAGACGACAACATACACGTACGTACCAGGCAAAGCTAAGCTTAATGTTAAGGCTGTGTTGGACTCAGGGCCGGGCCTGTCATGTCAGCTCAGGTCAGTAACAACTAAAAATCATTCTAACTAACTTTCTCAATTAGATATTATTACCTGTTTTTCTGGAACTTCAGTGGACGTGAAGGTCCCAAAGCAATGAAGTAGACTAGTACTTTGCTTAGTAAAATAGTAGGGATTAGGAGGAATTAGGAATACGTGAATTGTGAATAGAAATCTGAATGCGAGTGATACATTATTAATATTATTTTAATGTATTGAAAATCATTTGATTTGGATAATGATACTGATAGACATGCATGATCATGATATAGAGGCCGAGGGGTCTACGACTAGCCTGAAGTTAAGGGCTTGGTGATAACTAAAATATGATATTGATATATCAATTTCATATTTTACATTATCACCAAGCCCTTAAAGGCTTAACTTAAGCCTAGGCTATCTACGACGACATACGGAACTCTAGCTTATAATATTAACTTATAGCTTAGCTTAGATTAGATAAAAGTTAGATAGATTAGATGTCTACCGGTAATGAAAATGCTGGTTGATGGTCATATGTCTAACTGTTGTGTTTATAGTATACAGCGTGTCCACACACAACATTTTTGGCGCTAATGCGGAATCATATCCATACTTTGACCCGTAACTCGGGCGTGGAGATACCCTTCTAAAACAGACCTAAAATCAAGTAAATATTCATGTTTTCTTCAAATAATGGCCATGATTTAAAAGTTGTTATGTTTCTTACCTGGATCGTGTCAATTTTCTTATCTTTTGGGGATTTGGAGTTACGGGTCAAAGTATGGATATGATTCCGCATTAGCGCCACATTTTTTATCCCGAAACTCTATAAAGAAACGTCGTATAAAGAATCGTCGTATAGATTCCAGGGTGTCCACACACAAGAAATGTTGCATAAAGAATCATTGTATAAATTCCAGGGCGTCCACACACACAAGAAAGTAATCCCGAAACTCTACAGCGAAACGTTGTATACATGTAGGTGCGCAGTTTGCTACTGCGGTCATGAAACGAAAGCGGAAATGAGAGGTTAGGTCTGCTTTCGCACGTGGTCCCGTTAAGCCCCACCCAGTTATACCGTTCTAGTTCGACCAGTTATACTAGTTACGTCCACACACATCACATTCCGTGATTAATTATCGAGTTCTATAGTTCGAAACGATTCCCAGACCCGCATTTTGTTAAACGACGTATCGTTAGTGAGCGTCCACACACACAATTTCATCGTATAACTATCCCGATGATAGTTAAACGATGAATTTGTTGTGTGTGGACACGGGGTTAGTCTACTAGTAGTAGTTATCGACCCTGGCCAAAGGCAAAGTTTGCCATAACATATAACTATAAGTACAGGCCACCGTTGGGTATATTCATGTACTGATGTCGTGGTGATGAGGATGATGTTGATTATGATGCTAATTATGGTGGTGATGAAGATGATAATGGTTATAACTTTAATTTTAGGTTGTGCATCCATCTCCATCATTTGAGACCAATGTCAGTCAAGACCACTCCAGCAAAGCATGGAGAGTCAATGCCAATGCGTATTGACCTCTAGCACTGCACTACGTGTTAATAGGCAGCATTTGCACACATGAATAGTCAATACACTTATAATACACAAATGCACACAATCATGCCTATGTGGCTGATCGGCAAGTTTGACAGTAGACTTACAATTTGAATTTTTAAATTATTCTTGCTAACATCGGTAAGTTGAAAAAATTGCATTTTACTGCTATTTAGGTTTCATCAATTGTCACTAAAGTACCGATTTTGAGTGAAATCAGTTGAGTTTTGTACAGTGGTGTTTGAAATGTTGAGAATCAATAGCACAGCTTTTAGTACACAGCCAGGATAGTAATGCAGCTATGTGTGGTCAAGAGTCAAGAACTGCATGTGAGAAAAAAACAAAAACAAAAAAAATCTCTCGATACAGAATATGATAAGCAAAATCAAAAGTCTAAATGCAGTGCAATTTCATGTATTTCCAAGACTCAGGAACACATTTCTCAGATATGTCAAGATGACCCTTTTTTTAGAGATGTGTGATTTTGCTGATTATATTTTAGTGCCACCTTAATTTTTGTCATACTCTCTAGACTCTATCCTATTTTTTTTTTTTTTTTTTGGGGGTGGGGTGGGGGATAAAAAAGTTTGTGTTTATTCTTAAACTCAAAATGGGTTCATGAAGATTAATTTTGTCATCATTCATCATTATTTAGCATCTATTTCCCCATGCTGGGGGTTGGGCATTTCATTTTCATTTAATTCGTATGGAAATAAAAATATAGAATATCAAGATGCAAAAGAAACAATATTTGAAAATAGTATTTAAATAGGCCCCATTATATTGTCATTGATACTTGATACATAAAATCCCCTATCAAGATATCCTTAGTGGTTCTCATGAATTCTTTATCTGTTTCATTTCAAAGGAGTTCTTTGCCAAGATGAACACTTTGCTGCTGAGGTCTGCACAGGAAAATGATACAAAGGACAAGTACCAAGAGGTAAAAATCTTTGCTACTAGCATTAACTTAAAGGTAAAGACCAGTTTTGGAAACGCCCCTCTCAAAAAAAAATGAAATGGAAGCTCTCATTACCAATCATGTGAAAGAATATATTTTGACTAATACGTGATGATACAAATTTTGCCGGAAAGTCGGGAAACCACCTACTAATTGATATATTTGGTAAATTATTATATCTATTGGGACCAAATAGATATCGCGCACGTGGTCGCGTAGTCCCATATACATCTTTCTGTGTACAGTGCTTGTAACTTTACCAAGACTGGGCCAAATTTCTTATCATTTTGATGATTCCAGAACCTTGCAGTACATACCAATACTTATATGCTAGATGATCAACCTTTTCTGATGGATTCCACCACGTTTCTTTCACAATGCAATCGCATGACCAGAACTGGTCTTTCTCTTTAAAGGGGGTGGTTCGTCAGTTTCCGGAATGAACCACGCTTTCTGTGTGTGTATTGGGTTTTTACAGACGTGTATCAATCAGATGTGATTATTTACGTCTGGGGACCGACCTTTAAACGTCACCATCCGAAAGACGTGACTCAGTTTCGAACCTGCGTCCTCGGCTGAATCAGTTTGTAACTTCCACTGTTAGCTGGATTACAGGCGCACGCCACAACGCCTATTTTCTATTTCCTACTTTATACTCTTACTGTGTCAGTCACATTGCATATCGTCGTAAAAACACATTAAAAAAAATGTCAGTTGTAAATTGAAACAAGTATAACCAACCACATTCAATGGTTCTATCAAAGTTGTGAGACTATATTTAACTGGGCAAGATTATCAACTTAACAGTTGTATTTTAAAGTGAAGAAGTTTTCTTCCGTACATTAGTTGAGTTACCTTTCCATCATATCATTTCATCCTCTTCAGGCATTTCGAGAAGCAGATGTAGAATGCGTCTCTCTGTCACCCATTGGTTTTGAGTTCACCGACCTCGATACCCTGTACACTCACATCTCCCATCCTGAAGAGCATTCTGGACTCATCTTCTCAAGCCCAAGGACTGTCCAATCAGTTGCTCTCTGCCTTGAGAGGCATGATAAGGATGATGGTAAGCAGGAATAAGGGCCTTTCACACTCTGGGGAAATTTCACAATTTTTTGCACTGTTCACATGTGTATTATTCATGTGTAAGATATCTAGTTTCTTAATTCTCTCATTTATGCTGACCTTTGTTGTCAGACAGGGAGCTCCTCTGAATTCTGAATATCTTCTACTTAGAATGGAATTGTAGATTGAGAGATGAATGGGATGAGGCACCATCAACAGACCATCTAATAATACTCTATCAGTTCTACTAGAGGTGTCATAGTTTAGTGGTTTCAAGGCTTGACTGGAAATGGCATAGGTCGTGGGTTCAAGCCCCAGCACTGCACTAGTGTCCTTTTGCAAGACATTTGTCTACATTTGCCACTTTGTTAAATACCTATTTGTTAAATGGATACCTGGTAGGATGCCAACATTAATGTGGTTGATTGGCATGTGTGCGCTTGTAAAATGGGGCTTGGCAAAAGTACTTCTCAGGGAACAGAGCATGTGCACTCTCATGTGGGGATAAGCAATTGAATCCTGACCGGGGTAATAATAATTACATTATAAAGTGCTTATAAACGTGGGATCAAATGATACATAAACATGGCTATTATTATTATTACTCGGTAGAATGGAATAGCAGATTGAGGGATGAATGGAGTAAGCTACATACCTTCAGCGTAGGTACATCAACAGGAGGAGCAGTGAGGAAACTAGGACTACATCCGGTGGGAGAAGACTCAGGCAATGCTGAAAATCTCTGTAAAATCATCTTAGAAGGTAAATTAACCCCTTATGTACCGCTACGCCTTATGAGCAATCAAAGTACGGGTTTGATTTCCTATCCCAGCACTAATGTCCTTTGGCAAGAAACTAATCTACATTTTTTCACACTCCATCCAGGTGAGGGAAATGGGTACCTGGCAAAAAAATAAGTTCCTTCAAATGCTTGAGCGCTGTAATGGCGGCCGCGCTAGAGCGGGGGTAATAATAATGGAGTGCCAGGAGTGGTAATGTGCCAGACACGAGCACTATACAAGACTCCACTATTATTGTTCTTATTATCACAAATGCGATTAGTTCATCATAAATGAAATTTAAAGAGAATTGAAGGAGGCCAAGCAAACAAAAGAAGAAACTATGTATCAATGGCTATAGTGTGTTCCAGTCTGTATTGTATTGATGTTGAAGAAAAAAACTAGATCAATAATTCATGTTTCTCTTGATATGATGGACCAGGGGTGTTTCACAAAGACTAAGATCAACTTAAGTTGGACTTGAACTATGGCAGGCCATTCTTGCCACTGGTTGCTCTCACCATTGGTCTCTCAATTATGATCTTTAGATAATATTTTTTCCCTCAATAATGAACTATCAACAAATGTAAACTCTGTAGATTTGTGACCACGATTTGTACGTCCCTTGACAAACCGATGCCAGGAATGGTTAGAGGAACTAGTGGCATGAACGGCCTGCCATAATTCAAGTCCAACTTAAGTCGATCTTAGTCTTTGTGAAACACTCCCCAGGTCTTCCTACCTGACATGGCATTCCCTAGGTCTTCAACTTCTAGTCTTGTGTCTTCTCTGACCACATCTATGTATGTTTTCATTGTTTTGGCTGGCCTTCCTGTTCCTCTTCACCCATGTGATGGAGTCCATAACAGAAGTTGAGAGACAAGTTCATCTTTTCTTCTCAAACAGTGGCCACAAGCTTCAGTCTTTTCTGTTTTAGCTTTTCAGAGAGTTGTGGCAGATGGCCACATAGGTCTGCATTACTTATAAATACCTTGACATGTAGGTCTGCTCTGAGCAGTCGGGTGTAACATCCATCTGATTGCCTCGCCTTTTTTGTTGTTGATTGTCCATGATTCACATCCTTATGGCAGAACTGATTCCCAAGTTGCTTGGAAGAGATTGATAACCACATATTGGTATTTTTTCAGAGTTCATAACTCCATCCTCAGCCGTTGGATTCAACATAAATTCATTTCCCTCTTACGTCATCCCCCCACCCCCATGCACTCTCCTCCTTTTCCCTGTTCTACTTATCGTAAGAAAGTTTCAACAAGTATTTGGTTAAATCTATAATTACATATAAATGTAACTTAGAGGGTGTCTATAATTTGGATCGGGATGGGAACAGAGCTAATTATGCATCGTGCTGCTTTAGTTTTTAAGTACTGGAAAATTTTATTTGATATTTTGAGTAGTTTTTTTTTATTTAGACATTATAATTGTGTCATTACTATTGTATAACACTTGTCTTTTTGTAATTTTTTAGTTGTCAAGCCTGGATGTAAGCCACTACTCTATCCTTGCGGTACGATGAGAAGAGAGACAATTCCAAAGACATTACAGAAAGAAGGTGAGCCCTGAGTGTTATAGAATGTATTAACCCCTTACCTACTGGAACCGGGTTCCTGTATTTAACCTATGGGCAATGTGACAATTCAGTAGTCAGTGGGTTAAGGTACCTAGACCCTCATGTAGATTATTATGATGGTCCATGGGACAATTACCCTCTGGGACCGAATCCCTTTTACTAGTTGGTCTAGGCCCTTTCTGACATACAATTGCAAACTGAATCAAATTAATCATAAATTGATTTCAATTGATACTCTGCACTACAGAGATAGAGGGGGCCGTAATTGGAAAACGATGTTATCTTTTATGTTAGGGAAAACAATGTTAATTGTCATAACAAACTGAAATTGTGAAGAACTAACTTTTACCATATTGGTGCTTGCACAGATGTTTCTTTTAACTTTGTGCAAACGCAGCCAGCCTTGCACATATATTAACCAATGGCATGTCCTAATTTTGATTTGTTATGACAATTAACATCGCTATACAAACATTAATGATAACATTGTTTTCAAAATACCACCTCAGATTTTATGTTTGTGATAGATTTATGAAATTGCAACTATTTACGAGACAAAGCCTGTCGATCATTCTCCTATAATATTTAGATCAATTTTTAAAACAACATTTGAAAAGGTGCTGGACAAAATTACAGATTTGTGAAGAGCACATATTTACATGTGCTGGTATTTAACAAACAAACAAAGAGAATTTGAACAAATACACTTTTCAGTTTGGCATGAGCAGTCAAGAAATAATTTAATATCTTGAAATTTCTATGAAAATAAATTGCTCAGTAAAACTAATGCACCAAATGTTTTGAAAGGGATGTGAGCAATCATATTCATAGTCTTGGAGCCTTAAGTCCATATTTTGCATGATAGAAATGTCGCCCTCTAAAGGAATTTATCTTCAACAAAAAGTTCAACAAAACGGTTTGTGAAAGCTATGTATCTTATTCTGCATGACTTATATATATAGAGAAATGTTATTGGACTGAACAGAAAAGAACCTTTTTTCACTTTACTTTTAATTGCCATTGGGTATGGTATCCCAATATTGCACTTTTGAGGAGGGGAGGTTAATAATATGTAATATAATTTAACTTTACAGGTACATGTCATTGTCATTGTTTCTTTTTCTTTCTCAGGAATTCTTTTTACAGAAGATGTAGCCTATCGAACAGTTCCCAGCCCAGATCTAGAACAAGAACTATCCAAATACCTGCAAGAAAAGGTGAAAGGATGCATTGAAATGTGGAATCCAGTCTGCATTTTTTCACTTTTTTGATGGATCACGTCTAAAAAATAATTTTGTATACCGGTATATGTTTATTTAGTAAATTTGAATACTCGTACTTTAGGGTCGTTTGGATGAGCAATATTTGCATTTTACTTTCTATCAAATTTGTTTGGCAAATAGGTATTTGTATTTTTTAATTTTCTCTAGATATCATTGGGGTCCTGTAATGATTTAAAAGAAAATTGTTATAAGAACACAAGATTATCTTTGAAAGGAGGATGGGGGTAGAAGCATTGCTAGTAGATGAATGGAATTGTGAATGGGTAGATTCATGTACAGTCAAACCTGTCTATTGAGGCCACCCAAAGGAAACAGAAAAAGTGGTCACTGTAGACAGGTGGCCTTTCTAGACAGGTTCTACAACCCACATTGCTCTCTTGAGGGAGACAAAATGCATGGCCACTATAGACAGATGGCCTTTATACAGAGGTGGCCACTAAGACAGGTTTGACTGTAATCGGTAAAGGAAAGGAGAGCGGATGGTATGGGCAGACAAAGTAGATAAAAGTAAGATGTATGTCATGTCAGATAAATAATACTCGTAGCATGTCATTTCATCTCCTACCAGGGGGCATCTTTCTGCATAGTGTTCTTCAGTCCGTCTGGGGTGCAGTATTCCAAAGAAGTGTTTGACAAGTTCAAAGCAGACCTACACAATACAAAGGTATGTGTAAAGAGTGATTGTCTCGACAAATTTTCATCAGGACCTCTTTATAGGGCGACTTTGGACGTAGTGTTTTGTATAAATTTGATAAAGGTGGAAGCCAAATGGGCATTAAAGATACTATGTCCCTTTTGCAGCCAACATCAAATTCTGTAGAACTTTGCAGGAATTATGAATATGTCATGTATGTCCTATCTGTGAAATTTAAAAGTTAGCAGTGTCCTAATATTCAAATTATGCAAGGAAACCGTTTACTTGCTAGACTTCACTGTCAGACACTATTGAGTGACTGACTGGCTTTTTTTTCTTTGGTAATAACATACATAAAATGAGCTGTAAAGGGTACATGAGCATTTGTCTACATCAATAACCCACTTATTGTAATGGCCAAAATTAAACTGATTGAATCTTTGCGCAGCACAATGTACAACCATTCGGTACAATGGTCTGAAAATCAGACTATTACTTACTGTCTTGGTAGCACTTAAGTCGATTCGACAACTAATAGTCGTTATTTTCCCACTTTAAGACATTTTCAAGCCCCCTTTTTTGTAGGAAAGTTCTAAATTAGTATTATCTTTCAAATGCCGTTGGAATTTAACCTTTTCATTTTTTTGGCCTACAAATGGGACATAGTACCTTTAAATATGTGTCAAATGCTATAAAATATCACCCTTTCTGGGTTTCAGCAAATAATCATTCTATTCACAATGATGCAAAAGCATGTTCTCTAAACTTTTTGTATCAAAACACATTAGCTCTGCAAGCATTTGGTTTATCTTGGGTCATTTGAATGTCAGGTGTCTGAGTGACCTACTTCTTTCTTGAAGGAAAATGATACAAGTCAAATGTATGCATGTATGATGTACATGTATTTTTACTTGAAATTGTTATATGTGGGCTAACCCTCTAAACCAAAGTCCTTGTTACAATTGGGCCTCAGAATGATATATATATATATATATATATATATATATTGTTTAAATACATATATATCTCTTTCCTACTTCTTTCTCTTTCTCCTTCTTTCTCTCTCTCTCTCTCTGTCTCCTTCCTCCTCTCTGTCTCCCTTTCACCCTCCTACTTTATAATTCATCACTATCTATGGTGTATTTCCTTTTCTTTCATTTCTCCAGCTCTCTCCTCTTTCCTCTCTATCCCTCTGTCATAACATCCCCATTTTCCCACCTAAAGTAAATTTGATTCTTGCTGTGTGAGTAAATCTGTCATTAAGCACTGTCCAGGGGAGGAGCTTCCCCCATCAATCAAACATGGTATATCATCTGTTTAGAGCCAGAAGGATGTTACCTCTGTGTTAAAAGATATGAGTTAATAACCTTCTGGCTCTCTGGAGAAAATATCTTCAGTAAAAATCAGAATTTTGGTAATTGTCATACTTTAGTCCCTATATTTATTTCTTTGACCACTGCAAATAACTGAATATATAATAAATTTGGTATTTCAAATATACCCACTTTTTTTAAATATATTTTTTTAAGACTACTGGAGGTAGTATATCATCATTTCATATAATGTAACCAGCATTCCCATTTTTATGTTATTGTCAAAGCATTAATATTTCAAAATATTGTTAAACTCTCTTTTTTTAGGCTAACGGTATATGATGTCTTGCAGACAATATTCTCCCTCTCTCAGCTTTTTAGTTAGACCCCTCAGTTGTCAATAAGCTCCATGTTATGTACCACATCATTCTCTTTTGTTCAAAACAACACCTCTATCTCATTTATTGCCATATAATTGATATTTGTGAAATGTTAATTATTCAGGTATATTATCTTATTTGAACTGTGTATCATATTGAACTGTATGTTTTTTGTTTATCTGTTATGCCATGCTTTTGTAAATCCATTGTCTTGGACTACACTTGCTATTTTGTGATATATATTTCTATATGATCTATTTGTATCATGGTCTTTGTTTTATTATGAAATGAATACTGTTACTATACCAACAGAAAAAAATATGTGTGTTAACTTCATCTAGTAATTAAATTATTATCATTTTCCCTCTAGCTCTTGGCTATTGGTGGGACTACACGCCGCAATGCAGGAGCATGGGTATTTGGTAGCTGGTGTAGCAGAGAAGCCCAACCCAACAGCACTGCTTCAAGCAATACAACAATGTCAGGATGGAACAGATGGATGAAGAATAGAAGGAAATGTGGCACATCTGATGTTACTTGGGCTCTAATAATGTTCACCTAAATATTGAAATGTAATCTTTCAACAATAACAACGAAATTATAAAATTCTTTTTTATTACCTTCTTTTTTCTCCATTTCATCATAAACTTTATATATATTATATATTATTTTTATTTATTATATTATATATATATACACACACATATGTATAAATATATATATACATATTTGTGCTTCCACTCAGTCTAAGTGTGTATACTATCAAGGTTGAATCCTACTATATGATTTATATGTCTGTTTTTTATACAGGAAAACAGAAAATAATAATTTTGTCTATATTGTCAATAAATGTTTTCATTATACATCCTAGCTTTGTGATTAGACTAATGAGGATACAGTCTAGCTTCAGCTTTTTGATGTAAGATTCTTGCAATACATGTATTTAATCAAATGTATTTGTTAAACAGCTCATATATTTGCCCATGTAGTATGCTCTGTATATACTTATAATAACTATTATTGTAATAAAAATTGTTGTTATTTATCCAGGGTATCCAGATCAGTATTTATACTGCTTTTGCAGCCTCTGCAATTCTCATAACCTCAGATAAAATAGCTGCCAACTATTCCTATTTTGGAGGAATTTTTCCTACTTTTGGCCATCAAACTAATGTTATGGATCCTAGAATCTTCACTTTTGTCTATACTTCTGTGTAAAAATGTATAAAAAATGACTGAATTCCTTATTTTGCCTTGAGGGATCCTAATTTTTGCTTTGAAAGGCTGGCAGATATGATTAAAAGTACCCGGTATTAATTGTACCTCCTTCAATCAATCATAACTTTGATTGCAGCAAGATCGGAGATACAAATAGATTTGTTACAATTGGTAGTCAGTCAAGTTTTATGTTACAGGGCTCTGGTTCAAGAGAGAGGGTCAAATGTTGGCACAGTACTTTGTCCAAATACGTTAGCACCGAGCAAGTATCGAACCCTGGAACTTTCGTATGAGAACGAAGAGCCTTTACCAATGTACCATGGTTCCCCTACTGTGGTACATTAATAATAATATGTTTATTTATAATGCGCTCTCACACAATTGGTTTCACAGCACTTTACATGGTATGAAGGTGGAAAAATCAGTAAAATAAATAGGTCTACAAGTGCTTCTTAAAGGTGTCTAGTGTCGGTGCTGTACGGATGTTCTGGGGCAGTTGATTCCAGAGGCGGGGTTGTACATTTGGACTACTAATTGCTAGTTCTGTCTTCTTCAAATATAACAGTGTGTGCATTGTGGAGTTGATTTGTTTCAGGAAACATATTTTCTACCAATTATTAGTAATAAAAAACAGGATGAAAACAGAAAAAATATACTTAAAAAAAAAATTAATACGGTGTCACAATAGGTTGTGTGTACCACAAATCTTTGGAATGATAAGATAAACAGATCCCTCAGAATAGTGAATCTACAAAATAACAACACTTTGGAGTAATAAACTGTAACTATTTGTAAATCTGAAAACTTTTGACTGAGCATCATGAATAATGTTACTAACAAATTTGAATGAAGTGGTATATACTGTATATAGATATATGTATATGTATATTTAATTAAATAATATTCTCTTACATAGTCAACTTGCCCTTTCACCAATTTATAGTCTGTTTAGTGGAAAACCATGAGTACCATTTCTTTTAATTTTGGGGGAGAAGATATGTTGAAGACTTCTTCCTTGATTTACATCAATTTGATGAGGTACTTGCCTATTACATTTAAGTCTTACAAAATAATTTTCATATATTTTTTATGCAATGACAGGAATCAAAAGTAAAACTTTATTGGCAGATAATGTACTTCTGATAGTGAAGCATAAACAGCTGAAGTAAAAGCGTTTGATAGATTGTGAGTAGTGCCACGGGCTAGAGAAAAGGGGGCGGGAGGGAGATTGATGGACAGAAATAGGGGGTGGGAGTCATGAGAAAATTATGTGAATGGGAGGGACAGAGGAGAGAGGAAGAGGGGGAATCAGAGAGACAGAGAGAGAGAAAGACGGAGAGAGAGAGAGGCAGAGAGGGGTTGGGAATGAGAGAGTGAGAGAAAGTCAGAGACGGATGATAAAGGGGGAGAGAGAGAGGAGAACAGGTAGGAGGGTGTAGCGAGGGAGAGGGTGAGAAAAAAGGGATAAATAAAGAGAGGGGAGTGTATATCTAGAGGATAAATAGGCTTAGAAAGAGAAAGAAAGAGGGAAACGATAAAGAGGAGGGTATATCAAGAGAGAAAGAGGGAGAGGGGGAATGAGAGAGAGAGAGAGAGAAGGGGTGAGAGAAAGAGAGAGAGAGAGAGAGACAGAGAGGGGGGTTGAGGAAGAGAGAGAGAGAGAGAGAGACAGAGAGGAGAGAAAGTCAGAGACAGAGAGAGAGAGATGGATGATAAAGGGGGAGAGAGAGGAGAACAGGTAGGAGGGTGTAGCGAGGGAGAGGTTGAGAAAAAGGGATAAATAAAGAGAGGGGAGTGTATATCGCGAGGATAAATAGGCTTAGAAAGAGAAAGAGAGAGGGAAACGATAAAGAGGAGGGTATATCAAGAAAGAGAGGGAGAGGTGGGAATTGGCAGTGAAAACTGGACTGGGAAATAAAGAGATGCAGATATAAAATGCTTGAATCCTGTTCATTGCAGCTCAAAGTCGACAGTTAAAAAAACGGAGACGATCCTATCATAATGTTGTCAAGCCGGAAGGACTTATCCACTCTAAAGACTCATTTTGTATGACTAAAGACATGGAAACCTTTTGAAGTCGCCGCGTACCGTCAAGATGACATCAAACTACACCCTGCAGGAACACGTGATGCTTCAAAATGTCTTAAAAATAGCATGAAATCGACCCGGTGTGTGTGTATGTAGAGATGACAGTCATGTGCTATGTTTACAGAAGAAGTATAATCGCACACTCACACAATTCGAGTGCCCAAAATAGATGTTGGACAACTATATTTTGAAATAATCAAGAGGACTTTAGTTGAACACCTTAGTTCATAATCCGGCTCAATTCTGTCATTGACACCTGCGAAATCTAACGATACTTCGATATAATCATGTTCGGCTTCCTTTTATCACTAAAAATAGCAGAGGCGTAGCTCTTTGGAGCATTCCGCCCTTTTATTTTAAATATAGCGCTAGCATTGTGTTCTAGCTATATGTCTACATGGTTATGAATATGAGTATTAATGGTGTTAGATAACCATAAAAATAAAGAAAACGGCACAATGATTAGTTTTTTTAAACATAATTCCATTCCAGTTTTTCGTGCCAGTCATTATGAAAGAAATTGCGTCGAATCTTAATCGCTTTTGGTTGCAACAATTACAAAACTAACCAGGGAGTATACCCTCCTCCAGCATTTTCGACCTGTCTATATATACGCCCCTACAAACTGCCTCTATATACCTAATTTTATTCCTGTTATTAATCCCTCTAATTATTCTCTTATCGTATTCCATTCATTTATTTGTTTATTTCAAAAATAAAAAAATAAATTGAACAAATGGGGGGTGATAATATTTTCCAATACT